>JASDDO010000022.1:27594483-27924060 GCA_030015575.1 Agapanthus africanus
TCCTAAATACCACAATCAATAACGATGTCGCAAAAGCTAGCCGAGATAAGTACGGGTCGTCCATAGGGAGATAGTATATTACTAATTTTGTTTTAGACGAGTTAATAGAAAAAAATTTGGATTTTTGTTTGTTTTAAACTAAGGAGATACAATTTAATGATAAAAGGGCTTGTATGGTTTTTCGGATTGGCTAGTTTAAAATATGGGTTATTTTATAAAAATATTCTTTTTATCTTTTTAATTAATTAATGCTAAAAGAATAACGATAAATTTGGATTATGGAATTTAGAGGGGTAATAGAGATTCTCTCTATTAACCCTTATCCCTCCATTGATCCCTATTACTCTAAAGCCTCTAATCAAAAGAACCTTAACTAATCTGAAATCGAGATCGCAACTATCATGAATTGAGAGTGTGCCCAAATAAAAGAGTTAAGACTCCCTTTGATTAAAGTTTATGAAGAATTAAAAATCATAAAAAGAATTTAATGTAATTTTCTATCAATTAAATTACCCTCTCCTCCAAACCCTAACAAGTAAGTAATTACTCTCTTATTGGGTTAGAAATAAAACAACGAAGAAGAGAAGAAAAATTGAATAAGAATATGTATGCTGACAACCGGGACCCTCACGAAAGCAAGTAGCAACTTTTGAGTATCATCGTATAAAGATTAAGAAAAATAGAAATAAGGAAGATGAAGATCAAAAGAAAAACAAAATCTAACTAATTAAAAATAAATGCAAGAAAATAAATTGCAGAAAGTAATTGCAATAAGTAAGAGGCAAAAATTAAAATGAACTGCTACCTTTTATTAAAAACTAGAAATTTCATTACAAAAAATTAAATGGCTAAAACCCTAGATAATCTTCGTCTAAATTGCAATGAGATAGATACCTCCACCCTAGAATTGTATCTCTTTATATAGGGTTAGGAAGTTTAGAGATCAAGTAATAAAAGATACAAGAGAATACAATTTTTCCAATCAATCTTCAATCCTAATTCTAATATATTTCCTTGAAATCTTTTGAAATTGATTCTTCAGGTTTTTTCTGGTTTTTTGTCTTGATTTTTTGAGATTTCTTATATGATAATTTCTTGCAAATATTCTCGTACCTTTGCAGTTGCATGAATCTCCAGTTTTTTCCTAAACTTGGCAGCTTGATTTGTTGAATTTGATTTGATTTGATCACTTGAATCCTATTTACAGTCTTGAACTGATTTGGTACCATTAAACCTGCACAATTTCTCAAATCAAATTATTAATAACATTTATTTCATTTGCGAAAATATTCCAACAATTTAATCACAATCATATGACGTAATATTTAAGAAACTCAAGGATATTTGTTTAAATATGATATGCATATTTTATTAATAATAATATTACTTATAATTTAAGAAACATATGAATATATATTTTTACACCTAACTCCATATATGTTCTAAAATTACAAATAATATCATTAATTAATTAATAAAAATGATAATAAAAATGTGCAATAAATATGACTGATCAAATACCCCCAAACTTATTTTTTGGTCGTCTCGAGCAAAAACCGTTTTATTTGAAAGAAAAAGAAAAACTAAGCTCACTTTCGTAGGTGACACGATTGCACTTAACTCGTGCAACAAGCCTTTCAACCTTTAGGTGTTCCCAATAGGAGGAGTTGTGTCTCCTGAGGGTTTTCAGCAAATACTTTCCACAAAATTCCAAAATTGTAGAAAATAAAGGAAACGAAAATAAGAAAACGAAAACTACATATAAAGATAAGAATATACAAAAGAAAAAACTTGAAAATAAGAGTTTCGAACTACACTAGTTTTTCGGTTGTCGTGAGCTCTATCTTAATGGTCTTGAAAAGATGCAAGAAATCACATTCTCTCTCAATAAAATATCGTCTTTAGTCTTCCTTCCTACCACTTCTCCAAATATTGATCATATACCCTACGTGTGTGTAAAAATCATCTCTACATTTAGAGAATTCAATTCAAGCAGTCATACCCTTTGCCTATAATCCTTAGTACTTTTTAGTCAGTGAATATCTTAGATGGATTTGCTCACACATTTTTTATGTAACCGTAAATATTTCTTGAGGTAATAACCAACTGATTGCCGAATATGCTCACTTATTAAGTCGTAATTAGCAATATCCTAATTTTGCAACACCTAGGGCTTAGCAGTGAACCCCAAACCAGTTGGTCTAAGGCACTGGGTGATAAGGCACCCTTGCTGTATTTTTTTTATATGCCGCCTTACGTAATTGCAAAACTAGTGTTAATTTTTTTAATTTTATTTTATGCGTCATTTATATTTTATTGATTTATATTTTTTTCCTTAATACCAAGTCTTTCAGGCAAGAGTTTTTCAAGGTATTTTCTACTATCCTAAACTTCAAGATTTGTGTACATGCATATAGTAGGGTATCAACTTTCAGAATTTTGGACTCAAGAATAGAGACCATCTTTCAGACTTATTTCTATCTACAGATTAGTGACTCCATCATCTTACTAACTTTTAGGATAACAGTTCATGACCACATATTACTAGTTTTGTTCTAAAATATCTAATTTTCTTGCATTTCTTAAGTCTCTTCCTCTCTTTATATATATTTTTCTTCTAACTTTTATTTTTAAAATATTCTACTTTTTTTATGCAATGCAAAATTTACATATGATGCGTGGATAGATACAAACCTTCTATACAAACCTTCCCCCCAAACTTGTTTGCAATAGTGTCCTCACTGAGGTCGTCCTTTGAGCTCAAAACCTTAATACTTGGAGTGGAAAAGTTCAAGAAGATGTTTTAAAGAGGGATCAAGAGTGAATCATTGAGAAATTCTCCCCCAAACTTGTTCTTGGCACACAACTGTGCATGATTTTTTTTTGTTTTTTTAAGAAAAATATGTGTCAAGAAAAAGAAAAAATAATATACATACCCCCCAAACTTATTTGAAACAGTATTTCCACTGTTTATGCTTATGAAGTTCAAAATGAGAGGGAAGAGAACATCATTGGTCAATATAAGGTTTTATACAGACAAAAAGTCAACACCATCCATTCAAATATTTTATCATGATGATACACTGGTTAGTGGAAGAACGCGTAGAGGAAGAAAATAAAAAACACGCGAGACTGTATATGGACAGAAGATGTATGAAGTCTCGGTGTATGGAAATGAGAGGAAGAACAGAAGGAAGAATGAAATGAAATTGGTGAATGAAATGGGGTACGAACTTGAGGTTTTAAATTGATTGAATATATTAGTACAGTTTTTAATGATTGATGAGTAAATTTGGAATTTTCAAACTTTACTAATTTATCAATATATTTAGAAATGGGATCAAATTGGAACGATAAAAATTGGTGAACCAGATATGAGATATGAAGGTGAAAAGTTGTCTTGCAATTTGGATAGATTAACGGAAAAGATGAAGGGAAGTAATTGAGGAATAATATCGGTTAAGTGTTCAGAAGGATATTCACATTCGATGCAAGGGATATGATGAGACGGGAATCCAACTCATCCACTAAAACTAGTTCATCCTTAAAGATATCCTTAAAATTACCTTCAAGATTAAACCCATCCATACATTCGGTCAAACCGTCATTGATTGATCGTTAAAAAGTGTGTTTGAAAATAACCGCAATCAAGACGGTATCACTAGTACCTAGCCACGATGAGTACGGGTCGTCCGCAGGGAAACGTGAATTCTTTTCTTACTTTAGCCGAGTTGATGAAAGATGGGTGATTGTTTGTCATTATATTTTAAAACGGATATAAAATTTATAATAAAATGGCTCGTAGGATTCATAGGACTTAGTAGTAATAGATGAATAATTAAAATTGACTATTTTATTTTTTAATAGTTTAAAAATAGATCGATAGTGATGAATGTAGATTCGGGTTTTTTGGAAGAAACTCCCCACTATTAACCTTTGTCCTTTTATTCATCTCTATTCATATCTAGCCCTTAATAAAACAAGTGTTGAACCAATCTCAAATCGTGGTCGTGACTATCAATAAATTGGTAGCGCGTCCGATAAGAAGGTTAATAATTATTTTGCAAAAAAATTATAAACTTTAAAATGTATAAAAGAAATTAAAAGGTTTTTCTCATCCATTATTCTACCCTATCCTACGAACTCTAGCAAGCTAGGAATTACTCGCTCATGGTTAAGTTAGAGGAAAAGTTGAAGAATGAAATCATAAAGAAGATGCATAAAAGTAAGTGCAGAAATTAAATGCAGAAAATAAATGCAAAAAGAAAAAAACTAAAAACTACATTTATTAATCAATTATTGCATTTACAATTCTCCTTAGAAAGTAGAATACAAGAACCCTAGTTTGCTCTAAATCTCTCTCTTGTTGGAAGTAGATGAATAGATGATGATCACTCGGATACATGGATCTCTTGATCTTTTCGGTGATGATTTTGAATGTACAACTCTCGGTCCCTTATATAGTATTTAAAACCAGAAACCCTAGATTCCATAAGTGAGGATATACAGTTACGATCCAAGCCACAAAATCTCACATCCAACGGTTACCAATGAGCCGCGGAACCACCGCAAATACCCCCCTTTAGCCGCCGTTTAGCCGCCACTTGGTGGAATCAGGTTTTGGGATTTCTTCAGGTCTCTTTTGTTGACATGTAGAGATCCTCTTGATATCTAGATTCTAAAAATAATACTCTGAGTCTCTGCCGTTGCTAGATCTCTCAATTTGCTTCTAAATTTTGGCAGATTCGGTTTCGATATCCCGATTTGACTCAGATCTCTTACTTGGATTCCAGACCTGAGCTAATATCTGCACAATATCTCAAATCAAAGTGTTAGTAGCATTTGGTATTTTTGAGATATTATCCTAACCATTTATATGATATAATATTTTAAGAATATTGATTAGGAATATTATGACAAGATCAAATTCTTGTAACAACAGGATCCAACGTATTAGCCTGGTTTTAGCATCCTTCTTCGATAAAAGATATGTTAGGGTGAAGTGATTGATGTAAACTACAACTGGAGAGCTAATCAAGTAGGGCCTGAAGTTTTCTTATGTAAATACAACCACCAAGAGTTCTTTCTCGGTAGCTGTATAATTCATTTGAGCATCGTTCAAGGTCCTACTTGCATAGTAAATTATATGTGGTATCTTATCATTATGTTGTCCTAAGACTGCATCAATAGCAAAATCAGATGCATCACACATAAGCTCAAACGGATGATTCTAATCTGGAGATGACAGAACGGGGGCTGTAGTGATGGAGCTTTTAAGTGATTCAAAAGCAGTCTCACAATCCGAATCGAAGTGAAATGTTGTATTCTTAGCCAAGAGAAGAGTTAAGCGTCTAGTAATTTTGCTAAAGTTCTTAATGAATCTCCTATAAAATCCTGCATGACCAAGGAAGGATCGTACATTTTTTACGCATTTGGGAGGATAAAGATTATTGATGACATCTATTTTAGCTCTGTATACCTCCATGCCTTTTCGTGAAATGACATGCCTAAGGATCATACCTTCTTGAACCATGAAATGACATTTGTTCCCCTCCGAATGGCGGCCAAGACATGGACTGTCTTGCCTGAGATTCGGGGCAAATGTTAATTGGTGTTATCCGTCCACCTCTCCGAAGATGCCAAGTTGATTTATGGCACCATGTATCGAAGGTTTAAGCGGATGCGACCGATGTAGCAGACTTCGTCAGATTCCCCCTCGTTGAGGGGTTTTTGATTGTGGGGACGCTCTTCCCTGCAGGCGCAAGCCCCTACAGTTAATTACGCTACCGCATCGCGGTAACAACTTTCTCCTTCTCCAGCTGGTCACTTCGTGTCGTGGGTGTTTGTTTTGTTTGTGCTTGCCCGTGGATTTTGTACGGAGACAAATTTATGTTGTCGCCTGTAGGACGTGGATTAATCCAAATCCGTATTTTCTTAGATTTGGGTTTTGGGGTTTGGTTTAAGGACACGTTAGCCATATTTGAGGCTAAGATCAACTTAAACGTTTATTAAGAATACGTTAGTCCAATTTGAGACTAAGATCAGCTTAACAGGATCGTTTAGATCCGACAAAAGAGCGTTTGGGCTCTATTGTTCCAGTTTAGGGACATAGTGGTCCATTGCATGTATGGTCATCGGGACCCGTCACCTCTCTGACGACGTTGAAGGATTACAACGACAGATGTCAGAGGAGTTCAGAGATGTACCCTTGAGCCAAAGTTGGTTAGGAGACCTGTAGTCCAATTTGGGACTAAAGTCTGTTTGAGGGTTTAAGGATACGTTAGCCGTATTTGAGGCTAAGATCAACTTACACGTTTGTTAAGGATACGTTAGTCCATTTTGAGACAAAGATCAACTTAACGGGATCGTTTAGATCCGACAAAAGAGCGTTTAGACTCTATTGTTCCAGTTTAGGGACATAGTGGTCCATTGCCAGTTTAGGGACATGGTGGTCCATTGCCAGTTTAGGGACATGGTGGTCCATTGGTAGTTTAAGGACGCATAAGTCCATGGGTTTAAGGACACCAC
The DNA here is from genome assembly GCA_030015575.1 of Agapanthus africanus. Taxonomy (NCBI): domain Eukaryota; kingdom Viridiplantae; phylum Streptophyta; class Magnoliopsida; order Asparagales; family Amaryllidaceae; genus Agapanthus; species Agapanthus africanus. The sequence continues at coordinate 27,601,012 of JASDDO010000022.1, forward strand.
AGTCCGTATCTTGGTTTAAGGACGCATAAGTCCATGAGTTTAAGGACCCCACAGTCCGTGTTGATGTGTGGTTGTCGGGACTCGTCACCTCTCTGAAGACGTTGAAGGATTACAACGACAAATATCAGAGGAGTTCAGAGATGTACCCTTGAACCAATGAGTTGGTTGAAAGAGCAGATGTGCTCAGTTCAAGATGATTTGAGAACTTATGGCTAGTTTGGGCTAAGTCCAATTATGTTTGAAATGTTGGCCCTCTGTTGGCTCATTGAAAGAGAGGCTTTGCCTCTAGAAACTTAGCCAATTGGGCTAAAGCTAGTGTTAAACACTAAAGACCAACAGTGTTGAACACTAGAATTAAGATTAGCAGGTTAATGTTTAACACTAAAAGTTAATTAGTGTTAAACACTAGCAACAAGGATTTCAAATTAGTGTTAAACACTAAAGCAAATCAGTATTAAACACTGGTAGCAGAGATTTCAAATTAGTGTTAAAACACTAAAACAAATCAGTGTTAAACACCGGGAACAGAGTTTCCAAATTAGTGTTAAATACTAAGAAAATCAGTGTTAAACACTGCAAATAGAGTTTTCCAAATTAGTGTTAAACACTAAGAAAATCAGTGTTAAACACTGCAGATAGAGTTTTCCAATTAGTGTTAAACACTAAGGAGGGAGGGGTCACGTGCGGACACGTGAGAGCGCCCTGATTTCCCTTATTTTATTCTGCAGGTAAGTGTTTAACATTTTTAATTCTGACGGCCATCACGTGTGAGCACGTGATGGAGGCCCCCGCTCTGGTCTGTTAAAATGCTCATTAGGGGTCACGTGGTGACACGTGAGGGCGCCCTAAATGTGAAGCCAGATCTCCTTTGTTTTATCCTCAAATCTGCGAATAAGTGTTAAACACTTTTCATCTTTATTTTAGAGCATCACGTGTTGACACGTGATGGGGGTTTATGCATCGATAATTACAGCACTTGCTGAGGGGTCACGTGGGGACACGTGAGAGCGCCCAAAGCTTCTTTTAGAGCATCACGTGTTGGCACGTGATGGGGATCTGTGCGCCAATTGTTAAAGCATTTGCTGAGGGGTCACGTGGTAACACGTGAGAGCGCCCAAAGCCTCCATTTCCTTTGCTTTTTCTTTCTGCGTTTTGGGAGTCACGTGGGAGCACGTGAGGTGATGCTTCAAAGTTCTTTACAGGGGATCTTTTCAAGGGTCACGTGGGGACACGTGACCCTGGACTTTTGCATGCATGGAGATCTTTCAAGTCTCTCTTTTTTTTAGGAATTAAATTCTCTGTAGGGTTAAACCCTAATTATGATTTTGGAGGAATTAAATTCCTATTGTGAAAGAATTAAATTCTTATTTAGGATAAAACCCTGATTTCTTTTCAAAGGAATTAAATTCCCAGATATGTAAAAGAATTAAATTCTTGATTAGGGTTAAACCCTAGTTTCATTTTAGGAGGAATTAAATTCCTGTGAGTTTGGGAGAAAATTCTCAAAACTCAATTCCTCCTCTGTGTTTTAGATCTGTATGGCAGGATCTCAACCCAATGAGAATTAAATTCTCAATTCATGGGGAGATGTGCACTTTGCAGCTCCTCAACCAGAGAAAGAACTAAGTTCTTTTCTTTTAATAAGAGTTAAACTCTTTTGAGAATTAAATTCTCTTTTGAAGCCTCTCTTTTCTTACCTAAGGTTTTTCTTTTGCAGAGAATTAAATTCTCCCCTCTTTTCTTTTTTCTCTTGAGAATTAAATTCTCCTCCCTCTATTTCTTCTCCCAAAAAAGTAGACCCCCCTCTCTTCTCTTCTTGGTTCCTATTTATAGGAGAAGGAAGAGAATCAATTTGTTTAGCAAATCTCTCATTGAAAGATTTGATTTGTATGTTGAGAGATTTGATTTATATTTATCATTCATCTGGGCCTTTATATTGTTAAGTGAATTTTATTCACCATTGGATTTCAAATCCAAAGATATCCCTTTGTTATCTCGGTTAGATTTAGGGGGGAAATCTTTCCAAGTCCAAGATTATTCCATAAATTGGTGATTTTTAATCACCTCTCGGATTTTTAATCCAACGGTCCCCATAGACCCTTTATGTTTGGAAAGATTTAAAAAAATTTAGAATTTTAATTCTATTAACTGTAAGGCTTTCGAAACCAGTCACGTGCTGACACGTGACCCTTGGTCACGTGTGAGCATGTGACCCTTGGTCACGTGTGAGCACGCATTGAGTTCTTTAACGGCCGCTTGTTTATGTTGTTGTTTTAACCATCACGTGTCAACACGTGACCATTGGTCACGTGTAAGCACGTGATACCTCGTTGAGGTATTTTCTGACTTTTAGAATTAAATTCTATTCATTATTTTAGAGGCCTTAAAAGCCCATCACGTGTCTGCACGTGACCCATGGTCACGTGTGAGCACGTGACGCCCCATTGGGGTCTTTTCTGATCTTTTAACTCCTCCAGCGGGTTCTTAAAGGTCCATCACGTGTGGACATGTGATGCCTCATAATTTTTGATCCCGGATGAATTATGAGGCCCATAATATATCAAATCGAAGGGTTTTTCGAGATGCTTCCAATGCCATCTGAATTTAATAGTTCCTCCTTCTGGAACTTATCAAAATACAGGCCGGAAGATATTGGTTCGCGTTTCCTTAAGCGTATCGCTGCCATTTGATACCTTGGACTCTTCTGCGCAGAAATTTTCGGCGGGAACAAATGCCCCCCACTACTTTGCCCACGTAAGTATATACGTGGGTGAAGTAGTGCAAAGTAATGTATAACGTATGACCAGTTTCGGGTTGGTAGATTACTTTCAGAATCTTGACCTGAGAAGATAACGAGCGGACACAAGCGTCGTCATTTATCATTGACTCAGATCTCGACTCTTAAGAGATATAGTTCCAAACCCTTAACTCCATGAGCCGCACCCTTCTATCTCTTTATATCTTACTCTGGCGTGAAGTAGTTTATATGCTCATGAGTAGCTTTTCCATTTCAGTGGCATGTAGCTTTGGCGAGTGTGGCTCTTAGATGGTCCATCTTGACCTATTTGCAGGACGGTGATGGCTTAGGAGACAGGGTTAGGATCTGCCACCTAAGACTTTTCAACTTTATGAGCCGTGAGGGTCTCATAAAGACTTTTCTCTCTACGAGTCGAGAGGATCCCGCAGGTGTATTTTCTCCTTAGGGGTCGTGAGGACTCCTAAGTGTGTTTTCTCTTGAAAGTCGTAAGGATCTCACAAGAGAATTTTCCCTCTTACGAGTCGAGAGGACCCGTAAGCGGTTGTTTCCCTCCTTGTCGAGATTCGACTTTGGAGAGTGTGACCCGTGGATAGTATGCAAGAGAACGTTTTGGATCGCCTTGCAGGGCCCCTGTGCTTAGGAAACATGTTTTTTAATCCCTACTGCCTAAGGCTTTATCTCACGAGTCGAGACGAATCGAGAAGTTCTCGCAAAGACATCAATTTCCTCACGAGTCGAAACGGATCGAGCAGATCTCGCAAGAATATCCTAACGTCACAGTTAACCTCTGCTCTTTACGACAGAAATCCGTTAGGGTCTGTGGTACTTAGGGTTTTGGCCGTCGTACCGTCGCATGAGCTGATGTATTCCTCGATAGGCAATCATGCTGTTCGAGTAGCCCTGCGACTGCCGTGTCTCTGATCCCTTCGGGGGCTGGACAAGACGTCTTCAAGCAATCCTCCTTGGCAGTTTGACCGTCGGAAGAGCAAGCGTTAGGAATTTGCCATGCCGCTTTTTACTTGAGGTTAGGCTCATTTTGGAGAGCCCCGATGAGTCATAACCACTCCGCGCTGGTGTGGGATGATCTCCGATAGTCTTTCAGGCTTTATATGACTTGCCGTTAAGACCCTGAAGCTAGGAATTTGGCCTTCGCTTCGTTTGCTGGCATTGCGTCCTCTGTATCGAGACGAATGCCGTGGTTGTCTTTAGGTTGCTGATGAACCGTCGAAGTTTGGAACTAGGGATTTTGCCGTGGCTCCTTTTGGTGATGTTGTGTCTGCTGTATCGAGACGAACGTCGAGGTGGTGACCACTCCATGTGGGATGATCTCCGGTGGTCTTTCAGGCTTTATATGACTTGCCGTTAAGACCCTGAAGCTAGGAATTTGGCCTTCTCTTCATTTGCTGGCATCGCGTCCTCTATATCGAGACGAATGTCATGGTTGTCTCTAGGTTGCTGGTGAACCGTCGAGGTTTGGAACTAGGGATTTTGCCGTGGCTCCTTTTGGTGATGTTGCGTCTGCTGTATCGAGACGAACGTCGAGGTGGTGACCACTCCATGTGGGATGATCTCCGGTGGTCTTTCAGGCTTTATATGACTTGCCGTTAAGACCCTGAAGCTAGGAATTTGGCCTTCGCTTCGTTTGCTGGCATCGCGTCCTCTGTATCGAGACGAATGTCATGGTTGTCTCTAGGTTGCTGGTGAACCGTCGAGGTTTGGAACTAAGGATTTTGCCGTGGCTCCTTTTGGTGATGTTGCGTCTGCTATATCGAGACGAACGTCGATGTGGTGACCACTCCATGTGGGATGATCTCCAGTGGTCTTTCAGGCTTTATATGACTTGCCGTTAAGACCCTGAAGTTAGGAATTTGGCCTTCGCTTTGTTTGCTGGCATCGCGTCCTCTGTATCGAGACGAATGTCATGGTTGTCTCTAGGTTGTTGGTGAACCGTCGAGGTTTGGAACTAGGGATTTTGCCGTGGCTCCTTTTGGTGATGTTGCGTCTGCTGTATCGAGACGAACGTCGAGGTGGTGACCACTCCATGTGGGATGATCTCCGGTGGTCTTTCAGGCTTTATATGACTTGCCGTTAAGACCCTGAAGCTAGGAATTTGGCCTTTGCTTCGTTTGCTGGCATCGCGCCCTCTGTATCGAGACGAATGTCATGGTTGTCTCTAGGTTGCTGGTGAACCGTCGAGGTTTGGAACTAGGGATTTTGCTGTGGCTCCTTTTGGTGATGTTGCGTCTGCTGTATCGAGACGAACGTTGAGGTGGTGACCACTCCATGTGGGATGATCTCCAGTGGTCTTTCAGGCTTTATATGACTTGCCGTTAAGACCCTGAAGCTTGGAATTTGGCCTTCGCTTTGTTTGCTGGCATCGCGTCCTCTGTATCGAGACGAATGTCATGGTTGTCTCTAAGTTGCTGGTGAACCGTCGAGGTTTGGAACTAGGGATTTTGTCGTGGCTCCTTTTGGTGATGTTGCGTCTGCTGTATCGAGACGAATGTCGAGGTGGTGACCACTCCATGTGGGATGATCTCCGGTGGTCTTTCAGGCTTTATATGACTTGCCGTTAAGACCCTGAAGCTAGGAATTTGGCCTTCGCTTCGTTTGCTTGGTGTGTCCTAATCCTGTTGGAGGAAGAACGTTGTTGTTGACATCTCGTCTGCTGTATCGGGACGAATGTCGTGGTGGTGACCACTCCATGTAGGATGATCTCTGATTGTCTTTTCGGTTTTATATGAGTTACCGTCAAGACGTTGAAGCTAGGAATTTGGCCTTCGCTTCGTTTGCTTTGGCGCGTCCGAATCCTGCCGGGGGAAGAACGCTGGGGTGACATTTCATCTGCTGTATCGAGATGATCGTCGAGGTGGTGACCACTCCATGTTGGATGATCTCCGGTGGCCTTTCAGGCTTTATATGACTTGCCATTAAGACCTTGAAGCTAGGAATTTGGCCTTCGCTTCGTTTGCTGGCATCGCATCCTCTGTATCGAGACGAATGTCATGGTTGTCTCTAGGTTGCTGGTGAACCGTCGAGATTTGGAACTAGGGATTTTGCCGTGGCTCCTTTTGTTTGATTGTCGCGTCTGAACCCTGCTGGAGGAAGAACGCTGGGGTGACATCTCGTCTGCTGTATCGAGACGATCGTCAAGGTGGTGACCACTCCGCGCTGGTGCGAGATGATCTCCGAATGTCTTTCAGGCTTTATATGACTTGCCGTTAAAATCCTGAAGCTAGGAATTTGGCCTTCGCTTCGTTTTCTTTGGCGCGTGCGAATCCTGCTGGGGGAAGAACGCTGGGGTGACATTTTATCTGCTGTATCGAGATGATTGTCGAGGTGGTGACCACTCCGCGCCGGTGTGAGATGATCTCCGATTGTCTTTCAGACTTTATATGACTTGCCGTCAAGATCCTGAAGCTAGGAATTTGGCATTTTGCTTCATTTGCTTTGGTGCGTCCGAATCCTGCTGGGGGAAGAACGCTGGGGTGACATTTCATCTGCTATATCGAGATGATCGTCGAGGTGGTGACCACTCCACGCTGGTGTGAGATGATCTCCGATTTTCTTTTAGGCTTTATATGACTTGCCGTCAAGACGTATGAAGCTAGGAATTTGGCCTTCGCTTCGTTTGCTTTGACTGTGTCTGCTGTATCGAGACGAATGCTGAGGTGGAGCTGGGATTTTGCCGTCACTCCGCTTGTTTCGACCATGAGGTCTTTTGTTGATGTTGCTTCTGCATCCTGTTGGACTGCGAAGGAACGCTATTGTTGACATCTCGTCTACTGTATCGAGACGAATGTTGAGGTGGAGCTGGGATTTTGCCGTCGCTCCGCTTTGTTTCGACCGTGAGGTCTTTTGTTGACGTTGCATCGGCATCCTGCTGGACTACGGAGGAACGTCATTGTTGACATCTCGTCTGCTGTATTGAGACGAATGCTGAGGTGTAGCTGGGATTTTGCCGTCGCTCCGCTTGATGGTGTAACATCTGTGTCATGCTGGAATGAGGAGGCCCACCGTTGTTGGTCTTCGGACTGCAGATGTGGCCATTGAGATTTGGAACTGGGGACTTTGCCATGGTTCCGTTTCGTTGCGACTCTGAGGTCGATTGTTGACGTCATGTCTGTATCTGGTTGGAGTGAGGAGAAACGCCGTTGGTGATCTCTAAGTTGTCAATGTTGACGTCGAGACCCTGAAGCTCGGGATCTTCGTTTGCTTCATTTGTTAACATCGTGTCTGTAATATTGCGACAAATGTCGAGATTGTCTCTAGGTTGTCTTTGAACCGTCGAGATTTGGCTTCGTTTTCTGATGGAGCCTGTTGGGAAGGTATGGTTCCCTCTTTATCTGTGCCCTTGGATTGTATACAGGGATCGATGTGATTTCACCTGTAGGGCAAAAAGTTTCATTCTTTTATTTTTTTATTCTTTCCGCGATGCTCTATCATTTCAGCTTTTTATATCGCGAAAATCGCGATTGCCCAATCATTTTGGCTATTTTTCGCGGTGCCCAATCATTTCGGCTATTTTTCTTTTTACTCGCTGCTTTTTATTGCGAGTTGCCCAATCATTTCGGCTATTTCGTATGCATTTTTTTTTTGGCTCGCTGATTTTTTTTCGCGAGTAGGGGATTTAGGATCTGATACCAATCTTGGCATCAGCATCGCTGCGACTGGAATATTGCTAGGAGCGAATCATCATTTGCCGTATACCATTTTAGGCATCAGCATTGCTACCACTGGGACATTGCCAGGAGCGAATCATCATTTGCCACTGTCGATGTCAAACAAAGGTGGCTTAGCAAACAGGGTTAGGATCCCGTCGACTAAGGCTTTTGACTTCATGAGCCATAAGGGTCTCACAAAGGTATTTCTCCCCGCGAGTCGTGAGGATCTCGTAGGTGTGTTTTCTCCTTAGGAATCGTGAGGATTCCTAAGTGTATATTCCTCTGTAAGTCGTAAGGATCTTACAAAAGGGTTTTCTCCTTATAAGTCGAGAGGACTTACAAGGGTTGTTCACCATATGGACATATCCCTAGTCATGGGTGGGACTTTGCTGGGGAAATGTTTATTCGCGCCCGTGGATTGTATACAAGGGTCAGTATTGAGCCGCTTGTAGGGCAATATCGAAGGTTGTGGGAGTTGCTTAAGAACAGGTTCAGGTCTCTGTAACTTAAGACTTTCAAATCTTATGAGCCGTGAGGGTCCTATAAGAGAGTTCTCCTTACGAGTCGTGAGGATCTCGCAAGTGTATTTTCTCCTTAGGAATCGTGATGATCCCTAAGTGTGTTGCTCCCTTGTGAGTCGTAAGGATCTCACGCGGGTGGTTTCTCCTTACAAGGTCGAGAGGACCCTATAAGTGTCTTTTAATGAGGTTGCGCCCTTTCGGGTTTTCACAAACACTCGCCGGTAGCCCTGCTGTTTTTACTCACGGAGCCCTTTCGGGTTTTCATCCGTGCCCATTTTACTTATGGACATACCGTCTTTTTTTTAACGAGATTGCACCCTTTCGGGTTTTCATAAACACTCGCCGGTAGCCCTGCTGCTTTTACTCATGGAGCCCTTTCGGGTTTTCATCCGTGCCCATTCTGCTTATGGACATACCGTTTTTATTTTATATATATATATTTTTTTTACGAGGTCGCGCCCTTTCGGGTTTTCACGAACACTCGCCGGTCGCCCTGCTGTTTTTACTCACGGAGCCCTTTCGGGTTTTCATCCATGCCATCTCGCTTGTGGACGTACCGTTTTTTTTTACCACGTCAGCCTGAAAATGCTGCGGGTTGGGAGTAGTTTAACGACGTTTCGGTTATTTGCAAGTTTTAGGACATTGCGGTCTACCGTTAGTTTAAGGACGTTTCGGTCCGACGCCAGTTTTAGGACATAGTGGTCCATCGTTAGTTTAACGACATTTCGGTCTACCGTCGCCGTATTTGAGGCGAATTTCTTGTTTACTGAATTTTCGGTCTTTGGGGCTTTCTCTATGAAAGAGCACGATGCCCCCGGCATGTCCATCTTTTTCGGAGCATTTGGTTATGGCGGGCTCACCTTCCAGTTGTCAGACAACGCGAATTTGCCCTGTTGGTATTCATCCTCAATCCAGCCTTTGAAGACATAGCAATTTTCGAGTGGGTGGCCCATTACTCTATGGTAGGGACAATAGTTAGGATTGTCAACGTCACCTGGCTGCAATGGACGTTTTGGATCTGGCAGAGTGATGAGCCCGCTGCGCACTGCTAGCTCGAACAATCTCTTTGTTTTATCTTTGGGAAACGAGTAAGGACGTTTCAACATCTCATTGAGGTATCGCGGCTTGTTATTTTGACGACAAAACGGTCTCGGGTTACTCGGCTGTTGTTGAGCATTGGCGACGAAGGTCGTTTTTCCATTCCCCTTATCCCTTTTGTTCGATCCCTTGTTCGCAGGTCCGAGATTCTTTCCGGGTAGCGTGCAATTGCACGGCTGAATGTTCTCGCAACTCCTCGATTCTTTCGTTTCAGAGATGGATTCCTTGAAGAGAGGACCGTGGGCTACGTTTTCTTCGGAGTCGCTCCCGAAGGTGAGAACTCGCGATCCCCCGGGATCAACCCTATGACAATTGCCGGCAATTCTTTTACGCTCATCTGTCGCGTTTTTCCGCTGTCTACGAGCTTCACGCTTTGTCCTGTTGAAGTGTTGCCTGTGAGCGACATACCCTTGCCACCAACACTTAAAGGAGTTGCAGTCTTCAGTAGGATGTGCGATCTTCTGATGATATAAGCAGAAGTTAGGATGTACGTCCGTTTCATCAAGATGTGTACCACCGGTAGATTTTTCTCTGAAAGAGGGCAGTCTCATCCCCATCGATAAGGATTTGGCAAATCGTTTCCTTGTCTTGATCCTGCTTTCATTTGCGGCGGATGTACTTTGATCCGGTGGGAGTGTTTCGACCCTTTCATCTAGTCGCCGGCGTTTGGCTTTCTCGAATATGGCCATCTCGTGCTCTCGATTAGCTTTGCTTTTAAGACGGGCTTCGTTCAGGAATGCATTAATCATTTTGTCTGTTGGTCCTAGAAGTTCTGGCTCAGGATCTGCCCCCAGCTTCTCTGTGTAAGGAGCTCCTTCGTCGTTTATCAACGAGTGAGAGATCACATGGCAGCTTGCCACATAATCTGCAGATTCATCCGACGAGTCTTCTCCATTGTCATCATCTCCGTCCTCAAGGACGTGGCTGAGAAATTCTTGGAGTGTGACTGGGGTCTGTACTTTTTGATTGTATTCTTCCAACGCGTCAATCTGCTTTTGCATGTCCGTGCACTTGTCATTAGGCTTCACAGGCTTTTTGGTCTTCTTCTTCGACGACTTTGACGGCTGAGTGTGAGCGCTGGGGCCTTCACCATCGATCTTTAGAGTTGGGCGCGGCTTCAGCATCCCTTCGACGATCTGGGGTTCTAGCAAGTTCTTCCACCCGATCGCCGGGCATGTCTGGAGATCATTCAGCATCTTTTTTGTTTTGGCTGAAAGAACGTCCTCCCATGGGGCTTCCCTTATGAATGAGCACGATGCCCCCGGTGTGTTTGTCTTCTTAGGAGTGTGAGGCTGTGGCGGGTTCACCTTCCAGTTTTCAGATAATGCGAACTTGCCTTGTTGGTACTGATCCTCGATCCATCCCTTAAAGACGAAGCAATCTTCGATTGGATGGCTTACCGCTTGGTGGTAAGGGCAGTAATTTGGATCGTTGACATCGCCTGGCTGCAACGGACGTTTCGGACTCGGCAGGTTGATGAGTCTGTTGCGCTCTGCCAGCTCGAACAATCTCCTCGTTTTATTCTGAGGAAACGAGTAAGGACGTCCTAGTCTCTCCTCGAGGGATGGGCGTGGACGCACGTTGTTTTGGCGAACAACCAGCTTTAAGTTGCTTGGCCGTTGCTAAGTATTGGCAACGAAGGTTGCTTTCCCTTTGCCCTTTTCATTCCAAGGCTCTGTCTTTGAAGAGGAAGGCCTATGGCCCACCTGGTCCATTTGGGCCAGCTTATCAATCAAGGCCTAGAAAGTGGTCGGCTTGAAGAACATCATGAATTGGGAGATGGTCGCTTGAGGGTCGAGAGTACCCACGAACATGCCCACGGCAGGAGCTTCTTCTATGCGTTGTTCGCATCTCGACCATAGGTTCCGCCACCGGATTGCATATTGCACCCACGTCTCTCCCGGCTTCACTCTGGCGTTGATCAGTGCCGTGATCGGGGTGCGCTCGCTAGCGCTTGCAAATCTCTGTGTAAACAGCAGCTCCATCTCCGCAAATGTTTTGACAGAGTCGTTAGGTAGCTCCGAATACCATTCAAAGGCTGTTTCTGCTAAGCTGCCGACGAATTGGAGAAGCTACAATTTGTCATCGCCTCCAGTATTGCCGCATAAGGCCCTGAATTGAGCGACATGCTGATGCGGATTCCCTGTCCCCTTATATACGTGGAACTTAGGGATCGTATATCCCGGCGGGTAACTAATTTGGTCATACCAGCCCGGGTAGGGTCGTCCGGTTCTATCAATTTGCCCAGCCGCTTCATTTTCCTGGTGAGCTCGTATTTGCTGAGCTATATGGTCATCCAGTGCGGCCTTGTAAATGGTTTCTTCCTTGGCTGCTGAAAGAGCCGGAGGAGGATTCAATGTCTCTCCTTTGTCATCTTCAAGGACAATCGGAGGATCTTCAGCAGGAGGATCTTGCTGGATTATCATCCCTACCATATCTTGGAAGAGAAGCGCCATTTGTTTTATGTTAGCCGCTTGCTCTGCGGCTTCTTTGTCCTTCTTTTCGAGGACTCTGCGTAGGTAGTCAGCATCAGTTTCTTGTTCATGACGCTGTTCTGATGACGCCTCTGAGCTTTCTTTTGGCCCAGTAAGTGCAGCCATTACAATCATCATTTCCTGAAGCTTTTGTTGTTGCTCCTGGGCTTTCGTCACGGATCGGGTGAGTGGTCGGTGGCCCGTAGAAACATGGCTTTCCTCCTTTCCGGAAGCCATATAAACAGTGTGCACCACCATGCCCCCAGACTTGGGGCGTTCAGTGTCTTTGCGATTTGCCAAAGGCACAGGGATCTTCCCCGACCTCCTTTTTTGAGTGGTCGGAGTTGAGGGAGCTATTGTAGTGGGCACCCAGGTGGCTGTTGCTTTTTCTGGCTTGACAGAGTAGTCTTTCTCCTGCTGAACCTTCATCGTTTTCTGTCGGTGGAGATAGCCTTGATCAATCACCGACTCCTGGATCTGTCGCCAGACCATGTAAATTTTAGAGGGTAGCCGTTGAGGGGGCTGCTCCAGCTTCTTCTCTGAAGTATCCTCCACAGGTGAAGGAGTTCTCTTCAGCATCGCAGTAGGAGAGTTTCTGCGCACCGTGTTCAGCAATTCAAAGCTGTTCCCGGTTGGAACAGCGGCATCGATCCCCACCGTTGGAGTTGGCGGAGTTATCCCAGATAGGGAGTTTCCCCCAGCCTTCCTCACTCGGCGCCAATGGCGACGTCGAGCATGTCGTGTGGATGGAGTTGTCTCAGCCGTAGGGGTGACCTCCTCATGCCCCCTGCTTTCAGGAGAGACCGTTATTGGTGCTGGCCTGCCGAAGACTAACACCCGTTGAGAAGAAATGTCTAATCTGTCAAAGACAGACCTCTAGGGAGAGGAAGCAGCTTTGAGGACCTCGCCTGGAGCAGAAGCCGGAATGGCCATCTTTGTAAAAACTGACTTTTTGGAAGGAGAGGCCTTTCCAATGATTTCGTCCGCTTGAGCCGGGATGGCTATCCGCTTTGGGATGGCAACTTCGGGTATCGCGGGCTTATATACGCTCTGGCCCAATCTGTTGAAAACAGAGGTATTGAAGTTGGGCGACCCGTTGAGAGGGGTCGCGGCAATGGTAAGCCGATCAAAGACCGACTTCTTTGGGGATTCTTGCAATGTCATTGTGGCATTGAAGCTCAACGGTGGGAGCATGGTCCCGAAGAATAATCCAGTGGTGGCCTGAGTTACCTACTCCACTGGCATCTTGAAAAGGGAGGCCGCTTGGGGCCCATAAGTCACTCCTCCAGTAAGGACCGAGCGAGAGTTGCAGTTGCAGGCAGTGCAGTTTGAAGCCATTGATCTTCTGTTTTCTGCACGGAGTAAGACACCAAATCTTAGTACCTTGAATCCACAGGCAACCACAGTAAACCGCGATTCGTTCGCGAACACGACACACGAAGTGTGGAGTGGAAAGAGAAAAAGGTCCCACCGGGCGTGCCAGAATCTGTTCCCCTCCGAATGGCGGCCAAGACATGGACTGTCTTGCCTGAGATTCGGGGCAGATGCTAATTGGTGTTATCCGTCTACCTCTCCGAAGATGCCAAGTTGATTTATGGCACCATGTATCGAAGGTTTAAGCGGATGCGACCGATGTAGCAGACTTCGTCAGATTCCCCCTCGTTGAGGGGTTTTTGATTGTGGGGACGCTCTTCCCTGTAGGCGCAAGCTCCTGCAGTTAATTACGCTACCGCATCGCGGTAACAACTTTCTCCTTCTCCAGCTGGTCACTTCGTGTCGTGGGTGTTTGTTTTGTTTGTGCTTGCCCGTGGATTGTGTACGGAGACAAATTTATGTTGTCGCCCGTAGGACGTGGATTAATCCAAATCCGTATTTTCTTAGATTTGGGTTTTGGGTTTGGTTTAAGGACACGTTAGCCATATTTGAGGCTAAGATCAACTTAAACATTTATTAAGGATACGTTAGTCCAATTTGAGACTAAGATCAGCTTAACAGGATCGTTTAGATCCGACAAAAGAGCGTTTGGGCTCTATTGTTCCAGTTTAGGGACATAGTGGTCCATTGCATGTATGGCCATCGGGACCCGTCACCTCTCTGACGACGTTGAAAGATTACAACGAAAGATGTCAGAGGAGTTCAGAGATGTACCCTTGAGCCAAAGTTGGTTGGGAGACCTGTAGTCCAATTTAGGACTAAAGTCTGTTTGAGGGTTTAAGGATACGTTAGCCGTATTTGAGGCTAAGATCAACTTAAACGTTTGTTAAGGATACGTTAGTCCAGTTTGAGACTAAGATCAACTTAACGGGATCGTTTAGATCCGACAAAAGAGCGTTTAGGCTCTATTGTTCCAGTTTAGGGACATGGTGGTCCATTGCCAGTTTAGGGACATGGTGGTCCATTGGTAGTTTAAGGACGCATAAGTCCATGGGTTTAAGGACCCCACAGTCCGTATCTTGGTTTAAGGACGCATAAGTCCATGAGTTTAAGGACCCCACAGTCCGTGTTGATGTGTGGTTGTCGGGACCCGTCACCTCTCTGAAGACGTTGAAGGATTACAACGACAAATATCAGAGGAGTTCAGAGATGTACCCTTGAACCAATGAGTTGGTTGAAAGAGCAGATGTGCTCAGTTCAAGATGATTTGAGGACTTATGGCCAGTTTGGGCTAAGTCCAATTATGTTTGAAATGTTGGCCCTCTGTTAGCTCATTGAAAGAGAGGCTTTGCCTCTAGAAACTTAGCCAATTGGGCTAAAGCTAGTGTTAAACACTAAAGACCAACAGTGTTGAACACTGGAATTAAGATTAGCAGGTTAGTGTTTAACACTAAAAGTTAATCAGTGTTAAACACTAGCAACGGGGATTTCAAATTAGTGTTAAACACTAAAGCAAATCAGTATTAAACACTGGTAGCAGAGATTTCAAATTAGTGTTAAACACTAAAACAAATCAGTGTTAAACACCGGGAACAGAGTTTCCAAATTAGTGTTAAACACTAAGAAAATCAGTGTTAACCACTGCAAATAGAGTTTTCCAAATTAGTATTAAACACTAAGAAAATCAGTGTTAAACACAGCAGATAGAGTTTTCCAATTAGTGTTAAACACTAAGGAGGGAGGGGTCACGTGCGGACACGTGAGAGCGCCCTGATTTCCCTTATTTTATTCTGCAGGTAAGTGTTTAACATTTTTAATTCTGACGGCCATCACGTGTGAGCACGTGATGGAGGCCCCCGCTCTGGTCTATTAAAATGCTCATTAGGGGTCACGTGGTGACACGTGAGGGCGCCCTAAATGTGAAGCCAGATCTCCTTTGTTTTATCCTCAAATCTGCGAATAAGTGTTAAACACTTTTCATCTTTATTTTAGAGCATCACGTGTTGACACGTGATGGGGGTTTATGCATCGATAATTATAGCACTTGCTGAGGGGTCACGTGGGGACACGTGAGAGCGCCCAAAGCTTCTTTTCTTTTGTTTTGCCATTAAGTGTTAAACACTTTCATTTTTATTTTAGAGCATCACGTGTTGGCACGTGATGGGGATCTGTGCGCCAATTGTTAAAGCATTTGCTGAGGGGTCACGTGGTAACACGTGAGAGCGCCCAAAGCCTCCATTTCCTTTGCTTTTTCTTTCTGCGTTTTGGGAGTCACGTGGGAGCACGTGAGGTGATGCTTCAAAGTTCTTTACAGAGGATCTTTTCAAGGGTCACGTGGGGACACGTGACCCTGGTCTTTTGCATGGAGATCTTTCAAGTCTCTCTTTTTTTTAGGAATTAAATTCTCTGTAGGGTTAAACCCTAATTATGATTTTGGAGGAATTAAATTCCTATTTTGAAAGAATTAAATTCTTATTTAGGATAAAACCCTGATTTCTTTTCAAAGGAATTAAATTCCCAGATATGTAAAAGAATTAAATTCTTGATTAGGGTTAAACCCTAGTTTCATTTTAGGAGGAATTAAATTCCTGTGAGTTTGGGAGAATTAAATTCTCAAAACTCAATTCCTCCTCTGTGTTTTAGATCTACATGGCAGGATCTCAACCCAATAAGAATTAAATTCTCAATTCATGGGGAGATGTGCACTTTGCAGATCCTCAACCAGAGAAAGAACTAAGTTCTTTTCTTTTAATAAGAGTTAAACTCTTTTGAGAATTAAATTCTCTTTTGAAGCCACTCTTTTCTTACCTAAGGTTTTTCTTTTGCAGAGAATTAAATTCTCCCCTCTTTTCTTTTTTCTCTTGAGAATTAAATTCTCCTCCCTCTATTTCTTCTCCCAAAAAAGTAGATCCCCCTCTCTTCTCTTCTTGGCTCCTATTTATAGGAGAAGGAAGAGAATCAATTTGTTTAGCAAATCTCTCATTGAAAGATTTGATTTGTATGTTGAGAGATTTGATTTATATTTATCATTCATCTGGGCCTTTAGATTGTTAAGTGAATTTTATTCACCATTGGATTTTAAATCCAAATATATCCCTTTGTTATCTCGGTTAGATTTAGGGGGGAAATCTTTCCAAGTCCAAGATTATTCTATAAATTGGTGATTTTTAATCACCCCTCGGATTTTTAATCCAACGGTCCCCATAGACCCTTTATGTTTGGAAAGATTTAGAAAATTTTAGAATTTTAATTCTATTAACTGTAAGGCTTTCGAAACCAGTCACGTGCTGACACGTGACCCTTGGTCACGTGTGAGCGCGTGACCCCCAATTGAGTTCTTTAACGGCCGCTTGTTTATGTTGTTGTTTTAACCATCACATGTCAACACGTGACCATTGGTCACGTGTAAGCACGTGATACCTCGTTGAGGTATTTTCTGACTTTTAGAATTAAATTCTATTCATTATTTTAGAGGCCTTAAAAGCCCATCACGTGTCTGCACGTGACCCATGGTCACGTGTGAGCACGTGACGCCCCATTGGGGTCTTTTCTGATCTTTTAACTCCTCCAGCGGGTTTTTAAAGGTCCATCACGTGTGGACACGTGATGCCTCATAACTTTTGATCCCGGATAAATTATGAGGCCCATAATATATCAAATCGAAGGGTTTTTCGAGATGCTTCCAATGCCATCAGAATTTAATAGTTCCTTCTTCGGGAACTTATCAAAATACAGGCCGGAAGATATTTATTCGCATTTCCTTAAGCGTATCGCTGCCATTTGAAACCTTGGACTCTTCTGCGCAGAAATTTTCGGCGGGAACAACATTTTTCCCAATTCAAAGTTAAATTCTTATACTTACAGCGGGTAAGAACAGCGTCAAGATGACGAAGGCATTCTCCAAAAGAGTCCCCAAATATGGAGAAATCGTCCATAAATATCTCCAGAAAATTCTCGACCATGTCCGAGAATATCCCCATCATGCACCGCTGAAATGTAGCGGGAGCATTGCATAACCCGAAGGGCATGCGTCTATAAGCAAAAGTACCGAAAAGACAAGTAAATATTTTCTTATGTTGATACTTTTCGACGATGCGGATCTGGAAATAGTCGGAGTATCCGTCCAAGAAACAATAGTATTCTTTCCTGACTAATCGTTCTAACGTCTGGTCAATGAAAGGCAGAGGGAAGTGATCTTTCCTCGTTGCGTTATTGAGTTTTCTATAATCAATATATATCCGCCACCCAGTTTGGGTGCGTGTTTGGATCAACTCATTAGTCTCGTTAGTTATGACCGTGATGCCAGACTTTTTAGGGACCACATGAATAGGACTTACCCATTGGCTATCAGATATTGGGTAAATAATGTCATTATCTAGGCTTTTGACGATTTCTTTCTTTACCGCCTCCTTCATGACTGAATTCAACCGTCTTTGTGGGTCTCGGGCTGGTTTGGCTTCATCCATAAAATGTATATAATGTTCAACAATCAAAAGACTAATCTTTTTAATGTCTGCCATTGTCCAACCAAAAACTTGCCGATTTGATATCAAGACCGATAAAAGAGCACTCTCTTGCTCTAAAACTAGAGAAGCTTATATGATGACGGGCAAACACTCATTCTCACATAAATATGGATATTTAAGATGAGAAGGTAGTGTCTTGAGATCTAGTGTCGGCGGGGAGACGATAGACGGTAGGGTTGGGGAATGACACTCGGACTCCCTAAGAGCTTCATCACTCGTGTAAGAGATTGACTCGGAAAGCTCGACTAACTTTTGCGACAAGTCAAAGGATTTGAATTCGGGGGTGGACCTGTCGAAAGTATCCTCACTAGTATAATAATTTGCTGGATCAAATAATGACGCACTAGCGTCGTCGAGATCATCATAGCAAAGTTTCTCAACTTCGCAGTTGTCGGAAGCTATCTCGTTAACAGAACAGATATCGATTAGATGAGCAGAAGGTTCAGACGGTTGACTTCCTAGTTTGTAAATGTTAAGGTCGATTGTCATCTTCCCGAAAGATAGGTTCATAGAACTGTTACGACAATTTATTACAGTATTGGAAGTTGCTAGAAAAGGCCGACTTAGAATCACCGGGATTTGGTTTCGTGGGTTCGCTACAGGCTGTGTATCTAAAACAATAAAGTCCGCAGGGAATATAAATTCCCCGACTTTGATTAACACATCCTCTAGCTCACCCTTAGATTGGGTAATAGATCGATCGGCCATTTGGAGAGTGCAATGCACAGGTTTCAACTCTCCTATACCTAACTACTTGTAGACAGAATACGGGAGCAAGTTAATACTAGCACCAAGATCGAGTAGAGCACGATTGATGCTTTCACCCCTAATAGTTATCGATATTATAGGACAACCGGGGTCTTTACGTTTCTTAGGCAATTGTTGGGTTAAAGTCGTGCTCATATTACTCGTTAAGGACATCTTTTTAGGTACTTGAGTTTTCCTCTTCCTAGTGCACAAGTCTTTAAGAATTTTCGCATAAGATGGAATTTGTTGAATAACATCCAGGAGAGGAATATTTATGTTAACTTATTTAAACATTTCCACAATCTTCTCCATTTGTGCATTAGGTTTGTTGGCCCCTTTTTTTAGGAATAGATCTATGAATACTACCTGTTTGGAAAAGGAGCTTTATCAATAAAGGTTGGGTCCAATATTGGAGGAGAAGTTTGTGGGGATAGAATAGATCCCAGAATTGGAGTTGGGATCGTTTTAGCTTGATTCAAGGAAGTGGGCTGAGGGTTTGAGCCTAAGGAAGAATGGAGAATAGGCTCGGACGAAGAGGGTGGACTAGACGAATTAGGGTTAGAAAAAGTAGTTGGGGTTTCATTTGATTCAACATCATCAACATTTTCACCGACATGATTGTTCAGCACTCTTCCAGATCTCAACGTGGTTACGGCACTCACATTATGACTTTGTGAGTGGCCAGGATTCATTAGCGGTTGAGATGAAAGTTTCCCTTTCTCTCTCTCTCACTCATCACGGCATTTAACTTTGTAAGTTGTGCTTCAATTGATTTTATGCTTTCACCGTGAGAAGCGGTGTGCTGCACTAATATTTGGATAGAAGATGTTAAATTAGCCGTCGTTTGCGTGGAATGTTTAATAAACTTTTCCAATCTTCATTCGAGTGCAGAGGATTTTTCGGTACCGGTCGTTGGGAAAGAATTATTATAAAGTGCAAAATTGTTGGCCTGATTTTGAAAATATTGCGGTTGAAAGGGATGCTGGCTTTGTTGTGGTGGTTGCTGTTGCTATGGAGGAGGCCATTGATAGTTATTTTGGCTTGGGAACGGATTTTGAGTTTGATTTTGGTTTTGGTTCCAAGCAAAATCAGGATGATTCCTCCATCCCTGATTTTATGTGGAAGAATAAGGATTGTTTCTAGGTTGTCGCTGAAAAGCAGTATTAGTTTGTTCTTGACCTTGAAACGGAGGATTCAAATGAAATTCTTCCATTAAGTGTGATGGGTCATAACAACAACTACACACGGTTTTTGGGAGTGTAACTTGGTTTATGGAGGCTGATGAAATTTTTTTTCCATAGCTTCGAGTTTCTTTTGCATTGCTGCCATTTCAGCTTCACTGCGATAGAAATATCGAGCTGATGGATGCCTGCCCTAGATGAAGATGATGTTGGTCTAACGCTTTCCCACTGTAGAGTTTGTTCAGCGAGATCTTCCAGGAATTGCCAAGTTTCGCTATCGTCTTTAGACACGAAATGACATTGACAAATGATTTCTAGCATTTGTTTTGTCCCCGGATTAACACCCTCATATATAATGCGGCAAAGTTTCCATCTATCGATTCCGTGATGAGAACATTGGACAAGAAGATCTTTAAACTATTCAAAGTAATTCCAAAATAGTTCGTTGGGAAATTGGGTAAACTGGTTAATCTCGCTTCGAACACGGACGGTCTTATAATTGGGATAAAATTTCTTAAGGAATGCTATAAAGAATTCATTGCATTTGGAAATAGTGTGCGGCAGTGCTATAAAGACACTTTTCTGCTAGATCGCACAAGGTAAAATAGAGAAGTTGTAATTTCATAAAATCCACAGAAAGTTGTGTAGTGTCCATCATTGCACATACGTTTTCGAATTTGGTTATGAAAACGTATGCGTCTTCGGATTCAAGCCTGTGAAATTTGGGCAACAGGTTGATGAAGTGGGGTTTAATTTCAAAATTATCCCCATTGGCTGGTGGAATAGACAGACAAATAGGAAGGAGACCGAGTCTCGGGTAGCATCTTTCTTGAAGAGAGATGCGTGGTGGATTCTGTGCACCTACGGGTGGTGGCATGGTGTTGTTGTGAAAATTTGATGGAGAACAGTCCATCTCGGTCGATGTGGTGGGTGGAGGAAAAATAGAAGATGAAGAAGTACCGACTTTGGAGTCGATAGAAAAAACGCGGACAAGACGGGCACTAGAATCCTGTGTCCAACCGATCATGCACTAAGCAGATTTAGTGCACGTGGCAGCGTGTGTAAGAACGATTTCAAGAAGGTTTGTTTTTGAAAAGTCGGATGTGAAGCATGACTCAACAAATCACAAAAATGCACAATCAATCCCTAAAACTAGGGTCACCTAGGTCAAGTCACTAGACCACTCTTAGACTTCTAAAGGACTGTTAGTGTATATGCCCTAGAGGCCATTACTGTATCATACTAGTTTGTATATTACTTAATGAAAGCTTGGGATATTCACAGTTGTATAGACAATCTTGCTCAAAATAGTAGTATGCTACTTGGTTTGTTTCTACTTTAATGTGTAAATGTGTTTCTTTTAGTACATCACCTATACACATTAGTGGAGCCCTTAGGATCTTTGCTTGATTACCAGCGTTGTGATGGCGGTCACATTCGTGGGGGCTGGGTAATCCACAAGCACATCCTTATGCAGGTCCCTAGTCGTAGGACTATCGAGACAGGGCATCAATACTCCGGAGTAGACTAGCGTATGCGCTTCTCATCCCAGCATGGGAGACGGTCTGTCCCACAGCCGTCAGTACGTCGTACTTGAGATAGTATGCGGGTGCTCGTTAGGTTACGAGTACACTGGACAGGACTCGTCGGGAACTATTGGTTGGTACTATACCTATCGTCAGTTATCAGTTCCCAGGTGACATGAGTACAGCTTAGTCCGCTGACTTGACACTGTCACTTCGCCTCGAGTGTGTTCCCACTGTACTTTGATTACTACCCTACCACGGCTCAAAGGAGTCGTGCAAACAGGTAGTAGTTGGGTGCAGTCCCGAAGCACTTGGAGGCAGTGACAGTTAGACAGGATTCGTCTCTCCCGGTATTGGGGGTTGATATCGCGCTGTGTCTAGGAGAACCATTACACAAAGTCCCTGGCCAGAGCAAGCGAGATATACTGGTAGGTTTCCAGTGTTATCTCAGGGTGTTCAGGGCTACACTCCGACACGACTTGTACCGCTATTAGGGGACTGACGTTTACCGCCCCCTAGGCCCGCCATGCGATATTCTCAGACGAACAGACCGGACTGTACGTAGATTGTCACATTCAGGCTCAGTAGGAGTTCAGATGGGTTTCACCTCGTCCGTCTTCTTATCGGCATCTACCTGGAGGCCGTTACGCACAGCTAGTGCCTCTTGCGGTCTGTGGTTAAACCCACTGCCAGCGTAGTGTCGAGTCTTTAGAGTCCCACACAGAAAGCTATTCGCCTTTAGGCAAAAAGAATAGAGGTCGCATGGTTTTGCGACAGGGTTCGGTCACATCCGTGCACTTGTGCACGTTTAGTGTCCGGGCAGTTATCACTAGCGGGCTTTGGTTTAAGCCAGATCCTAGTGTACGTTTTGGGATTGGTTTTATCTCGTTTGTATTCGTGTTCCTCGGAACACGGATGCGGGTGTGTATGCACGGTTGACAGAGACAGAGGCAGAGGATTCTCATTAGGGTTGTTGACTGTTGGCTTTTGCTAAACCCTAATGAGATTAAGAAATATGATTAATGATAATATTAATTAAGTATTATTGTGCCATGGTTGGGTTGAAAGGTTTACTTTGTTGACTTGTTGACTTAGTTGACCGGTTGACTAGGTTGGACTTGCTGACCATCATCATGACAATGGCTATCATTTCTTGGCATTGACCTTTGCTTGCTTGTTTGTTCACAAATTGCATTTAATACATGAAATGATATTGCCATTTGATATGATAACAACCATCACATAATACTCAATTATTATTATTTGTTATGATTATTGATTGGTGTGAAAAAAGTTTGTTTGTAGAATAACCGCAATCAGAACGGTGTCGCGTGTAGCTAGACCGAGGTGAGTACGGGTCGTCCTTTGGGAAACGTTGAATCTTTTACTCTTACTTTAGAAGTGTTTCAGATTCAATCGGATGTGATCCTATTTAACATACTTCCAGCGTATTGTTGAATATTTAGAGTCCCACACAGAGGTTTTTCTGGCTCAGGAGAAACGATATAGTATGTGTATGTCGATACGTGCAGGAGTTCGATTAAACACGTGTATATGACACACGTACATTAATCAGACGTTTAATATTACTAAACGGTTCATTATAAAGCCGGATTATTAAATCAAGTGTTTATTTAATTATATATATATATATATATATATATATATAGAGAGAGAGAGAGAGAGAGAGAGAGTAATGGAAGAAAGAGGCCCTAGGAGGCTTTTTGCGTTAGGTGGCGGCACAAATCACGTCCTCCACCATTTTATTCGATGATCGGCACTGGCCAGCTTGATCTTGATATTCTAACATGTCGATACACCAAATTTCATGTGATTCCAACACCTTTTCACCGTTGATTTAGTGGGTGCAAAATTAACGGTTTACCGACAATAGAACTTTTTACATTGCTAAACCAACGGTGAAATGGTGTTGTAATCATATGAAATTTAGTGAATCGATAAATTCGAGGATGGAGATCAAGTTGGATGGTGCCGATCGTCGAATAAAATGATGGAGACATACTTTTTGCCGCCACCTAATGTAAAAAGCCTCCTAGGGCCTCTTTTCTCCATTATTCTCACACACACACACACACTCTAGTAATATGTTCACCCTCTCTCATTTGCTATTTGTATGTGATACAAATACATGTATCTGTATATGATACATATACTAATATATTTGAGTATATGATACACATGCCCTTCTAGAATCATTTGCTATTTGTATATGCTACAAATACAAGTATATGTATATGATACATATATTAAAATACTATTGTATATGATACAAATACATGTATATGTATATGATACATATACTACATGTATATGATACATGTATGCATCTAGAAGAGACACCTCATTTATTTATTAATTAATAAATGAGGAATGTTGAAGAATGGTATGGTTGTTAGGAATGAGCATTATTATATTTGATATAATAAACTATTCTAGCATGGTTATCTCTTGATTTTCTATCCATTCCTTCATGGAATTTCACTCCTAATTTTGTGAGAGCTAAAGAGAGAAAAAGAGAAAGAAAAAGAGATTGTGATTTCTACATCTTCTTCCTCTTATTCTCTCGCAAATTGTGAGAGCAAGCTGCTTGATAAAAAAGTGTTCTTTCGTGAAGTTGAAACTTGGGTTGGGTTTTCTTTGAAGTGGATCATCTTCAGCAAGGAGGTCCACTTGCAAGCTCGATCCATACGACGTTGAATCTAGCTTAGGTCTTCCACTAGGAGAGTGGACACGCTATGTAATGACTGCAATCTTGAATCCTATTTCTTTGAATCCCTTCTTGCTTTCCCGATGATCCTGACTCGGCGCAACGAAAACGGAGGTGTAAACTTTTTCATCACCATCTCGATCTTTTTTGTGACCATCTTGTTTCTTTGTTCGGTTGTATCATCCTTCTTGAGTAATTTTGATGACGAAATTATTTTTAAGGAGGGTAGAATGTAAGGACCCTAAGTTTCTTGTACCATCCTTTTTGCTTTAGTTCATAAAAGAGAATGTATTTAGTTATGGTATCGAGTTATAAGTTATTCTTGATAACTTATATATAATAAACTCCTTGTAGCTCTCTGGTTAAGACACTCCGCTGCTGTCCCATAGCCCACGTGTTGAAATCCTAACAGTAACAATATTTTTTTGTATTTTTCTTTTTAATGTTTTCGAAGTCCAAGAGTTTCCATGGGCATTACACGGAGATACAAAAGGTTGCAACAGAAAAAAAGTATGTAACTACGACCTTTAAACCCAAATGAGCACATGGCACGAACTCGGAGGCAAATACCCACACCATGGCTGACCCCTTGCCAAGATCGGCGTTCCCATTGGTCCTGATAGCCTCTATCTTTTGCACGTGCGTACTTTTGCCTCTCGCCTCTTCATTTCCATACTCCAAAACTCATGCATTCATTCAAAGAACTGCTCATTAAATTTATACTCATTAAAACTAATTTTTATTACACAATTTACACCCCTTTAATCCACCGCCCTATCTCTCCTATAAATACCTAGACCAATCCTAGTTTTTCCCTATGCATATACTCTCTCAAATCTATACTCTCTCTGAAAGTCTACAACTGAAGTTCTCTCAAGCCTAAGTCTCATTCGAAGCCAAGAATCCCTCAAGCGTTTTTCCTCTTGTGACGTTCAATCTCGGTTCTACCAATCTAGAATTCGTCATTTGCACAAGAATAACCAGTAGGTCCCTTACCGCCGTTTCACAAGTCGTGCTTAGGACGTCAAAAGATCAAGCTCAACCTCATTTCGAATATCGGTCTCGATTTTTCAAACCGAGGCTACTTCTTCAATTTCTTCAAACCGGTAAATTGTGTTGAGAGAACTTGAAGAAACGAGACCGATATTCGAAATGAGGTTGAGATTGATCTTTTGACGTCTTAATCACGAATTATGAAACGGCGGTAAGGGACCTACTGGTTTTTCTTATTCTAATGACGGATGCTAGGTTGGTAGAATCGAGATTGAACGTCACAAGAGGAAAACGCTTGAGGGCTTCTTGGTTTCGAATGAGACTTAGGCTTGAGAGAACTTTAGTTGTAGACTTTGAGAGAGAGTATAGATTTGAGAGAGTATATGCCTAGGGAAAACTAGGACTGGTCTAGGTATTTATAGGAGAGATAAGGCGTATGGTGGATTAAAGGGGTGTAAATTGTGTAATAAAAATTAGTTTTAATGAGTAAAAATTTAGTGAGCAGTTCTCTGGATGAATGTGGGAGTTTTGGAGTTTGAAAACGAAGAGGCAGGAGGAAAAAGTATGCACATGCAAAAGATAGAGGCCATCAGGACCAGTGGGGTCGCCGATCTTGGCCAGGGCTCGGCCATGGTGTGGGCATTTGCATCGGGGTTCGTGCCATGTGCTCATTTGAGTTTAAAGGTCGTAGTTACATACTTATTTTTTGTTGCAACCTTTCGTATCTCCGTGTAATTTCCATGAAAACTCTTGAGCTTCCAAAATATTAAATGTTGGATATAGTGCCCTCAAGACAATTATTGTAATTATAGGTAGGCGATTATGATAATTGAAGGAGAACCTATACAGGTAGAACAATCTTACTTGAAATGATTGTATATTATATAGTTTATCTTTATCATTAATGTGTATATGTTTTACTTATTATTATGTGTCGCTAATACATAATGATGAAGCCCGTAGGATTCTTGCTTGACTACTAGCATTATGATGGCGATCATATACATGAGAGCGATCATATACATGAGAGCTGGATAGTCCATAAGCACATCCTTAAATGCCCCAAATCGAGTGAGTATTGACACTAGGCATCGATATTCTAGAGTAGACCAGTGTATATGTTTCTAGACCTCGAAGAGGGGTGGTAGCCAGTCTCACAAGCTATTGGTGGTTCGTCACGTAAGATAGTATACATGTGCTCACTGGAGGTGAGTACACTGGTCGGACTCGCTGAGAACTTCTAGATGGTATTTTACCTATCGTTAGATAGTAGTTCTCTAGTGACATGAGTACAGATTAGTCCTTTGACCTGAGATTATTATTTATCTCATGTGGGTTCCCACTGTACTTAGATTACTACCCTACCACGGCTTAAAGGAGTCGTGCAAACAGGTTTTAGTTGGGTACAGGCCCGAGCCACATGGAGGAAGTGAGCGATTTTCAGGGATTCGCCTCTCCTGGTATTAGGAATTGATGTTGCGTTGTGTTTGGTTGGCCATCACCATAAATCCATGGCTACGGTGGATGAGATTTACTGATAGGAGTTCAGTAGTTTCTCTGTTGATGATGAGCTTGACTCCAGCATGACTTATCGGGTTATTAGGGGTCTGCCGTTATTCACCCCATCGACCAGGTATGTGATACTCTTAGACGAAGAGACCAGATTGTACAGAGATTGTCACATTCAGGCTTTGTAGGTTACGGACGGACTTGATTTTCGACCTTAATTTCGGCAAATACCTGGGTAGCCGTTACGTACAGCTACTGCCGTCGACGTGCTTGTGGTTTTGGATTTATCTAGTAAATCACTGCCAGCGTATTGTCGAGTCTTTAGAGTCCCACATATAGGGTTTTACCGGTTCAGGCGATATGATGTAGAGGCCGTATATTGATACGTGCATAGGTATGATTAAACACATGTACTGGCTACACGAACTTTAATCGGACGGTTGATAATACTACCCGGCTTAGGATTAAGCCAGATTATTAAATTAAGTTTTGATTTTAATAATATATATATATATATATATATATATTTAATATATATATTCTAATATTATGTTCACTATTTCTTTTCTCTCTCTTGGCTATTTATATATTTATACGGATACGCGTATATGTATTTCAATACGTATACCGGGTTATATTTCGTATTTATACGGAATACTTCTAGAAGGAGAACACCTCATTATTTGGTTTTATTTTTAGAAAATCAATTAAAAAATGAGATGGAGAATGAGGTGACTTTGGTTATGGTTGAGGGCATGTAGAGAGGGATAGGCTTCAATTGTTTATAGAAAAATGGTTATGATATTTTATTTGATGGTTGAAAATTGAATTGAATCCATATTTTATGCTCTCATTTTTTATTCCTTAACTTAGCTAATTTTGTGTTATGGCTGGATTTTCCTCCTCCTCCTCCTTCTTCATTGCTCTCTTAAGAATGTGAGATGAGTGAAAACGATAGTGGAAAAATCCTACATCCCCACACTCCATTTCTAGCAAGCTTGGAGCATGGTTGCTTCATTGGGTGAAGCTGGAGCTTTGATCGGTTTTTCTCAGGTGGATCATTTTCGGCAGGGACGGTCGTCTCTAAAGCTTTTTTCCAATGGCCTATGAGTAGCTTGGAGGGGTCTTCCATAATTGGATGGACACGCATCAAAAGTTGTAAATCCTAAACCTTGCATGTTAGTTGCTAGTTTAGTATTTGGATCGATCGCTAGGGATAAGTTTCTAGTGCTTCCCGTGAAATTTTTTGTTTTTCGATTCCGCATTGGTTGCGGTTATAGCGGCAAGGACACTAGGAATTTTCAGTAGTATCAGAGCCAACCAAACACTAGAACTAGTTGTAGACAATTTTATAGTTTCGATGCTGAAAGTTTTCCCAGATCGAGTTTCGAATTCTAAGTTTCTTTCCATTCTTGAAAACACATCTGATTTTTTTTAGTATGTCAGTGGACTTGTTTTGACGTATGAAAATATGGTACAAAACCCGAAGACCTAAATCCAAAATATTGCCGTTTATTTATTCTTTTTAGCTTCTTTTTATGCCCTAAAATTTGAATTAGGTCCCGGGGTTTTTGTGGTGGCTTGGAAATTGGGAAACTTGATTTTTGGTATATTTCTTTTTTCCTCAGATTTCAGTTAAGATTATCTTTGTTTTTGGGCAAATTCGGGAAACTTTTCGGTCGAAACTAATGCATCGTTTATGATCCGCATTTTTTTGCGTGTCGTTAAACGTCGTCTAATTACTATATGTTCAATTAGATGGGGTTGCACATTTTCTTGTGTTGCTTTTTGTTGTATATATCTCAGTGATGGTTTAGCTAGATTATCGTGACGGATAGCCCCACGTGTGATTGCTTGTACAGTTTTTATTTATAATGTTGTATTCATTTGTTTGGGATAAGCTCCAACTTGTAGCCGCCGTTTCCATTATATATATATATATATATATATATATATATATATATTCTTTTATTTGGGCACGGCCAGGATGTGGTCGATGTCACCACTGTATATTTTTCATTTCTGTACTAAGATTAACTAAGAAGAAGTGCTCGAGTAGCCGGGTTCTAGAGTGCGGTAGGTGGCCGTCTCATGGTGTTTGAGATCGGGTTGCCTCGCTCTAAAATTGGCGGGTTGCTCGATGCATTTGTAGGGGTTATAGGATCGACCCACGGAGAAGTGCCCAAGTTACCGGATTCTATGTAACGACTCTTAAATCCTTGAACAGAAATTTCTTGTTATTGTACAGAAATAGGTATATAGCCTGTGTAAGAGTTAAAAGTTAAATTTGTATAATAAAAGCAAGAAACAACTTGTAGCTCACTAGTAAAGCCCCTGCACTGTTGTGACGTAGCCTGTGTGTTCGATTCCTATCAGACCCAATTATTTTTAATATTTTTCTTTTTAATTTTTAGGAATCCTAAGAGTTGCACGCGCAATTCGTGGAGAAACGAAAAGTTTTGCAAAAAGATTTTTGAGCGGCGCTATTTTGCAAAGAATCCTACAGAAAATAGATTTTATTGGATTTGAGAGGAGAGAGAAGGAGTTAAGAAAAATACCAGAGAAGTTTAAACCCTAGATCCCTTAGTTAAGCCGCGTTTCCGCCGCCTAAAGTGCCTTCATGCCGCGGTTTCGCCGCGGGGTGGAGGGATCAGGTGATGAAATTTTTTCTTTGGCCTCCTGTACTCCTCTGGATCTCGATGAATGTCTCTGTCTTCTGTTTTCCTCAATTCTGTGACTCCAGATCTCCTTGCAAAATTCACGCACAAATCGTTAAATATGCAATTTGCAGTTTCGTGTTAATAATGATATGAATCGTCTAAGAATTCAACACAAATAGTAAGAAAAAAAATTATGCACGTATCCCCGGCAACGACGCCATTTGATTGATGTGAAAAAGTATATAGTAGTTAACCGCAATCAATAACGGTGTCGCGTGTAGCTAGACCGAGATGAGTACGGGTCGTCCTCTGGGAAACGTGGAACCTTTTACTCTTACTTTAGATGTGTTGAGAAAGGGGGAAGAAATAAGAATCTTGTGGAATGGTTTCTAGATCTACGTTAAGCAAGAATGCAAAAATATAGATCTAGATTATTTTAGGGATGTAGTTAATATAATAAGAGGGCTTGTAGGGTTCGTTAGGATTTAGTAGTTATGGAAGATTAATTAACAGTTATCCTTTTTATCCTTTAATAGATTTAAAACTAGAACGACGGTGATGCGTGTAGATTAGGGTTTCTGGAAGGAAAAGGAATCCCACTCTTAACTCTTATCTCGACACGGAACTCCGTTCATATCTAGCCTTTACCAAAACAATCATTAATCTAATCTCTAATCGCGGTCGGAACTAACAAGGAATTATTAGCGCGCCCGATTAGGATGTTAATGATTCTTTTGATAAAGTTCATAAACTTTATAGGACTTAAAAAGGGTTTAGGGATGTTCATCATCCATTAGCCTACCCTAATCCTACGAATCCTAACAAGCAGAGAATTACTCGCGCATGTTGGGAAAAGAAGATGAAAAGACAGAGAGGGAAAACATAATGTAAAATGCAAAAGAATTAAATAAAACAACTACCTTTATTAATCAACTTGAACAATCTACACTTTATTCCTTAGAAAATGATTACAAAAAACTTGGTTTGCTTCTCGAACTCTTCCGAAGGAGGTAGATGAACAGTTGATGATCAGCCTGGATGCGTGAGCCGTCTTGGACTTCGTGATCTCTTCGGCTTGATGCCTTCTAACTTTAGCCCTTGGTCCTTTATATAGCCCTCAAAGAAGAAAAACTAGTTACCATATATGGTGACTTCCTGATATGGTGACTTTCCATGCCTGGATTCTGAGTCCCTGTCAGTATTGATTTTATGATTTTGGCAGATTTTTGATCCTGACATCTTGATCTCTTGACCTGAACTAAATCTTGCACAATATCTCTATGAGTAATGTTACTTTATTTATTAAATTAGAGAGAGTATCTTAATCACTATATATGGTAATAAATCTTTAAGAAACTTGATTAAGAATATTTAATATGCTATGCACTTTATATGGTAATAAATCTTTAAGAAACATGATTAAGAATATTTGATATGCTATGCATATTTTAATTACTAAAATATTATGCATATATTTTGAAATATTATTCTAACCATTTGTATGATATTATATCTTTTAAGAATTGTAATTAGAATATTTGATATGATATGCATATTTTCAATTACCAAAATATTATATAAATATAAAATGCCTATATTTTCCTTCATAATATTAATTATAATATATAAACATATGGAAAATAGTATTTTGCAGATAAATCCAAATATGTTTAATATTTATAATAAACACCTTTTATTATTTAAGAAATGTAAGGAAAATACTTATACCAAAGTGCATTATTTTCAACTGAACAAATATTTTTGTATTATGAGAGCATGGGTGGAAAAAAACTTACTCATTATATCATTCTCATTCTCTCTCATCCTCAAGCTCTCCCTCTTCCTCTTGCTCTCTCTCTAGCTCAAGGAAACTCCCTCTCATAAGTTGAGAACCATTTCCTTAGAGATAAAACCCAAAACACTTCTCTACTCATCCTAGTATACAAGGTCTAGCAAACCAAGTATTCTAGTTTCCTCTAAATTGAGGTTGGAGCCAAAGGTAGAACCTTTCAGGTGGATCCATCTTCGGCACAAGGAGACGACGAGGAGAGAACCATCCGACCACCATAAGGAGTCGAAGAGAAGGAGTTCAAGTTAAGGTATAACCCCCTAACCGAGTAGGTAAAACTTCTAGTTAGGTTGTTAGATAGTTGTTTAACAAAGATCCGTATTTTGAGTCCATGTTACCCCCAAAGAAAAATCGTTTTTCACCATTTCCGCAACCCCAAAGAACCAGGGACGGGTAACGTGGACTTACAAGGACAAGTCGCGGGATCAATTCTCTACCATCTCTTTATCGCTCTTATGGCCACGTAAGTGCCGGGTAAGTGGGAGGTATCCGCTATACGAATCACCGAAAATAGCGGGCCTAATTAAGTAACCATTTTTCTTAGTCACACTTTCCTAGACACCATAAGAGAAATGCGGATAAGCGATAGATTACCCACGACCCTCCTTTGTCCTAATTGAGCGCGACAGTCCTTAGAGGCTTGGTCTATATATTTTTTATGATTTGTGGGTCCTAAGAAGGGTGATGAAATTCCCACCTAATCTAGATTTGGGTTATTTCCCCTTAATGTCCGGTTAAGATATGCACAGACAAACCAATATCAAAACATGCAAAAAGATTTTTGAGTGGCGATATTTGCAAAGAATCCTGCAGGAAAAATCAGAATATTGGATTTTAGAGGAGAGAGAAAGATTAGAGAAAGATACAAGAGAAGTTTGGCGACGCAACTCCACCAAGCCGCCGCTCTTCCGCCGCAAAGTGCATGCTTATGCCGCGGTTCCGCCGAACTATGGTGCGTTCGTCTGCTGATTTTTCTTCAGTGCCCTTTAATTCCCCTCTAGTCATCGTTGAAAGTCTCTGAATCTCTATTTTTTCGCTCTAGTGACTCCAGATTCTCTTGCAAAATTCGCACACTAATTGTTAAATACACAAGATACGGTTTTGTTTATTTTATGATATGAATTAATAAGAATTCAACCCGAATAGCAAGAAAAAAATTACAACCGTTTTCCCGGCAAAGGCGCCATTTGATTGAGCTTTTTAAAAAGAAGTGTTGTAAATAAAGTAACCGTAATCAAGACGGTGTCGCTAGCAGCTAGCCGTGATGAGTACGGGTCGTCCACAGGGAAACGTGAACTCTTTTCTTGCTTTATAACAGTTGATGGAAGAAGGATAATTAGTTGTAGTTACGAATATAATATTTATGAAGAAGAGGTTTGTAGGGTTCATATGACTTAGTAGTAATGGATGACTAATTAAAAATGACTCATTTTATCTTTTAATAGTTTAAAACTAGATCGATAGTGATGAATGTTGATTAGGGTTTTTTTTGGAAGAAACTAGGGTTTCCCCACTCTTAACTCTTGTCCTCGCATTGATCTCTATTCATGTCTACCCTATAACAAAACAAGTGTTAATCTAATCTCAAATCGTGGTCGAGACTATCAATAAATTGGTAGCGCACCGGATAAAGATGTTAACATTTATTTTGCTAAAGTTTATATAAACTTTAAAATATATAAAAGAAGTTAAAATATTTTATCATCCATTGATCTACCCCAGCCTATGAATCCTAGCAAGTTAGGAATTACTTACGCATGGTTAGATAAGGAAGGATGAAGAATGAAATCATAATGTAAGATGCAGAAATTAAATGCAGAAAATAAGTGCGAAAATTAATTGCAAAAAGACTAATAAAAATTCTACCTTTATTAATTAACTATATCATGTACAAATCCTTTTAAAGCAGAGTACAAGAACCCTAGTTTTGCTCTCGATCTCTATCTTGTTGGAAGTAGATGGACAGCTGATGATCAACTCGGATGCGTGGATCGTCTTGGACCTCTTGACCTCTTCGGTTGATGATTTTAGATGTGAAGCTCTCGGTCCTATTTATAATCACAGAAATTAGAAACCCTAGGTACCATCTGTGATTATATGCTGATATGATCCAACACCCAAAATCTCAGATCCTACGGCCCAAGATGCGCCGCGGATCTGCCGCAAATAGTGTGATTTGGCCGCCCAACCGCGGCTCTTTGGTGAGATCAAGTTCTGGGATTTTTTTGTGCTGTCTTGTGTTGAGATTTGGAGATCTTTTTGATATCTGTATTTTGAGAATACTGCTCTGAATCTCTGCCGTTGCTAAATCTTACGATTTGCCTCTATATTTCGACAGATTTGATTCTGACATCACAGATTTCCTGATCGGTTTCCAGATCTGAGCTAATATTTGCACAATATTTCAAATCAAAGTGTTAATAATATTTGGTATTTTTGAGATACTATATGTTAAGAATATTGATTAGAAATATTTGATATGATATGCATATTACAATATTTCATTTAAATATTATATGCATGTATTTTCCCTCATTATGTTAATTATAATGTAGAAACATATGATAATAAACTTTTTACACATAAACACTCATATGTTTTATAATTACAATAAACACCTTTTAGAACTTAACAATAGTGGGGAAAATAATCATTCAAATGTGCAATATTTCAGACTAATTAATATGATATGCATATTTTAATTATTAATCTTTCATTTAAATATTATATGCATATATTTTCTCTCATTATGTTAATTAAAATGTAGAAACATATGATAATAATTTTTTTACAAATAAACCCTTATATGTTCTATATTTACAATAAACATCTTTTAGCACTTAACAAAAGTAGGGAAAATGTTTATTCAAATGTGTAATATTTTAGACTAATCAAATACCCCCAAACTTATCTTTGATCGTCCCAAGCAAATTAGTTATTAAAGAGAAAAAGAAAGAGAAAAAACTAACTAGCACACTTTCGTAGGCAACACGATTGCACCGAGCACGTGCAACAAGCCTTTAAACCTCTAGGTGTCCCTAGTAGGAGGAGTGTTATCTCCTGAGGGTTTTTAGTGGATTACACCCACAAAATCCCATAATAAAAAAATGAAAATGAAAATTACATACAAAGGTAAGAACATATAAAAAGAAGAACTTGAAATTAAGAGTTCCAAACTACGCTAGCTTTTTAGTTTTCATGAGTCTTATCTTAACAGTTATGAAAAGATATCAGAAATCACATCATCCCTCAATAAAACATCGTTTTTAGTCTTCCTCCCTACCTTTCTCCCAAAAATCGATCATATACCCCTACGTGTGTGTAAAAAAACATTCTTACACTTAGAGAATTCAATTCAAGCTATCATACTCTTGTCTATCTTTCTTGGTACTTTTTAGTCGGTGAATATTTTAGATGGAATTGCTCACACATTCTTCATGCGACCGTTAATACTTTTTGAGATACTAAACAACCGATT
Source organism: Agapanthus africanus (assembly GCA_030015575.1). Classification (NCBI taxonomy): domain Eukaryota; kingdom Viridiplantae; phylum Streptophyta; class Magnoliopsida; order Asparagales; family Amaryllidaceae; genus Agapanthus; species Agapanthus africanus. The sequence goes on from JASDDO010000022.1 coordinate 27,635,098, forward strand.
ACCAAACGTTCTTACTCTTTTAGGCATAATTAGCAATATCCTAGTCTTGCAACACCAAAGGCTTGGCAGTGACTCCCAAACCAGTTGGTCCAAGGCACTAGGTGATAAGACACTCTCGCTATATTTTTTTTCTGCTGCCTTAAGTAATTACAAAACCAGTGTTCATTTTTCTTCACCATTTACATTTTATGTGTCATTTATATTTTTGTTTATATATAAATATATTCCTTCATACTAAGGCTTTCAGACAAGAGTATTTCAAGGTATTCCCTACTATCCCAAGTTTCAAGATGTATGCAAGTGCATATAGTAGAGTATCAATGTTAAGAAATTTAAACTCAAGAATAGAGATTATTTTTCAGACTTATTTCTATCTTCAGATTAGTGATTCTCTTCATCTTACTAACCATTTGGACAATAGCTCATGACTACCTATTACTAGTTTCGTTTTAAAAACATCTAATTTTCTTGCATTTATTAAAGTTCTTCTTATTTTTCATATGTATTTTTCACTTTCTAACTTTTACTATCAAAAATTTTTAGTGCTTTTATTTAGTATAATGCAAAATGATGCGTGAATAAGCACAAACTTCCCCCAACTCTATTTACAGCAGTGTCTTCACTGATGTGATCTTTTAATATCAAGGCCTGTAGACTTGGGAGGAAAAGTTCTCAATGATTAGCAAAAGAGGACAAAAGTCAATGACAGTGAAATCTTCCCCCAAACTTATTTTTGGCTCACAATTGTGTAAAAAAATTCCTTTCTTTCAAGAGCCAAAATATTTTTCTTCCCCCAAACTTGAGTAAAACAATTTTCTTTAAGTATTTAAAATCCTAGAGGGTTAAAGTTATTGGTCTATGCAATGACTAGAAGTCAACACCAACCATTCGAATATTTTATCAATGCAACACCATGGTTGGTAGATAATCTCGTCACAGATAGACGTGAAGAAATAGGGAAGCTATAAGAGGTGTAATCGAAAGGATTTACGTCTCGGTTGGTAGAGACGAAACAGTGATGGTGAACGAAAACGGGAATATGAAAGATAAGGAGTAGGTAGAATATTCACATTCTCGTACTTGATAAGAAGAAGGAGTGGATGTTCAACTTCTTCGGATGGAGGTTGATTCATCATAACATCCAAGATTTTGAGGAACGCGAGTTCTTCGGCGAAAATATTTTTGAAACTTTCATCAATGGTCCGAGTGATAATCTCGTCGAAAAGAGAGGAATCGATATATATGTTAGCAGATTCACTAGGACGGTTGAAAGTTCCAAGGTCAGTCTTTTGCGCACCAAGATTAAAAACACTCGATTAGTAAGAAATTATGAAAAGATTGTCTCCCTCATTCTCAACAGAGTCTAAATCGATTGGTCTTTCAAGAATCATAGAACTCAAAATATTGGAGCGTCATTCATCAAAACTCGGTGGAGTTGAAAGAAAATTAGAAAAACCAAATAAAATGGATGATGAAATGAGCAAACAACTTTGTGTGTCGAGTATTGTTGAACCAGATGTGGGAGATGAAGGCTGAATATCGTTCTGCTTATCGGATAAGTCGGTGGTAAGAATTGGATCGTTTAATTGTACAAGAAGATGTTCGTATTCAATAGAAGGGACATGATGGGTAGGAGCTCATCTAACATAACGGGTTCATCTTCAACGATATTCTCATCACCGCTCTCATTAACATCTTCAGTCAAATCAAACAAATAGTTCTTTAAAAATTCATCAATTATACTATCATCAATCGATAAATCACTTGGTTCACTTGATGGCATTGGAAGGTTTGAAATATCAAGTGTATTCGAATAAGGATCGGTTTGATTTGGAATGGTGTAAGGCTCTCTTTCACACTCACTATTAGAAAAGTCAAACATGTTATTCTCGGACACCTCATTACTTAGACTATGAAGCGGTTGAACATTGAATATATTCGATTGGAGTGCAGGATGGAAGGTGTCGAGATCAAAAGAATTGGTTTTGGTTTGACTTTGATGGATCTTTTGTTCTTTTTCATCTCTTAATCAAGATTAGACATGGGTTGTGAAGAAGTTCCAATGAAAGATTCTTTTTGAACCGTGGAACTTCCTAATTGATTTTCAGAAGCACTGTCTAGATAAGGTGAAAATTTTGAGTATGGTTGGAATGTGTTTCTAATTGTTAGCTACGGACGAGTTCAATGTGTTCCGCAATCATCATGCGTTTATGATTTGCCAGATTAGCCTTAAGAGAAGCGTTAACAAGAGATGCCTTTAATTGTTGGCTACGGGCAAGTTCAATGTGTTCTGCAATCGACATGCATTTATGACTTGTCACATTAGCCTCAAGATAAGTGTCAACATGAGAGCGTGTGAAAATTTGGTACCGTGGATAAAAATTAGAAGGGTGTACCCAAGTTTCATAAACAAGATTAGGATCAACATTGTGATATAAAAAATATTGAGATTAGTTGGTTAGTTGGCGACTGGCAATTGCTATTTGTTCAACAATGGTCATGGGTGTAAAAGATATCATATTCGCCTCAAAACGAGTATCAATTTTTCATATGGAAATGATGGTGTTTGTTGTCCTAACGGTTTTGGATTAGTGAAAGGATTGAAACTTTGGCTATTAGCCTTCATAATATGCTCAGCGATGGACATGCGTTTAGGAGTTCCCTCACTAGCCTTAAACGGATTATCAACATAAGAAGATGTTGAATTTTGATGCGGTTGATAAGACCTTGAGTGGGGTATCCAACTGTTCTTTTCCGCGAGCTCTATCATATCTCTTAAAGACATGGTAGAGTCAGAATTTGTACCGAAACAATTACGAAAACAAGAAATATCTGGTTCTGGATAGCAAAGCTCGGCAAGAGTTTGACTGTTTGGGTTACCCATTATAAGAAAGTGAAAAGAAAAGAGCGTGAAATGGTAATAATTTAAGCTCTTTTTGGATTTTAGAAATTGTTTTGCTTTGAAAGAGAGACTCGACAAACGTGTACAAACAATACCTAGAACTAGAGTTACCTAGGTCAATTTACTAGACCACTCCTAGACATCCAAAGGACAAGTCGCATGATCAATCCTCTACTACTTCCTTATCAATCTTGTGGCCAGGTAAGTGGCAGGTAAGTGGGAGGTATCCGCTATACGAATCACCGAAATAGCGGGCCTAATTAAGTAACCACTTTCCTTAGGCACACTTGCCTAGACACCATAAGAAAAATGCGGATAAGCAATAGATTACTCACGACCCTCCTCTGTCCTAATTGAGCGCGACAGTTCTTAGAGGCTTGTCTAGATATTTTTTTAATTAATGTAGGGTTATGCGTATGCTCGTTTATGAATTGTGGGGTCTAGGAAGGGTGATGAAATCCCCACCTAATTTGAATTTGGGTTTATTGCTTCCTTAAAGTCCGGTTTAAAATATGCAAAAACAACCTAAAATCAAAACACGCAAAAAGATTTTTGAACGGCGCTTTTTGCAAAGAATCCTGCAGGTAAAATCAGATTATTGGATCTTAGAGGAGAGAGAAAGATAATAGGAAGGTACCTGAGGATTTTGGGGGCCCAATTCCTCAAGGCAGCCGCGGTTCCGCCGCCAATATCACCCAAATGCCGCGGTTTGGAAGGAACTTTTGCGAATTTTTCTTCATGGCCCATCTATACTATTCTGGTCCAAGTTGAAAGTCTCTGAATCTCTATTTTGCCTGCTCCAATTATTCCAGATTCTCTTGCAAAACTCGCACAATAATCGTTAAAAGCGCAAGATGCGGTTTTGTTTATTTTATATTTGTTGGATTTTATAAGAAATCAACCCGAATAACAAGAAAAAAAATTACGACCTTTTCCCCGGCAACGACACCATTTGATTGATCGTTAAAAAGTGTGTTCGAAAATAACCGCAATCAAGACGGTGTCGCTAGTAGCTAGCCGCGATGAGTATGGGTCGTCCGCAGGGAAACGTGAACTCTTTTCTTGCTTTAGACGAGTTGATGAAAGATGGGTGATTGTTTGTCGTTATATTTTAAAATGGATATAAAATTTATAATAAAAGGCTCGTAGGGTTCATAGGTCTTAGTAGTAATGGATGAATAATTAAAAATGACTCTTTTATCTTATAATAGTTTAAAACAAGATCGATAGTGATGAATTAGATTAGGGTTTTTTGGAAGAAACTAGGGTTTCTCCACTATTAACTCTTGTCCTTTCATTGATCTTTATTCATGTCTAGCCCTTAACAAAACAAGTGTTAAACCAATCTCAAATCGTGGTCGTGACTATCAATAAATTGGTAGCGCGCCCGATAAGAAGATTAACAATTATTTTGCTAAAGTTTATAAACTTTAAAATGTTTAATAGAAGTTAAAAGATTTTTCTCATCCATTATTCTACCTTATCTTACAAACCCTAGCAAGTTAGGAATTACTCGCACATGGTTAAGTTAAAGAAAAGATTGAAGAATGAAATAATAATGAAGATGCAGAAAAGTAAGTGCAGAAATTAAATGCGGAAAATAAATGCAAAAAGAAATAAACTAAAAACTACGTTTATTAATCAACTATTGTATTTACAATTCTCCTTAGAAAGTAGAATACAAGAACCCTAGTTTTCTCTAGATCTCTCTCTTGTTGGAAGGAGATGAATAGATGATGATCACTCAGATACGTGGATCTCTTAATCTCTTCGGTGATGATTTTGAATGTACAGCTCTCGGACACTTATATAGTATTTAAAACCAGAAACCCCAGATTCCATAAGTGAGGATATACAGTTACGATCCAAGCCACAAGATCTCACATCCAACGGCTACCAATAAGCCGCGGAGCCGCCGCAAATACCCCCTTTTGGCCGCGGTTTAGCAGCCACTTGGTGGAATCAGGTTTTGGGATTTCATCAGGTCTCTTTTGTTGACATGTAGAGATCCTCTTGATATCTAGATTCTGAAAATAATACTCTGAATCTCTGTCGTTGCTAGATCTCTCGATTTGCTTCTAAATTTTGGCAGATTTGGTTTCGATATCCCGATTTGACTCGGATCTCTTACTTGGATTCCAGACCTGAGCTAATATTTGCACAATATCTCAAATCAAAGTATTAGTACCATTTGGTATTTTTGAGATATTATCCTAACCATTTATATGATATAATATCTTAAGAATATTGATTAGGAATATTTGATATGATATGCATATTTTAATTATTAATATTTCATTTAAATATTATATGCATATATTTTCTGTAACGACTCTAATTTTACTGTACAAAATTTTTTAAAGTTAATATATAGAATAGAGTTTGCAAGCTTGAGTATACGTTAAATGTTGTTTTTATTTAAGAACAGCAAGAAAACACTTGTAGCTCTTTGGTAAAGCCTTGTACTGTTGTGACGCAACCTCTGTGTTTGAATCCCATCAGCCACATATATTTTTACTGATTTTTCTTTTAAACTTTTTGGAAGCGCAAAAGTTTACACGTGCTCTGCATATAAAACGAAAAGTTATAGAAAAACAAACATATGGAAAATTATATTAACCGCGAGAGAGACACGTGGCAAGAATCCAATGGGCTCCCTCCTCTAGATGGCCAACGAGATACGCCATAGGGCCGGCACTGCCGAGCCCTCTCTGTAGGGGATGGTCCCCGTTCTCTGCACACATGACCCTTGGCCTACCCCCACTACCACTATTCTGTTTGATTTCCATGAAAATTAACAGAGAATTAAAATTTAGGTTTAAATACAATTTTAAATGTTTTTTAATTCTTTCTTCAATTCCAAAACCCTAATTTTACACTATAAATACAACCACATACCTTAGCCCTCTTCATTCTGAATACTATTGCTAAAATTCTCAAAATAATTCTAAGTCTAAGAAGAGTAGAAGTAGAGTTAGCCCTAGGTCAATATCCGGCGAGAATTCGAGACGATTCTGGCAACCCCGCGACTACACGAAGGCTACCCTTCTCTTCCTCTACCTCCCCTCTATTCTTTTAGCAGGTAAGTCCCATCTCCCATCTTCTCTTTCTACCATAAAATTCTTCTTTTCAAAACTTGTCGGCAAGTGGATTTATACCGACATTCGATTCTATAATCTTTAAAATTACAATTTCTTCTTAAGAATCACTTGTACTCATGTATATACCTTACTTGCAATCATTTAATTAATGTTTAGAAACTAATTTCACTCTAAATCTCTATGTTAAATAACTTTAATTAAGTTTTTACGTTTTAATACCATGAAGTTTACATACGACATCATTTAATTATTTTTGCATAACATACCTTTAGAAAACCCCACGAGATAATGAACTATCTCCTACATGCACACATCTTGACATAGCACGATTCTCTTGAACAGTATTTTTGAGGAAAAATATGACTTTTCATCAAATACCTTAAACTATTAAAAACCCGGATTTCTTTAAATTGTGTTTCTTAATTCCTTGCGATTATACTTCTACAACCCATTTTGGGGAACCTGGCTTGGATGGTACGGATTATCGCACATCCTCGGGACTAGTAGGGCGAGATGCAGACCTCCTCACGGAGCATACGATCTCGATGGAATTTTAATACAATTTTTAAGAAAAACGAGAATTTCTATTTAATAATAAAAATTTATTTTTTAATAATTATATAAATATTATCAAACCACATATTTTTAAAATATTATTAAATTCCATATTTTCTAAACAAAATAAACGAATTATAAGTATCATGAAAATACCATCAAGAATCAATACAAGTCAAACTTCATACTAAAATACCTCGAACTATTCAAGCTATGAATATTTTCACTAATATACATCATTCTCAAAAATTCACCTTCATGACGATTCTAAATAACATAAATAAATACTTAAGATTTATTTTGAAAGTATACTAAAAATATCTTTCATAAAACCTCTCAAGTTATATTAAATTACAATAAGGACACTAGTAAATATAGATTTAAGCGGGACCAATTCTCTTAAGCCTCAGGGAGCCGGAGAAAGTGGGTGCTTGCCTATTTAAGGTAGAAAAACTAAACGGATTTATCAATAGTAATTGTCTTGGAAAAAGACACAAATCCTGTCGTCCATGTGCAGCAGTTACCGATAGTTCCCAAACCTATTTCAGGATCCAATTCTGTTTAAAGTGTCTGACTCAAGTCTGAGTCCAAGACTAAATCAATCTGAATCCAATCCATATATGAATACAATTCAACGTGAATCCAATATACTTGAACATGAATACCAGAATAATATCAAACATGCAATATAACTTGACTTGACCGAACCATGGCTATACCTTGAACTTAACTACATGACTACTTGATATAACCTGAATCAGTTTACATGAACAACTTATACCATGGTCTCGGCAAGTCTGATAACTACAAATCAATACAATCAATACAATATACACTACGGGTTTTTACGGGATAGATTGGTACGGAATGTATTAAAAGTGGCACGATGATGGTCACTAAAAGACACCTACATGAACATCATGTGTCGTTGTCCCGTGGGTTTTGATGGGGCCTTGTACTCACATGTTCCCTTCGTCCACAGAGCAAGTTGGAGTCCTCTCGTATACACTGATAAATTTTGTACCAAGCTAAAAACAACTACGTTAGCATAACAAACAAATACTTTACCTATTCTATTCTCTTTACCTATCTATTACATGCTATCTTTTGAGACTTACCGAGTGCTAGTTCGCTGACAACATTTATGTCTCTTCTTTCTTTGGAATGTTGTTAGGAGGACCCGACTCTCAGGAGATCGAGCCCGGTTAGGACGGCTTGGAGCAGTTTACTGAGGAGGCAGACTTTCAGGCCTTACTTATACTATTTTCTTTTCAGTTCATATGCCATTATTTAGGCATCATTTTCTATCATTATGCTTTACTTTTCAGTTGTATGTAAAGAATGCTTATCAATAAAAAGTTGTTGTTTTATTTCATCTTTTGTCATTCTTGTTCTTTATATTTAAATTGCTTATTTATGCTTAACGTGTTTACTTCTGAGTAAATACGTTGTGTGCCTCGTCACGTCTCCTTCCCCGTATACTGGGAAGCGGGGCGTGACATTTTCCCTCATTATGTTAATTAAAATGTAGAAACATATAATAATAAATTTTTTACAAATAAACCTTCATATGTTCTATATTTACAATAAACACCTTTTAGCACTTAACAAAAGTAAGGAAAATGCTCATTCAAATGTGCAATATTTTAGACTAATCAGTCATTAACGATATCAAGTAGCAAACAAGGTTCAAGAAAACGGTTAAAGGTTCGGAATGATCCCCATAGGGAATCGAAGGTAAGTGGTGAATTGGTGAAAAAAACTCATCCAAAATTATGGGTTCATCTTCAAAAATATCCCCAACATTGATATTATCAATCAAGTCAAACTTAAGTTTCTCAAACACCTCATCAAAGATATGGTCTTCAATCAGTTTGTTTTCAAGAGTGGAGATGTAGAGATCAAAAGGAATGGTATCGGTTTCACTTAAAAGGGTCCCCTCACAATTTAGTAAATCAAATGTTTCGTACTCACACACTTCGAACATATTGTCCTTAATCGAAGAATCATTTGACAGGTTTTTAGATTTTGAGATGTAGAGTTCAGTCGGAGAACGGTAGGTTTGATTCAGAAAGGTGCATCATTCTTCTTCACTACTCAAATCATCAGTTTGTCCTATTGCCACATCATACATAGTAAAATCTTGAGCTATCTCATTTTGGGAACTAGCCGATAGTTCAACCGATTGTATCAATACGGTTAAGGATGAAGTCAATTCTTATGTTTTTTCGAAAAAATTCTTCTAGCTTTATTTCAAAACTAGATATGGTTTGTGAAGGAGTTTCAAAAGAGTAAAATTCATTTAGAAACATGGAACTCCATATTTGATGTTCAGAAGCAATGTTTAGGGACGGTGTGAAAATTGGATAGGGTTGGAATTGGTTGAATTGTTGGCTTCGGGCGTGTTCAACATGTTCCGCAATGGACATGGGCTTACAAATTGCCATATTAGTTTCAAGAGAAGTATGAAGGTGTGAAAATTTGGTATTGTTGATAAGAATTGAATGGAGGTGTCCATTTGTCATAGAGAGGATCAATATCAACACATTGATATGAAGATGATTGAAATTGGTTGAATTGTTGGTGAGTGGTTTTTTCAATTTGCTCAGCAATGGTCATGAGTTTAGAAGTTGCCACATTCGCCTCAAAAGGAGTACCTAAATTTTCATATGGAAACGATTGTAATTGTTGTCCTAAGAGTTTTGGAGTAGTGAAACGTGTGAAACTTTGGCTACAGGCATTCGCAATATATTCAGTAATGGACATGGATTTAAAAGTTTCCTCATTAACTTCAAAAGGGGTATCAATATAAGATGGGGTGAATATTTGAGATGGTTGATAGGCACTTGAGTATGGTGTCCAGCTGTTTTTTCTAGAAGCATCTATCCTATCTCTCAAAGAAATGATGGGTTTGGATTTATCGTTGGAAGGTCTATCTAAGCAAGAATGATAGAATGAAATGTCTTGTTCAGGGTAGAAAAGATTAGCAAGAGTTGGTCGTTTTGGGTTACCCATGATTGAGATTAAAAGAAAGAGGGTGAATGGTAAAAAAAATTGGATATGTTTTGCTTTGGACTAAGAGAAAGTTGACTCAACCAATCACAATAAACATGCACAAACAATCCCTAAAACTAAGGTCACCTAGGTCAAATCACTAGACCGCTCTTAAACTTCCAAGCGATAAGTTGCAGGATATACCCTCTAACTGTCTCTTCACTGCCAAATGTGGCCAGGTAAATGTAAGCGAGGAGGGAGGTTTTCAAAAACATTCATCAAGTTCCTTAATTAAATAACCTCCTCTCTTAACTTGCCCAGACACCACATAATCAAGTTTCGATAAATATCAGATTTCCCACAACCTTCACTTGTCCTTAATGAGCGTGAATGTCTTTAGAGGCTGAATCTAGATATTTTTTATTTAATTGAGGGTGATGCGTATGTTCGTTTGTGATTTTTAAGGCCTAGAAAAGGTGATGAAATCCCCACCTAATCTAAATTTGGGCCTCTTGTCGTTTAATGTTCGTTTAAATATGCAAAGCAATAACAATCCAAAATTTAAAACAAGCAAAATGATCTTTTTAGCGGCGTTGTTTGCAATGAATCCTGCGGATAGAAACGGTTTATTGAAGATCATAGAGGGTAGAAAGAAGGAAGGAAGATAACATAGAAATTTGAGAACCTGAAGACACAACTCAACCGCGTTTCCGCCGCCGCTAGAGCCTCCACAATCACGTTTCCATCGCTTCCCTTAGGCCAACCCTCCCAAAAATTTCGCACTAATCTCCTTATTCCTTGTTCTCCTGGTTCAAGTAATTATATTCACTGTAGGCTCACCCCCAGATACTCCAGATTTTCTGCAAAACTTAAACAAATATCGTAAATCATATCGAGATGCGGTTTTTATTATTTTTATGTTTTTTTAAAAAAATTGTTTTTTCTTGAAATATAAAGAAATCAACCTGTATAACAAGAAAAATAATACTACCATCTTCCCGGCAACGGCGCCATTTGATTGAAGTGAAAATTTGAGTTTTTATGTGTCCTCGTAATCAATAACGGTGTCACAATAGCTAGCCAAGATGAGTACGGGTTGTCCACAAAGAGATGGTATATTACTAATCTTGTTTTAGACGAGTTAATAGAAAAAAGTTTGGATTTTTGTTTGTTTTAAACTAAGGAGATAAAATTCAATGATAAAAGAGCTTGTAGGGTTTTTCGGATTAGCTAGTTTAAAAGATGGTTTTTTTTATAAAATATTCTTTTTATCTTTTAGATTAATTAATGCTAAAGGAATAACAATGAATGTTGATTAGGGTATTTAAAGGGGTATTCTCTCTATTGAATCTTGTCCCTTCATTAATCCCTATTACTCTAAACCCTCTAATCAAAACAAGCTTAACTAATCTCAAATCGGTGTCGCAACTATCATGAATTGAGAGTGCACCCAGATAAGAGGGTTAAGACTCACTTTGATTAAACTTTATAAAGAATTAAAAATTAAAAAAAAAATTAAAGTAATTTTCCATCAATTAAACTACCCTCTCCTCCAAACCCTAACAAACAAGAAATTATTCGTTCATTGGGTTAGAAACAAAACAACGAAGAAGAGAAAGATTGAATAAGAACATGTATGCTAACTACTAGGGCCCTCACGAAAGCAAGTAGCAAATTTTGAGTATTATCGCATAAAGATTAAGAAAAATAGAAATAAGGAAGTAAAAGATCAAAAGAAAAACAAAATCTAACTAATTAAAAAGAAAACCAAGAAAGTAAATTACGGAAAGTAAATCCGATAAGCTAGAGACAAAAATTTAAAAAAAAAACTACTACCTTTTATTAAAAACTAGAAACTTCATTACAAAAATTTAAATGGCTAAAACCCTAGATGATCTTCTTTTAAATTGCAATGCGAGAGATACCTCCACCCCTAGAATTACATCTCTTTATATAGGTCTAGGAAGTTTGGAAATCAAGTAATAAAAGATACAAGAGAATACAATTTTTCCAATCAATTTTCAATCCTAATTCTAATAGATTTCCACTAAATCTTTTGAATTGATTCTCCAGGTTTTTTCTGATTTCTTGTCTTGATTTTTGGATATTTCTTAGATGATATTTTTTTGCAAATATTCTCGTATCTCTGCAGTTGCATGAATCTCTAGTTTGCGCCTATACTTGGCAGCTTGATTTGTTGAATTTGATTTGATTTGATCTCTTAAATTTTATTTGCAGTCTTGAACTGATTTGCTACCATTAAACCATCATAATATCTCAAATCAAATTATTAGTAGCATTTATTTTATTTGATAAAATATTCCAACAATTTAATCACAATCATATAACTTAATGTTTAAGAAACTCAAGGATATCTGTCTAAATATGATATGCACATTTTATTAATAATAATATTACTTATAATTTAAGAAACACATTAATATATCTTTTTACACATAACTCCACATATGTTCTCAAATTACAAATAATATCATTAATTGATTAATAGAAATGATAATAAAAATATGCAATAAATATGACTGATCAACAACCCCAAACTTTTAAATAACTAATGTTAGGTGGCTGATTCTTCCAAATTTCATAAGGAGTTTGGTTACCAAGATTTTGAGGTATTCTATTTAAAATATAACATGAAGATAAGATGGCTTCCCCCCACAAATTCTTAGGAACTCCGGAACTCGATAACATTGAATTTTCCATATTTGTTCAAATTCTATTTTTCTTTTCCGCTACGCCATTAGACTGAGGCGATTATGGTACAGTCGCATCATGTCTAATACCATACTTTTCGCAAAATATGGTAAAGTCATTAGGAGTGTATTCACCCCCACGATCGGATCTAAGAATTTTTATCTTTTTCTCAAGTTGATTTTCAACCTCATTTTTGTAAACTTTAAATCTGTCAACAACCTCATCCTTGGATTTTACAAGATACTCATAGCAAAATTTGGAAGCATCATCAATGAAAGTAACAAAATATTTATTACAAACATTAATCGGAGTACTAGTAAAATCATAAATATTGGAATGTATAAGTTCTAATACATGAGTATTTCTATACACTTCCTTAAAAGGCTTTTTAGTTTGCTTGGCATTAACACAAATTTAGCATTAATTATTAAAGTCGATTTTGCACATATGAATTAGATTAAGTTTCATCATATGCATCCAAATACGAAAATTAACATGCCCTAATCTATCATGCCAAAAATATGAAGTTTCAACATTTAGAACAATAGAATTATTACTAGCATGATTTGAAACATTATAAGGAATAACATGCAATTTAAACAAACTGTCATATAAATAACTTTTGCTAATGAAATTATTATTTTTATTAATGGAAAATTGGTTACTATCAAAAAATAATTTATAATATATTCTAACAAGTAAAGAAACACTAATTAAGTTTTTCCTAATTTCCAGAACAAAAAGCACATCTTTTAAAATAATGGGTTTTCCCGAATATAGTTTTAATAAAATTTTTCCAATCCCGTTGATAAATATTCTCATTTCGTTTCATAACATTACTTCTCCCCCACATTGATCGTTAAAAGTTGTGAACCAAGATAAATCAAAACACGCATGAACATTGGCGCCAGAATCAAGCCACCAATCAAGAGAAGAAGTGGTAATGTTAACTATGAGATTAGAAACAACTAATAATTATTTATTTGAAGCCATAAATAAAATAGAATAGAAATATTATAATATGATAACAATTCGATATAATGAACAACTAGATGGTTACAAAGATTATCAAGTCTAATAAATAAGCAATTATTTCTATTACATTCTTAGATTGTTGGATAAAATATAAAATAATTTCTAAATAATAATTTAAAAAAGAATATGATTTTATAAAATATTTTTTTTAAAAATATGACCACATAAACAATATCGGAAATAAAATAAAATTTAGAAAATCGAGCCTCACGAAGGGAGCACGCAGATAGCTGCGCTGTTGGACTTGGGGATCTCTACCGTATTTTACAAGTAAGCATGCATGACATTTTAAAAAATTAGAGAGCTTCAAGTCAAAAAAATATAAGACCATTGCTAGAAAATGAAACTAGAACACAAAACCTAGGAGTTAAGCATGTAAGGAAAGAAACATACAACCTTTGTAGTATCTTCATATGCTCCATGTTGGGTTAGACTCTCGCAAGGGCTCTAGGAGATGAGAACAAGCTAGATGAAGACTCTCCTCCATCAAAATTGATTCACATTGAGTGCTCTTGACAATGGCTCCAAGCTTCAAAGTAAAAGCTAACTTAAATCACTAATTTGCTAGGTTAATGAACTAAGGATATAGTATATAGCTCACTAAATATTTTAATCTCACTCAAAACCCTTTTCTTTAGCTCCTAATATTTATCTAGAGAAGGAAGGAGATGAGAGCTCTAAGTAAAGAGAGAGAAGGGTAACATTATTGTCATAGGAAAAAGAAATGGTTGTGATCTTTTATCATATCTCAAAAAGATCTCAACCATAGGACTCCATCACAATACCAAGTGTCCATCCTCTCCTCACTCCTCCACATGTCACCCATGAGAGAGTGGCTGTTCCCGCCAAAAATTTTGGCCAAAACTTGTTATTCCTTTTATAAAAATAGAAGGCAATGCCCCACATGCAAAGCACGTTAGCACTCACGTGCAAAGCATGCAAGTACCTGCTGCAGTAAGGATTAAATTTTATAGCAGCGCCCACGTGTTAAACATGTGAACACTCATATGCAAAGCATGTGAGTACCGGTTTCAGATAGGATTAAACCCTATGATAAGCCACCGCGTAAACACATGAGTTCCCTTACAGATTCTTTTGGCAGCGCTCACAAGCAAAGCACGTGAGCGCCATTGCCATATATGTATATGGCAGCGCTCATGTGCAAAGCACATGAGTACCCCAATTTAAAATACTCTCATCTGATCGAATTAAATTCTATGTGATAGAATTAAAATCTATTTGGAAAATATTTTTCTTGATCTTTCTAATATGGAAAGATCTTTCTCTGACAGAGAATCTTTGGATTTAAAATCCAATGGTGATAAAATATCACCAATTAAACCATCGAATATAATTAAATTTTATGTGGGTAATATTTCCCCGGTCTTTCTCAAATTAGAAAAAAAATTCTCCGTTAAACAGAGGACGCTTGGATCAAAAATCCAACGGTGATTATAAAATCACCATCTGATCATCTTATATAATTAAATTTTATCTTAGGAAAATATTTTCCTAATTTTGTTAAATAAATAAATAAAGATATTCTCTATTAAACAGAACACCCTTGGATTAAAAATCCAATGGTGATTAAAAATCACCGTTTGATAGAATTAAATTCTATCTATGGGAAAATATATCCCTAATCTTGTTAAAAATAAGTATATATATTCTGTAAAATAGAAATTCTCGGGATCAAAGATCCAACGATAGATAAAATCCCCTGAACAATTTTTGATGCCAATTAAATCAATTGGTATCTCTCAAATGGGAGATTTTCTCAAACTAATTAACAATTTGCCTCTCTTATATGAAGGAACCGAGACTTCAAGTCTCAGATGGAGGATCGACCCCGTAAGCTTCTCTACAAAAGAAAACTGAAAATTTAATTCTCTAAAAAAAATAAGAAGATTCTCGCTCTCTCAAATCTTAGGTAAAGAAAAGCAGAGATAAACATATCTCTTTTGCCTAGTATAAAAAAAATAAGGGTTTAACCCTTCACAAAAAGAACTTAGTTCTTCTTTTGATCTGAGATCTGCAAAGTAGATCTCCTCACAAGTTGAGAATTTAATTCTCATTGGGGAGATCTTGTTCTTCAAACTCAGAATCTAGGGGAGAGAACTAGATTAAAAGAAAAGGATCGAAAAAGAACATAAGTTGTAGGAATTTAATTTCTCTAAAAACAGGGTTTAACCCTACACAAAAGAACTTAGTTCTTAGAACATAAAACCTGATCCCAGATCTTCAAAACGGAGGTCTTGATAATCAACCCTATACAAAAGAACTTAGTTCTTAGAACATAAAACCTGATACTGGATCTTCAAAACGATGATCTTGATAATCATCAATGGCCAAAACACCATTAACGGGAATTTAACTTCTTTTCAAAAGATAAAACAGAGAGTAAATCTTTAAAGGGCTCAGCGCCTCACGTGTTTCACATGTGAGCACCCAAAAAATATAAACTCAGCGCCTCATGTGTTTCCCACGTGAGCACCGAACAAAAGGAGTTCAGCGCCTCATGTGAAACACACGTGAGTGCCCAACAAAATAGAGTGCTCGGTGCCTCACGTGCTTCCCATGTGAGCGCCCAACAAAAAAAAATGCTCAGCGCCTTAAGTGCTTCCCACATGAGCGCCCAAAATAGAAGACTCGGCACCTTGCATGAAACACACGTGAGCGCCGTATAAAAGTACGGAGCACTATAAATTTAGTCAAAGTGACTAAGTGCCAAGCACTAATTGGGCAGCACCATGTCTGAGTGCCTCACGTGATACACACGTGAGCGCATGAGTAGCAAATAAGTACTTAGCACTTCTGAATAAAGAGATTGTAACACCCTAGTTCATTTATACCAGTTCTAGTTCGAGTATTTCTTTATTTATGGTATTTTCCTGGTTTACTGTGTTTTGGGTGCGAATAGTGTATTGACATCTGTATTTGCATCCGACCCGACCCGCTTGCTGGAAACCAGTCTTGATTCCTGTTTATCTTTTATCCTGGCTTATTATATGAATCCGTGCACTTTCACTTTTTTATATATATTGCGTACTAGAATTTTATCTGGCATCTGCATTTTTAATATAATATTTAAAGTCAAGTAAAATACTTTAAAAATATATAGCATGGCTTGCATGATACCCCTAACCCAGTCATAGCATCTGCGTATCTTGTTCTCATCCCGTTCAGTGAAACAGACCTGTTTGGATGGCTACGTGCATGTGCGTGCATCCATTCTTGGGGGTATACGTTTTCGTTACCTGGATATGCTATTTTGGTTTTGGTTGACACGTAAATTAACCGTATTTTCAAACCATAATTTTAGACCAGACCCGGACGTGTTTTGGACTATTTTTGTATTAACCAAAATATCCAATGTTTTATTAATATAATATTTTTATTAAACAGTTATCCTTAAAGATTTTGTAACGAAAATATTCTTTAAATTTTTTTTAAAGAAATCTTTTAATAAACAGAATTCACGGTCTCTCTCACTCTCCCCCTCTCTCTCTCATCTCGTGAATCATGTTCACTGAGGATCTCGACACCTCCCTATTACACTACAATCACCTCCCTTCACCCTTCTTCTTCATTTCTTCTTCTTTAAAACCCCCGCGATAAGAACCCACGCAACCCTAACCCTAACTCTGTCGCCTCCACAAAGCTCAACCCTAACTCTCGCCTCCATCTTCTCCTTCTCCTTATCATTACCTCCTCTCTCTTCCCTTCAACCTCTCTCCTCTCCCGAGCACCCGACGACGAACCCAAGAACCCACGCCCTCGCCGCACCGTCACCACCTCATCGCCGTCACCCCACACTCTCGTCTCCACCTTCTCTTCCTCCGCCTCCAACCATCACCACAGCCATCACCACCATCACCCTCAGTCCAAACTGAACCCCACTTGCCTCACCTGCACACCCTTCGCCGGAGCTCCGTTAACCCGACGACCTCACACCATCTTCACCGTCTCCATCTCCTCCTACTTCTCTCTCCTACTCCTCTCTCCTACACCCTTCTAACCACAGCCTCTCTTCTTCTCTTTCTTCTCCTTCTTCTTCTTCTCTTTTCTCTTCTTTCTTGATTTCTTGAATTCTCGTTTCCGGTGATCGCCGGAGCCGTGCTCGACGCCGACGACCCGGGAGATCCAGTGAACGTCCCCTACCTGTGTGGTTACCCTCTTGCCTTGCCTGGACCCATCCCGCGTGTCGTGTGTGCGTTGTGACGATTACCCGACGTCGGACGTGCCGTACGCACCCGTCGTGTGTTCTGTTCAGGCAAGTTTATCTTGCTACATGCTATAATACTTATCTTGCATCCATATGAATACAAATATTACATGTTGATTGCATTATACATCCATATTAAAGTTTCACCGTTTTCGGATACCCGTATGCATCCATATCATCTATTATATATGTAGCTGCATCTACAGATCATATTAATTCATATTTTTGTTATATTAACACCCCATACTTAATAATGTGCATCCTACACAGTCTTGGAGCTGTAAATGTTACCCCTGACAGATAATTGTGCATCCATATTTTATTGTGTATCCATACCATTAATTCTGCATATATAGTTGCATACCATATTATATTAATTCATATTATTGTTACATTAGTAACCCATACTTGATAATGTGCATCCTACATAGTCATGATGTAACCCTGATAAATATTTGTGCATCCATGATTTCACTGTACATCCGTACCTTTATCATGATTCGATACTTGCTACATTTTATTGTTAGGGCACCCACTTGATACATGTACACTACCTGACCTGACCTGATATACCACTACTTGACATGTTACCTGATCATGTTACTAATGCCGACAATCCTGACATGTTATCCCTACGGACGTTTTCTGTTGTCTATATAGAAAAATCTGTACCTGCTTGATCCTGTGTTGGCATTAACTCCAGTTTATCAATACCCGACTCGAACACATAACCTTGGAGGTAAGGGGAAATCAAGAATGTAACTAAACGTAACTCAAAGGGCTATTAAATCATGTTACCGTGGTCCCGTGGGGAATGAACGGGACATAGACTGACAGTCTATCTTATCTTGTTACCGTGGTCCCGTGGGGAATGAACGGGGCATAGACCGATGGGTTACGATGAAGATTGCATTAATTGATTTTGAAAACTTTAGAATAGATAACCCAGTAGTATAGTT
Organism: Agapanthus africanus; assembly: GCA_030015575.1. NCBI lineage: Eukaryota > Viridiplantae > Streptophyta > Magnoliopsida > Asparagales > Amaryllidaceae > Agapanthus > Agapanthus africanus. The sequence continues at coordinate 27,653,581 of JASDDO010000022.1, forward strand.
TAGATTACTCATTGCACTTCACATACACCGATACACTTCACTGATCCATATTCATGTTACTGTTATACACTTATTACTGTTTATATCCATGCCTACATATCTCGTTTATCCTGTTCATTTATTATAGTTTGATATTATGACGCACTGACGTCTGGGTTTTGCATGGCCCAGATCCTCTATCTCTGTTGCAGGCCGTTCAGGAGTATTACAGCAAACAGGCCGAGCGGTGAGGATCCTGTTAGTATTTTAGTTTAGTTTTCTTTCAGCATTTTCATTTCCTGATGTGAGCCCGTATTTGGGACGTACTTTCCAGATTGTTATTGCTATTTGGATCTATTGCTTCTGCATATTTTTTCTTGACTCGTTTATTCTGGCCCATGGACATGTACTAAATAGTTATTTTATTTCTATTGTTCTTGATATCTATAGACAGCCGTAATGTGACTGTGGAGGGATGTTTCCTAGCAACAGGTAGCATGGTTGGCTCTGTCACGTGCCGATCTCAGCGCACTCTGGGAAGCGGGGCGTGACAGAGATAAAGCTCAAGACCGAGCCCAAATTGGCTAAGTCTTTCTGAAGTTGCTTGCAGCTGAGCCCATATACTCTGTTGTTGGATCTTAACTAAATTTAATGATTCTGAAAATATATCTATGTTTATCTTAGTCTCAAATAGGACTAACGTATCCTTAATTAAAATAAATTGACATAAATGCTCATATATTTAAATTTGATCTTAATCTAAAAACAGATTAACGGTTCTTAAATAAAATAAAATATTCTTTGAACCGACGGAACATACAACCTAAGTTCAATCTCCAAATCTAAAATATACGGATTGAGACTAATCTGCGTCCTACGGCGATGACACAAACTAGTCTCCGTATACAATCCACGGGAAACCAAAATAATCCAAATACAACACGACACGAAGTGAACTACTGGAGCAGGAGAAAGTGGTTATCGCAACGTGATGACGCAATTAACTGTAGGTGCTTACGCCTGCAGGGAAGAACGTCCCCACAATCAAAAACCCCTCACAAATGATGGCGAATCTGATAAAGTCTGCTATATCGGTCGCATCTATCCAAACCTCTGATATATGATGTCATAAATCAATTTGGTTTCATCGGAGAGGTGGATGGATAGGTCCAAATAGCATCTGCCTTAAAATTCAGGATAGACGTCTCAACGTTTCAGTCCAGTCTTCGGCGGTAAATAGTGGCCATGCATGTGCTTTCTCTATGGCATAAGATAACTAAAAGTGAGCCAAAGAAAAGAAATAATAACTATATAAGAATTTATATGTATCATAACATATAAAATGTATATACTAGTAATTATTTACATATCTATTTAATAAATACATAAACTGAGAGTAAATAAATAGTGACATAATGCTAGTAAATATATATATATATATATATATATATATATATATATATATATATATATATAATCCATATCCGATTTAATATTTGTCTTTCTAAAAAGACCAGCTAGCATTACTAATGTTCGATAACCGTCAGTGTACATAGTACACTGGTTTAATCGAACTCCTGCACGTACCCTGTTCGGCCGCTACGTCATCTCGCCAAAACCAGGAAACCTTAGGTGTGGGACTCTAAAGACTCGACAATACGCTGGCAGTGGGTTTAACTACAAATACGTCAGCGGCACTAGTTGTACGTAACGGCTACCTAGGTATTGAACGAAAGGAAGGCCGACAAGCAAACCCGTCCAAACATCTACTGTGCCTATAAGCGACAGTCTCCGTACAGTCCGGTCTGTTCGTTTAAGAGTATCGCATTTCGGGTCTAGAGGGTGGATAAAATCAGACCCTAATAACATGATAAGTCGTGTCGGTATGAAGCCTATCACCCATTGAGAAACTACTGATCCAAATTAGTAAATCTCATCCACTTTGGCCAAAGATTTTTGGTGATGGCCACCCGTGCACTGCGCGACATCTACCACTAATACTGGAAGAGACAAATCCATGATGATCCGCACACTGCCTCTGTGGCTCGGGAATGTACCTAACTAAAACTTGTTTGCACGAATAATTTGAGCTGTGGTAGGGTAGTAATTAAAGCATGGTGGGAACTCACATGAGACAAATGACGATCTCAGGTCGAAAGACTAACATGTACTCATGTCACCAGAGAACTACTACCTGATAATAGGTATAATACCATCTAGCATGTTCCCGGCGAGTCTGTCCGGTGTAACTCATAACCCAATGAGCACCTGTATACAATCTTTGGTGACTGACTAACACCAATGGATGTGAGGTCATCCATCGCCCCTCATCGGCGTCAAGAAATGTATACACTAGTCTACTCTGGAATATTGATGACCTGCCCTGAAATTCCGTCGACTAGGGACATTTAAGGATTTTCTTATAGACTACCCGACTTCACTTGAATGATCGCCATCGTAACCCTGGTGGTCAAGCAAAAATCCTATGGGCTCTATCAACATGTAATAATGATCTGTAATACTACATAATGTATGTACACGATGATAAAGTCAAACCAGATAGTATATTATCATCTCGAGTAAAATTGTTCTATCTGTAATACTACATGCCTGTGATTACAATAATTGCCTTGAAGACACTATAGCCAACAATCTTTCACTTGAACTTAAGGCTAATTATTGTGGTATCGCATACCCACATCCCGTGTGCTACTTAATACCCAATTTCTTTACTAATCAATTTCGCAAACCGTGTTTATGAAACATTCACGTTCGAGAAATAGCATTAGTGAGTGGATCCGCTCCAATGTTTCTATCTTTATTTCTCTATATCTCAACTTCGCGGAGAACGACTATCTCCCAAAATGAGTGATACTTTCCTTAGAATTTGTCTGGATAGCTGATGGGTCCATGTTCATAAATGAACATCCAAATCCAACAAACTACTTAGCTTATATCCAATTACTAATGTAATCAGCACCCTGCGTCATGACCACCTCAATATCATGCTTGGAAATCTATCCAACACATTGCGCCTCAAAAGAGGGCAAACTATTAACTTTGATAACCACTCTATCATCCAGGTCACTTTGGAAGCCTGAAACGATAACCGCCTCCTACAGAAGGCTGCTGTTACCATATACCAATAACACCCTCTTATGTTCATAATTGCTTCCCTTTGTTTCTCCAGGATTGAATTAATATTTGCTTACTACACCTGGTGCAAAAGCAATATCTGGTCTGGTACTTGACATCGTATGATTGAATCAATTGCCTAAGCAAGTGATGCGCCATTCATGCAAATCCCTCTTCTTATCAGTCTAGAAGATATCTATTTAAAGAGGGTGACTCCATCACCTGCGGGTACACCACCACGCCAAGAGTCGTCCATTCTAAAACGCTTTAAAATAGTGTCAAAGAACCCAAACTGGGACACTTCACAAATCTGGATCTAAAACCATAGATCTAGTTACCAGAATTTTTGATATTTTATCCAGATCCTTTATAGAGAAACACATGTGACAACCACAGTATAACCGATCATAGTATAGGAACATCACTTCTTATCAGGAGCACATCATTTAAATATCAGGACATCAATCCCTACTACTTTCTTACCAAGTCCATCTGTTGTTTTGATGAAGTCAGACTCTATGACTGTCACATCAAAAATAGACGATCCATTTTTGATATACTTGCTTTAGTCTATAAATAGATATAAGCTACTGGCCCACCACGCCTCCGCTGCTCCCATTAACTACTACAGCCTTCTGATAGAGTCATATATACGTGCACTTCTAAAGCTAATTTAGAACGATATTATAGTTATCCACCTGCTAAATCTCATAATCTAGGACAGCTGTAGTGGCAAGCTAGATCATCATCGAGATGATGCATACCTCCCTGTCACTGTCTACGAGGACACCAAAGTACTTCTCGGGCGACTGAAATTACCCACTAATCTGCAGAGTGGCTACTGGATAGTCGAATCCAATTGAATTCTTAAGTTCTACTAAATTTTCAGTAACTGTTTGTGGTTCTGGAATCACTTCCAGTTTTACCATACTTGTACTAATGTTTTCTGAAAAGAATTCATTTTACTGAAAAGGTGGCAAGTCTAGAACAATATAACTATTGCTCCTACAAATGGTAAAATATTAACCCTCGTCAATGCTCAGGATAACCCGCAAACTACCATTACTGAAACGTGACTTCAATTTATTCGGATTCTGATTTTAAGTATAAACCGAACAACTCCATATTCCTTAACATGGTTAACATATGAATCTATTCTATATCCAATATAAAAATAAATGCACTAATTTAATTGAAACCAGATTCAAAAATTATGCTGTTGTTTCCGGTGCATATCGACTAAATGGAAGAAAACCATGCATCATTATTCATCAAGGATCGCAGCCATGGATGAGTAACCTGAGAGAGAAACAAGTTCTCAAATATATTACTTATGAAGGAATACCTAGCATAAGTATCTACATTTTTGATCACCTCGAAGAATCCTGATACTACCAACGTATGGTTCTCTACTTTATTCTTTTACATCTAACATCTCAAAATTTGGATCTTTTATTTCAACAAAACGCGTGTCTAAAACCAGAGAAGTCATAAGTAAATGGAATATAGTACGAGTACTAACCCCTTGTCCTAATGGACACTGGAAAATATGCATTATTATGTATAAATCCCAAGAGTTTTACTAACTTAAACCTTGTGTGTCGTAGGTTGAAAATTGTGTTATGTTTAAGAAGAATTACACCGTTATTGAATGTACCTTACCTAATCATCAACTAATAAGGTTAAATGTTATAAACATAATTTCAAAAGGTTATATCTCACTTTATAAAATAAACATACAGGTATATCAGTTTGAAATTTGTGCATAACAACAAATATTCAAAACCAAATATATGTCATTAGGCAAAACCCAGGTGATTTTCTCAAATATCACCAATTACAAAGAATTCTGATATTGAGGATCTAATCACCCAATTCCCAATATTCTACTCACAATCAGTATCTGTAACGCCATACAGATGTGAGAATCATGTCCGGTAAATATATATCCTGGAATCAGAATCTAATTGGGAAAGCAGTTTTCAATTAATACCACACAGGAAGACTGAAACCTGAAAATGTTTCGAGGGGGTGCCCGGGTATTCCTAGTGTTGGGGTCAAAAATTACACCCCGGTTGACCAAGTCAAAATCAAAATCAACCCCAAGCTAGCAGGCCTGATCCCAAACCAAGAAGGCCTAAGCCTAAGTCAAGACCGAGCATGGAAGCGACCGACCCCCATGACAAAATGAATGAAGCAATAAATTAGTTTAATGTAAATTTTTAGAAATAAATGTATGGAATATAGGCAAAAAGCTAAAATTTTGTAAACCACGTGGCTTATGTACAAAAAGAATTAAGCACATAAGGAATGAGAGGTACAAATGCCTTATGGAATAGCCCAAGGGGCTATATGTAAAGTGTGTAGCCTATAAAAGGGAAACATGATGAGAAAATCAATAATAATTTTCATTCTCTCATAATTTCTAGAGTTTTGTGCTTCCTTCTTCTTCCTCAAGGTTTTAAACCTTCTTCTTCTTTTTTGAATTAAATCAAGAGTTTAACACTTCTTTTCCCAAAAAGGAATAGTTTTTCACCGTAAAACCCTTGAAAGGGAGTTCAAATCTCCCATCAAATCTCTAAAAGGGAGATTTTAAATCTCACCGTCTCTTTCTCCAAGATCCAACAAAAAGAGATGAGGAAGAAGAAACCCATCTCAAAAGAACCCAATTTAGGGAAGTCTAAGACTTGAAGAGGAAGGAAAATGAGCTCTTTTCACCATCCAAGATCTAAATTCTTTGAGAGTTTAACTCCAAATCAATCTTAGAGGAGTTCAACTCTAAAATCTAAAACCTAAAAGGAGTTTAACCCCAAATCCAGATTTTTTATGAGTTTAATTCCAAATAAAAATCCTTCTTTTTCTAGGAGTTTAACTCCACAGTCCCTCAGGAGTTCAACTCCCGGTTCAGGGGCTAAACCCATTTTTCTGCTGGTGCCCAGTGGACATGTGCTGAGCGTGTGACCCGCTGGCGCCCATGCGCCATGCACGTGACCCGTTGGTGCTCAGCGGCACGTGCCATCTCATGCATCCTTAGGACACTCCTCACCCATTTTCCCCATATGCTCCACACTCAAAACACAACACACGCACACACCTTCAAAACACAACACGCGCACACTGCGCATTGAGTTCGCATGACCAGTTTTACCCGTCAATCGAAGGTTCTCTCGCTTTAAAGACGAAGGGTAATTAATGGCTGCTTAGTTCGTAGCTGTCGGAGATTCGAATCCCCACAATAAATAAATCCCAGCCTACCCTAGGCAGAGGGGATCTGTATACGCCTGACAAGCGCATGAATTCTTATCTCAATAGAGTGACGAAAAACACTCTACAGATTCTGGTACGCTCGGTAGGACCTTTCCTCTCCTCCTATATTTCAGTTTAAACGTTCATATGAACTCAATCAACATATATATCGAATGCCTATACTGAAGTCATTCTTTTTTTGTGTGCAATTTAACAGCTTTTAGTCACAATCTCGAACTCAGCAACCATGTCTCCAAGAAGAGCTTCTTTTCTGACTCCTATCCCTACGTGTTCAAGATCAATGCCCACTTGATTCTCTCTGCAACCCTCAGTCGGTAGTGGGAGGAACCACCCTATCAATTTGGTTCCGTCATCATCTACCCCGCTGGAAGCGCTCATCTGGTGGACATCCGGGAAAACCAAGCGGTTAAACCAACCTCAAGAGATAGGAGGTCAAACGTTGTGATAGCCAAAGCATCCCACCCCAAGCGTAAATCTATATTCGAACGGCTCTCCACTGTCCCAACTGGGGGCAAAGCCGTCAACACCAATGGAGCTACAAAGCATCTCCAGCAAGCTCAGGTGGTGCCCTTGACAATTGCTCGATCGGGCATCTTCTCTGGACTCTATGTTAATCGGTCTACTGCGGCTTCTAGGAAAGTCGATGCCCGCCAAGCTCTCAAGGCAGAAAAGTTGAGACAAAAGCGACTCAGATATAGAGCCAACAAGAAGGTCAGGACTCTGGCTAAGTGGAATTTGGTGAGGTTCCAAGAAAAGGTTTATCCCGCGACGACAGCTGAGTCGGCCGTATAAGTCAGTAATTTCTTCGAACCTCTGAAGTCGGTTCAGAAAAACGCCATGACCGCCAGAATTAAGAAGATAGCAATCCGAACGATGCTACAAAGAGATGTGTCTCAGCCCCAACATAGAAAGTATGACACCGTCTCTTCAAAAGTCTATCAGGTGCTCTATGCCGTGCGAAAGCAGCAAGGCAAAGCCAGAAAAGAAGTGCCAGCACCACTCAAGAATCCGGTCAGGCCAGCTGTCTTCAATCTATTGTCCGTTACCGAAACAGAAGGGCCACGATAACATCCCGCGAAATAAACTGCCAATGATGGAAAGACGATCGAATATGTTATCCATACGGTTTACATGGCAGGCAGGCATCCCAGGGACAACCTGCACGGAAAAAGTAAACATGGCGCTGCCATATCCCAAGCCTAATCTGGCTTGAATATGGTTACCACTTCTCAAGATTATCCGCCTCCGCATGACGATGAAGACCCACTTGATGAGGCCAATAGGAAAAAGGACCCCTCAGTCTATGTGGAGTTAGGCTCGGACAGCGAGTAAGAGCTGACTTTCCACCCCAAGACCACAGAGCAAGAGCTGCTTTAAGAGCTCCGAAAACAGCTCATGAGTAAAGATAAAGAGATGGCCAAACTTTATTCAAAAATTGATGATCTGACGAACGTCGTGATGCAGCTCACGGTTCAAGTTGCTCGGGCGCCTTCCAATTAAGCGTGGGTCTCTACTCATGAACCGGACGATACTGACCCGAAGTAACTGATGCATGTCCCTTTAGGACCAAGTATGAGTGAGCCGCATGAAAAACCGGCCACATTCCACTTCTGGGGATGCCTTGGCCCCGGATGGCACCATCCCGCTAACACAAGATCGGGTATTGGATTTTTTCACCAGCAAAGTCAAAACATTGGTGGCCAAAGTCGAGGCCCAGAAGGACGTTGGCAGCAGTGGGAGGCCGTACCTGATCTGATCGAGTTCCCCAGCGGCTACGTCATTCCTAAATTTGGATGATTTGACAGGACTGGACACGCAAATCAGCACTTCACCCACTTTAAAGCGTCGTGCGGAAATACAGGGGGAAATGATGCACTCCTTCTTCGTCAGTTTATCAACAGCCTGACCAGTGCCGCTTTTGATTGGTATGCAAGCATACCAGACTGGTCCGCCACTACTTACGCACAAATGGAGTCTCTGTTTCGGCAAATATTCATGAGGTTCAGTGATAAAATCTCCATTATTGATCTTGTGAGGTCCAAGTCGGGGAAGAACGAAAGCAACACAGACTTTATCACCCGATTGCGTAATCTCATGGTCAAGTGCGAACCGCCGCTAGAGCAGGACCAGTCTGTCATCCTTTTCATTGGGAACCTCGGCAATTGGATGGTCCCATTCTTATATACAACAGGCTTCAAGACATTTCAAGAGCTGACCGAGACAGTTTAAATGTTGGAACGCTCGAAGCAAGAGTCTGCCCCAGACTCTTAATGTGACAAGCCTTGGAAGAACCGAAGGGACGACAATCGTAGAAGCGGGAATTCCAATAATACCAATGCCTCTAATGTGTCTGACAATAAAAACAAGCCAAAGACGGGCGGACAAAAAACGGACCGATCTCGGAAGCCAGTGCTGGGAGGAGAAGGGCCTTCCCTAGAGGAGAAAAAGAACAAGATCTACTCTTTTAAAAGAGACATGGTCCGCAAGATATTCAAAGAAGTCTTGAACAACTTTCTATAATTGCCTGAGTCGAAGAGACCTCACAAAGCAAAAATGACCGACAATTCCCTATATTGCCTGTACCACAGAGTAGTGAGCCATGCGATCGAGGATTACTACATTTTCAAGACAAGAGAGATCGATCTGTCCAAGAGTGTGTTGGTGAACAATCATGCTGCAACCACCAAGTTTATACAGACAGAAGCTGAAGACTTCTGGGAGCAGACAGCTGAACCCACTACCCTGAGAAATGAAACCGACTCGCCGCAACCTCCATGGAGCATGCACATATCTAATAAGACGAAGAATATACTAAAGATACTTCAGAAAGAGCCCAAAAAAGAATGAGAGGGGCAGAAAGAGCCCACCGTTCCAGTTACCAATTCGGCCCGACCAAGCTCGAAATCCAAAAAGCTAAAGAAAAAGAAAAGGAAAGGTGCAGCTCAAAACGAAAGGGAATCGACGAGGAAATCGACTATTCAAAGGCATATCGATTCCCTCGAAAACTATGAGTAAAAGGAAAGGATTCTAATTTAATTGAATGAGTTATTTTCTGTAGAAGCGGATGAGATTCTGGAGGAGCTAAAAGAAGACTCTGATGACGAGATCACTATTGTGACCTGCTATATCGTCCACCTTGGTAGCAACTCTGAGGAAGAGATCTATTTTCCCGAAGAGGATGAGGAGCTCGCCACAAAGGCCAACCAAATTCTGCTCAGAAGCGGCAAGGTTCTACCTTCGAAGTAAGTCAACGCCGCGAAAGAGAAGGAAAAACAAGTCGCTAATAAAGAAAATGGCATAGAGCCGACTCATGAAGATTTGGGTTCTTCTCCGGTAGATTACAATATCTTGGCTCACCTCCGGAAGCCTCCGTCTCTCTTAAGCATCTATGATGCTCTGGTCTTATCCAAGGAGCTCAAACATGTTCTCATTCATGCTCTGCAAAACCCCGAGTGGTATCAAGCTCGTTTCGTGGAAATTAATATGAAAGAGGCCCAGTACACACTGTATTCAGCCACGGTCAAATTTAAAGATGAAAACATGTTACTAGAAATAGCTGAGCACAACCGACCGCTTTACGTGACAGTGTGTAACAACTCCATTTTTAGTGTACAAAAATTTGCTTTAAAATTAATGTATACTTAGGGTATTTACTTTTGCTGTTATTACTTTAAGTATTTAATTAACTCCTTAATTACAAGAAGGAACTTGTAGCTCATTGGTAATACTTTGCACAGCTGAACCAAGCCACCAGAGTTCAAATCCCATACCCCCCATTATTTTTAATATTATTTTGTTTTGAAATTTTTAGAATACCAACAGTCAACACGTGTTAACTCCCAAAAATCTCACTACCCTAGAAAAAGTAAATATACCAGTGAGATCACCAGACGACTCCCCACCTCCCCACCTCCTGACTCGGCCGAGTCGGCCGGTCGGCCGAGCCGTCAACAACAAAGTCATGCCTCTTCGTCTTCTCAACCCCCCTGCACACTTCATTTCCCCAGATCGGTTCCAGAGGCCTTTGAAATCCCCATTTACTCCATATTTTAATGAATTTTAATATATTTTTACATATTCTCAATTTAAACTCTTCATCTACCCTAACACTAGCCTAACCCTATAAATACCACCCCTACACTCTACCCTCTCACAGCATAACTCTGAGCCAACTCTCAAGAAATCTCTAGAAACCCTAGTGTGAAATCGAAGTGAGCGAAAAGCGAAGCTCCGACGGATTTTCCGGCGACAACCGTAGGAACTCCCAGTGATAAAACGATGCACCGTCGACTCCTCTCGTCTCCCCTTCCTCTCTTTTAAAGTCCTAAACCCGTAAGTCCCAATTTCTCTCCTTTACTCTTTTCTAAAAATACGAACTTTCAAAACCCGACGGAATCGGAACAAATCCGATTTCCGTTTCGGTTTCTTCCTAAAACTTCACTTTTCTTTAATACAATCATGCTACAACTACTACATGTAGACTATTAAACACTAACTAATCATATTGAACAAGTTTCATATCAAAAATAATTGCTATTTTCATCTTACTGTATTTCTTTCATTAAAATACCATATAGTTTCATTTCTACATTTAAACCACCAAAACCCTTGTTATAACTTTAAGTAGATCACGAGGTAATGACCTACCTCCTCACAACACTCATATGCAACATAGCACAAAACCCTCGGGAACATAGAATACGGGAAAACGATATTGTTCCTGCCAAAAATTTCTGCGCAAAAGAGCCCAAGGTATCAAATGGCGGCGATACGCTTAAGAAAATGGGAACCAGTATCTTCCGGGCTGTTTTTTTGACAAACTCCCGAATGAGAAACAGATAAATTCTGATGGTATCGAAAGCGGCTCGAAAAACCCTTCGATTTGATATATTATGGGCCTCGTAATTCATCCGGGATCAAAAGTTATGAGGAATTACGTGTCCACACGTGATGGGCTTTTAAGAATCCGCTGGAGGAGTTAAAAGATACAATAAAAACTCAGGCAAGACCCCAATGGGGCATCACGTGCTCACACGTGACCTGGGTCACGTGCAGACACGTGATGGGCTCTTAAAGCCTCTAAAATAATGAATAGAATTTAATTCTAAAAGTCAGAAAATACCTCAACGAGGTATCACGTGCGTACACGTGACCAATGGTCACGTGTTGACACGTGATGGTTAAAACTGAAACATAAATAAGCGGCTGAGAAAGGAACCCAATTGGGGGTCATGTGCTCACACGTGACTGGCTTTAAAAGCATTATAATTTAATAGAATTAAATTCTAAAAGTTTCTGAATCTTTCCAAATGGAAAAGGGTCATGGGGAACCGTTGGATTAAAAATCCAAGGGTGATTAAAAATCACCAATTTATAGAAAAACCTTGGACAAGGAAAGATTTCCCTGAAAATCTCACCAGGATAACAAATAGAATATCTTTTGGATTTAAAATCCACGGTGAATAAAATTCACTGAATGATCTAAAGGCCCAGATTAATGATTAATATAAATCAAATCTCTCAACAATCAAATCAAATATTTCAATGAGAGATTTGCTAAACAAATTGATTCTCTTCCTTCTCCTATAAATAGGAGCCAAGAAGAGAAGAGAAGGGGAGCTACTTTTTTGGAGAGAAAAATAGAGGGAGGAGAATTTAATTCTCAAGAGAAGAAGAAAAAGAGAAAGAAGAATTTAATTCTCTGCAAAAGAAAAACCCTAGGTAAGAAAGAGAGGATTCAAAAGAGAATTTAATTCTCAAAAGAGTTTAACTCTTATTTAAAGAAAAGAACTTAGTTCTTCTTCCGGTTGAAGATCTGCACAGAGCACATCTCCCCATAAGTTGAGAATTTAATTCTCATCGGGTCGAGATCCTGCCATGCAGATCCTAAACTTAGAAGGGGAATTGAGTTCTGGGAGTTTAATTCTCCTAAAACAAAACTAGGGTTTTACCCTAAATAAGAATTTAATTCTTTCAAAATAGGAATTTAATTCCTCCAGAATCAAAATTAGGGTTTTACCCTAAATAAGAATTTAATTCTTAAAGATAAGAAGAATTCATTTCTTAAAAGATCTCTGTTCATGAAAAGAACTAGGGTCACCCTTGAAAAGATCCCCTGCAAAGAACTTTGAAGCATCACCCCACGTGCTCCCACGTGACTCCCAGAACGCAGAAAGAAAAAGCAAAGGAAATGAAAGCTTTGGGCGCTCTCACGTGTTATCACGTGACCCCTCAGCAAATGCTTTAACAATTGGCGCACAGATCCCTATCACGTGCCAACACGTGATGCTCTAAAATAAAAATAAAAGTGTTTAACACTTGTTTTGCAGAACAAAATAAAAGGGATCTGGCCCCACTTTTTGATGCCATCACGTGCTCCCACGTGACTCCCAAAACGCAGAAAGAAAGATCAATGGAAATGAAGGCTTTGGGCGCTCTCACGTGTTTACCACGTGACCCCTTAGAAAACGTTCTAACAGTCGGCGCATAAATCCCCCATCACGTGTCAACACGTAATGCTCGAAATAAAAGGGAAAAGTGTTTAACACTTATTCACAGATTTGAGGATAAAACAAAGGAGATCTGGCTTCACATTTAGGGCGCTCTCACGTGTCCACACGTGACCCCTCTTTCCTTAGTGTTTAACACTAATCTGAAGACTTTGTTCCCAGTGTTTAACACTGATTTGCTTTAGTGTTTAACACTAATTTGAAATCTCTGATTACCAGTGTTTAACACTGATTTGCTTTAGTGTTTAACACTAATTTGAAAGCCCTGTTGTTAGTGTTTAACACTGGTTATCTTTTAGTGTTTAACACTAACTTGCTAATCTTATTTCCAGTGTTCAACACTGTTGGTCTTTAGTGTTTAACACTAGCTTTAGCCCAATTGGCTAAGTTTCTAGAGGCAAAGCCTCTCCTTCAATGAGCCAACAAAGGGCCAATATTTCAAATATAATTGGACTTAGCCCAAACTGGCCATAAGTTCTCAAATCATCTTGAACTGAGCACATCTGCTTTTTCAACCAACTCATTGGTTCAAGGGTACATCTCTGAACTCCTCTGATATTTGTCGTTGTAATCCTTCAACGTCTTCAGAGAGGTGATGGGTCCCGAAAACCACACATCAACACGGACTGTGGGGTCCTTAAACTCATGGACTTATGCGTCCTTAAACCAAGATACAGACTGTGGGGTCCTTAAACCCGCGGACTTATGCGTACTTAAACTAACGGACTGTGGGGTCCTTAAACCCGCGGACTTATGCGTCCTTAAACTAACGGACTAATGCGTCCTTAAACACATCCATATGGACTGTGGGGTCCTTAAACCCTTGGACTTATGGGTCCTTAAACTACCCATGGACCACCATGTCCCTAAACTGGAGTTGGACCACCATGTCCCTAAACTGGCATTGGACCACCATGTCCCTAAACTGGCAATGGACCACCATGTCCCTAAACTGGAACAATAGAGCCCCCAAATGCTCTTTTGTCGGATCTAAACGATCCCGTTAAGTCGATCTTAGTCCCAAACTAGACTAACGTATCCTTAACAACCGTTTAAGTTGATCTTAGCCTCAAATATGGCTAACGTATCCTTAAACGTTCAAACAGACTTTAGTCCCAAATTGGACTATGAATCCCCCCAATCAACTCATTGGTTCAAGGGTACATCTCTGAACTCCTCTGACACCTGTCGTTGTAATCCTTCAACGTCGTCAGAGAGGTGACGGGTCCCGACAGCCATACATGTAATGGACCACTATGTCCCTAAACTGGAACAATAGAGCCAATTGCTCTTTTGTCGGATCTAAACGATCCCGTTAAGTTGATCTTAGTCTCAAACTAGACTAACGTATCCTTAACAAACGTTTGAGTTGATCTTAGCCTCAAGTATGGCTAACGTATCCTCAAACCAAACCCCCAAACCCAAATCTAAGATAATACGGATTTGGACTAGTCCACGCCCTACGGGTGACGACATAACTCAGTCTCCGTAAACAATCCACGGGCAACAAAATACAAAACAAACACCCACGACACGAAGTGACCAGCTGGAGAAGGAGAAAGTTGTTACCGCAATGCGGTAGCGTAATTAACTGCAGGGGCTTGCGCCTGCAGGGAAGAGCGTCCCCACAATAAAAAACCCCTCAAACGAGGGGGAATCTGACGAAGTCTGCTACATCGGACGCATCCGTTTAAACCTTCGATACATGGTGCCATAAATCAACTTGGCATCTTCGGAGAGGTGAACGGATAGCACCAATTAGCATCTGCCCCGAATCTCAGTGCCAAGACATCGCAGTCTTGTGCGCCGTCTTTCGGAGGGGAACAGATTCTGGCACGCCCGGTGGGACCTTTTCCTCTTTCCACTCCACACTTCGTGTGTCGTGTTCGCGAACGAATCGCGGTTTACTGTGGTTGCCTGTGGATTCGAGGTACTAAGATTTGGTGTCTTGCTCCATGCAGAAAACAGAAGATCAATGGCTTCAAACTGCACCGCCTGCAACTGCAACTCTCGCTCGGTCCTTGCTGGAGGAGTGACTTATGGGCCCCAAGCGGCCTCCCTTTTCAGGATGCCAGTGGAGCAAGTAACTCAAGCCACCACTGGACTATTCTTCGGGACCATGCTCCCACCGTTGAGCTTCAATGCCACAATGACGTTGAAAGAAGCCCCAAAGAAGTCGGTCTTTGATCGGCTTACCACTGCCGCGGCCCCTCTCAATGGGTCGCCTAGCTTCAATACCTCAGTTTTCAACAGACTGGGCCAGAACATCTATAATCCTGTGATACCCGAAGCCGCCATCCCAAAGCGGATAGCCATCCCGGCTCAAGCAGACGAAATCATTGGAAAGGCTCCTCCTTCCAAGAAGTCAGTTTTAACGAGGCTGGCCATTCCGGTTGCTGCTCCAGGCGAGGTCCTCGAAGCTGCTTACCCTGCTCAGAGGTCTGTCTTTGACAGATTAGACATTGCTTCTCAACGGGCGTCAGTCTTCGATAGGCTAGCACCAATAACAGTCTCTCCTCAAAGCAGTGGGCATGAAGAAGCTTATCCAACAACGGAGGTGATCTCATCTGCACGACATGCTCGACGTCGCCACTGGCGCCGGGTAAGGAAGGCTGGGGGCAACACCCCCTCTGGGATAACTCCGCCAGCTCCGATGGTGGAAATCAATGCTGCTGTTCCAACTGGGAACAGCTTTGAACCGCTAAGGGGGGTACGCAAGAACTCTCCGACTGCCACGCTAAAAAGATCTCCTCCACCTGCGGGGAGTATTACAGATGCAAAGCCGGAGCAGCCCTCTCAACGGCTATCCTCCAAGATTTATAAGGTCTGGCGACGGGTCCAAGAGTCGGTGATTGATGAAAACTATCTCCGCCGACAGAAAAAGATGAAGGTTCGGCCGGAGAAGGATTACTCCGTCAAGCCGCAAAAAGCAACGGCTACTTGGGTGCCCACTACAGCGGCCCCCTCAACGTCAGCCACTCAGAAAAGAAGGAGGCCAGAGAAAGCCCCAGTAAACGTGGCAGACCACAAAGACGCTGAGCCCAAACGCCCCAAGTCTGGGGGCAGGGTGGTGCACACTGTTTATATGGCTTCTGGAAAGGAGGAAAGCCGTGCTTCGACGGGTCACTGACCACTCACCCGATCCGTGACGAAAACCCAGGAGCAGCAACAGAAGCTTCAGGAAATGATGACTGCAATGGCCGCACTTACCGGGCCAAAAGAAAGCTCGGGGGCATCATCAGAGCAGCGTCATGAACAAGAAACTGACGCTGACTACCTACACAGAGTCCTCGAAAAGAAGGACAGAGAAGTCGCAGAGCAAGCGGCTAACATAAAACAAATGGCGCTTCTCTTCCAAGATATGGTAGGGATGATGATCCGGCAAGATCCTCCTGCTGAGGATCCTCCGATTGTCCTTGAAGATGACAAAGGAGAGACATCGAATCCTCCTTCGGCTCTTTTAGCTGCCAAGGAAGAAACCGTTTCCAAGGCCGCACTGGATGACCATATAGCTCAGCAAATACGAGCTCACCAGGCAAATGAAGCGGCTGGGCAAATTGCTAGAACCGGACGACCCTACCCGGGCTGGTATGACCAAATTTGTTACCCCCCGGGATATACGATCCCTAAGTTCCACGTATATAAGGGGACGGGAAATCCGCATCAGCACGTCGCTCAATTTAGAGCCATGTGCGGCAACACTGGAGGTGATGATAAATTGCTGCTCCGCCAGTTTGTTGGCAGTCTGTCGGAAATGGCATTTGAGTGGTACTCTGAACTCCCAAATGACTCTATCAAGACATTTACGGAGATGGAGCTGCTGTTCACTCAACGGTTCGCAAGCGCCAGTGAACACACCCCGATAACAGCACTGATCAATGCCAGGATAAGGCCAGGCGAAACATGGGTCCAATACGCAACACGATGGCGGAACCTATGGTCGAAATGCGAACAACGCATGGAAGAGGCTCCTGCAGTAGGCATATTTGTGGGTACCCTTGATCCGCAAGCGACCATCTCACAGTTCATGATGTTCTTCAAGCCGACCACCTTCCAGGCCTTGATTGACAAGCTGGCCCAAATGGACCAGATGGGTCATAGACCATCTCCTTCAAAGACAGAGCCTTGGAATGAAAAGGACAAAGGGAAAGCAACCGTCGTCGCCAATACTCAACAACAGCCGAGCCACTCAAAGCCGGTTGTTCGCCAGAACTATGTGCGACCACGCCCATCCCTCGAGGAAAGACTGGGACGTCCTTACTCATTTCCTCAGGATAAAACGAGAAAACTGTTCGAGCTGGCAGTGCGCAACAGACTCATCAATCTGCCGAGTCCAAAACGTCCGTTGCAACCAGGCGATGTCAACGATCCCAATTATTGCCCTTACCACCAAGCGGTAAGCCATCCAATCGAAGATTGCTTCGTCTTTAAGGGATGGATCGAGGATCAGTACCTACAAGGCAAGTTTGCGCTGTCTGAAAAGTGGAAGGTAAACCCACCACAGCCGCACACTCCAAAGAAGACGGACACACCGGGGGCAAGTTGCCACATGCTCTCTCACTCATTGATAGATGATGAAGAGGCCTCTTGCACCGAGAAACCAGGGGCGGGGCCTGAACCAGAACTTCTGTGGCCATCAGACGAGATGATCGATGCCTTCCTGAACGAAGCCCGTCTTAAAAGCAAAGCTGATCGAGAGCGCGAGATGGCCATATTCGAGAAAGCCAAACGCGTCTTTTAAGTGTTGGTGGCAAGGGTATGTCGCTCACAGGCAACACTTCAATAGGACAAAGCGTGAAGCTCGTAGACAGCGAAAAAATACGACAGATGAGCATAAAAGAGTTGCCGGCAATTGTCATAGGGACGAGCCCGGGGGATCACGAGTTCTCACCTTTGGAAGCGATTCTGATAAAGAAGCCGCTCTTAACCCTCTCTTCAAGGAATTCATTTCTAAAACAAAAGAATTGGAGAGTTGCGAGAATGTTCAGCCGTACAATCTCACGCTACCCCGGAAAGAATCTCGGACCCACAAACGACGGAGCAAACGAAATGAGAAAGGAAAAGAAAAAAACGGCCCTTGTTGCCAACACTCAACAACAGCCGAGTAACCCGAGACCGTCTTGTCGTCAAAACAACAAGCCGCGATACCTCAATGAGAAGTTGAAACGTCCTTACTCATTTCCCAAAGATAAAACAAAGAGATTGTTCGAGCTAGCAGTGCGCAGCGGGCTTATCACTCTGCCAGATCCAAAACGTCTATTGCAACCAGGTGACGTTAACAATCCTAACTATTGTCCCTACCACAGATTAATGGGTCACCCACTCGACAATTGCTACGTCTTCAAAAACTGGATTGAAGACCAATACCAACAGGGAAAGTTCGCGTTACCCGAAAAGTGGAAAGTAAACCCGCCACAACAACATGCTTCGAAAAAGGTGGATATGCCGGGGGGCATCATGCTCATTCATAGGGAAGGCCTCCTAGACCGAAAAGTCAGTAAACTAGAAATTCGCCTCAAATACGGCAACGGTAGACCGAAACGTCGTTAAACTAATGATGGACCACTATGTCCTAAAACTGGCGTCGGACCGAAATGTCCTTAAAACTAACGGTGGACCACTATGTCCTAAAACTGGCTGATGACCGAAACGTCGTTAAACTACTATCAACCCGCGGCATCCTCAGGCTGGCGTGGTTAAAAAAAAAACGGTATGTCCATAAGCAAAATGGGCACGGATGAAAACCCGAAAGGGCTCCGTGAGTAAAAACAGCAGGGCTACCGGCGAGTGTTTGTGAAAACCCGAAAGGGCGCAACCTCGTTAAAAGACACTTACAGGATCCTCTCGACCTTGTAAGGAGAAACCACCTGCGTGAGATCCTTACGACTCACAAGGGAGCAACACACTTAGGGATCCTCACGATTCCTAAGGAGAAATTACACTTGCGAGATCCTCACGACTCATAAGGAGAACTCTCTTATGGGACCCTCACGGCTCATAAGTTTTGAAAGTCTTAAGTTACAGAGACCTGAACCTGTTCTTAAGCAACCCCCACAACCTCCGATCTTGCCCTACAAACGGCTCGTATTGACCCTTGTATACAATCCACGGGCATGAATAAATATTTCCCTAACAAAGTCCCATCCGTGACTAGGGATATACTTGTACAGCAAACAACACTTGTAAGTCCTCTCGACTTATAAGGAGAAAACCCTTTTGTAAGATCCTTACGACTTACAGGGGAATATACACTTAGGAATCCTCACGATTTCCAAGGAGAAAACACACCTACAAGATCCTCACGACTTGTAGGGAGAAATACCTTTGTGAGACCCTTACGGCTCATGAAGTCAAAAGCCTTAGCCGACATGACCCTTAACCCTGTTTACTAAGCCACCTTTGTTCAATATCGACAGAGGCAAATGATGATTCGCTCATGGAAATATCCCAGTTGTAGCGATGCTGATGCCTAAACCGGTATCAAATTCCAAGCCCTTTCAAGGCAAATGATGATTCGCTCCTGACAATATCCCAGTTGCAGCGATGCTGATGCCTAGACCGGTATCAAATTCCAAGTCCTTTTACGGCAAATGATGATTCGCTCCTGGCAATATTCCAGTCGCAGCGATGTTGATGCCGAGATTGGTATCAGATCCTAAATCCCCTACTCGCGAGAAAAAATCAGCGAACCCCCTAAAAACATGCATATGAAATAGCCGAAATGATGGGGCAACTTGCAACAAAATCAGCAAGTAAAAATGTATGCATGAAAAATAGCCGAAATGATTGGGCAACTCGCAATAAAAAGCAGCGAGTAAAAAGAAAAATAGCCGAAATGATTGGGCACCGCGAAAAATAGCCGAAATGATTGGGCAATCGCGATTTTCGCGATATAAAAAGCTGAAATGATAGAGCATCGCAGAAAGAATAAAAAAATGAAAGAATGAAACTTTTTGCCCTACAGGTGAAATCACATCGATCCCTGTATACAATCCAGGGGCACAGATAAAAGGGGAACCATACCTTCCCAACAGGCTCCATCAGAAAGCGGAGCCAAATCTCGACGGTTAATAGATAACCTAGAGACAATCTCGACATTTGTCGCAATATTACAGACACGATGTCAACAAACGAAGCAAAAAGAAGATCCCGAGCTTCAGGGTCTCGACGTCAACATCGAAAACTTAGAGATCACCAACGGCGTTTCTCCTCACTCCAGCCAGATGCAGACGTGACGTCAACAATCGACCTCAGAGTCGCAACGAAACGGAACCATGGAAAAGTCCTTAGTTCCAAATCTCAATGGCCACATCTACAGCCTGGAGACCAACAACGGCGTGCCTCCTCATTCCAGCAGGACACAGATGTTACACCATCAAGCAGAGCGATGGCAAAATCCCAACTCCGCCTTAGCATTCGTCTCATTACAGCAGACGCAATGTTAACAACGGCGTTCCTTCGCAGTCCAGCAGGATGTACATGCAAAGCTAATAAAAGACCCCATGGTCAGCAAAGCGGAGTGATGGCAAAATCCCAACTCCACCTCAGCACTCGTCTCGTCACAGCGGACACAACATCAAGCGAAACGGAACAGCGGCAACCCCCAGTTCCATGGCTCGGCGATACATATCACCAAGAGTCAAACCTCCGTCCCGTGAAATGCGGATACCATCAACAAAATTCCTGGTCACGTGGAACGCGGATAATGTCACTCTTTGACCCCGTGGAAAACGTCCAGAGCGGATCCTGGTCCTCGCAGAACACGGCAGTGAACCCGTGTGAAGCATCCAGAGCGGAGCCTAGTCCTCGCAGAGCACGGCAGTGAACCCGTGTGAAGCATCTAGTGCAAACTTCCTGGTTACGTGGAAAGCGGATAATGTCACTCTTTGACCCCGTGGAAAACGTCCAGAGCGGATCCTGGTCCTCGCAGAGCACGGCAGTGAACCCGTGTGAAGCATCCAGAGCGGAGCCTAGTCCTCGCCGAGCACGGCAGTGAACCCGTGTGAAGCATCTAGTGCAAACTTCCTGGTTACGTGGAACGCGGATAACGTCACTCTTTGACCCCTCGGAAAACGTCCAGAGCGGATCCTGGTCCTCGCAGAGCACGGCAGTGAACCCATGTGAAGCATCCAGAGCGGAGCCTAGTCCTCGCCGAGCACGGCAGTGAACCCGTGTGAAGCATCTAGTGCAAATTCCTGGTCACGTGGAACGCGGATAACGTCACTCTTTGACCCCGTGGAAAACGTTCAGAGCGGATCCTGGTCCTCGCAGAGCACGGCAGTGAACCCGTGCGAAGCATCCAGAGCGGAGCCTAGTCCTCGCCTAACGCGGCAGTGAACCTGTGTGAAGCATCTAGAGCAAAATTCCTGGTCACGTGGAACGCGGATAACGTCACTCTTTGACCCCGTGGAAAACGTCCAGAGCGGATCCTGGTCCTCGCAGAACACGGCAGTGAACCCGTGCGAAGCATCCAGAGCGGAGCCTAGTCCTCGCCTAACGCGGCAGTGAACCCGTGTGAAGCATCTAGTGCAAAATTCCTGGTCACGTGGAACGCGGATAACGTCACTCTTTGACCCCGTAGAAAACGTCCAGAGCGGATCCTGGTCCTCGCAGAGCACGGCAGTGAACCCGTGCGAAGCATCCAGAGTGGAGCCTAGTCCTCGCCTAACACGGCAGTGAACCCGTGTGAAGCATCTAGAGCAAAATTCCTGGTCACGAGGAACGCGGACAACGTCACTCTTCGATCCCGTGGGAAACATCCAGAGCGGATCCTGGTCCTCACACCAACATGGAGTGATCACCACCGCGACATTCGTCTCGGTACAGCAGACGCGATACCAGCAAACGAAGTGAAGGCCAAATTCCTAGCTTCAGGGTCTTGACGGCAAGTCATATAAAGCCTGAAAGACAATCGGAGATCATCCCACACCAACACGGAGTGGTCGCCACCTTGACGTTCGTTTCGATACAGCAGATGAAATGTCACCCCAGCGTTCTTCCCCCAGCAGGATTCGGACGCGACAAAGCAAATGAAGCAAAGGCCAAATTCCTAGCTTCAACGTCTTGACGGTAAGTCATATAAAACCGGAAAGACATTCAGAGATTATCTCATACCAACATGGAGTGATCACCACCTCGACTTTCGTCTCGACACAGCAGACGCAACATCACCGAAAGGAGTCACGGCAAAATCCCTGGTTCCAAACCTCGACGGTTCACCAGCAACCCAGAGACAACCACGACATTCGTCTCGATACAGAGGACGCAATGCCAGCAAACGAAGCGAAGGCCAAATTCCTAGCTTCAAGGTCTTGACGGCAAGTCATATAAAGCCTGAAAGACAATCGGAGATCATCCCACACCAGCGCGGATTGGTCACCACCTTGACGTTCGTTTCGATACAGCAGATGAAATGTCACCCCAGCGTTCTTCCCCCAGCAGGATTCGGACGCGACAAAGCAAACGAAGCGAAGGCCAGATTCCTAGCTTCAGGGTCTTAACGGCAAGTCATATAAAGCCTGAAAGACCACCGGAGATCATCCCACATGGAGTGGTCACCACCTCGACGTTCGTCTCGATACAGCAGACGCAACATCACCAAAAGGAGCCACGGAAAAATCCCTAGTTCCAAATCTCGACGGTTCATCAGCAACCTAGAGACAACCACGACATTCGTCTCGATACAGAGGACGCAATGCCAGCAAACAAAGCAAAGGCCAAATTCCTAGCTTCAGGGTCTTAACGGCAAGTCATATAAAGCCTGAAAGACTATCGGAGATCATCCCACACCAGCGCGGAGTGGTTATGACTCATCGGGGCTCTCCAAAATGAGCCTAACCTTATGTGAAAAGCGGCATGGCAAATTCCTAGCGCTTGCTCTTCCGACGGTCAAACTGCCAAGGAGGATTGCTTGAAGACGTCTTGTCCAGCTCCCGAAGGGATCAGAGACACGGCAGTCGCAGGGCTACTCGAACAGCACGATTGCCTATCGAGGAATACATCAGCTCATGCGACGGTACGACGGCCAAAACCCTAAGTACCACAGACCCTAACGGACTTCTGTCGTAAAGAGCAGAGGTTAACTGTGACGTTAGGATATTCTTGCGAGATCTGCTCGATTCGTTTCGACTTGTGAGGAAATTGATGTCTTTGCGAGAACTTCTCGATTCGTCTCGACTCGTGAGATAAAGGCTTAGGCAGTAGGGATTAAAAAACCTGTTTCCTAAGCACTGGGATCCTGCAAGTCGGACCAAAATGGTCTCTTGCATACTATCCACTGGTCTCACTCTCCGAAGTCGAATTTCGACAAGGAGGGGAACAACCGCTTACGGGTCCTCTCGACTCGTAAGAGGAAAAAATTCTCTCATAAGATCCTTACGACTTATAAGAGAAGACACACTTAGGAATCCTCACGACTCCTAAGGAGAAAATACACCTGTGAGATCCTCTCGATCCGTAGGGAGAAAAGTCTTTATGAGACCCTCACGGCTCATAAAGTTGAAAAGTCTTAGGTGGTAGATCCTAACCCTGTCTCCTAAGCCATCACTGCCCTGTAAAGAGGTCAAGATGGACCATCTATAAGCCACACTCGCCAAAGCTACATGCTACTGAAATGGAAAAGCTACTCATGAGCATATAAACTACTTCACTCCAGAGTAAGATATAAAGAGATAGAAGGGTGCGGCTCATGGAGTTAAGGGTTTGGAACTATATCTCTTAAGAGTCGAGATTTGAGTCAATGATAAATGACGACGCTTGTGTCCGCTCGTTATCTTCTCAGATCAAGATTCTGAAAGTAATATACCAACCCGAAACTGGTCATACGCTATGCATTACTTTGCACTACTTCACCCACGTAAATACTTACGTGGGCAAAGTAGTGGGGGGCATTTGTTCCCGCCAAAAATTTCTGCGCAAAAGAGCCCAAGGTATCAAATGGCGGCGATACGCTTAAGAAAATGGGAACCAGTATCTTCCGGGCTGTTTTTTTGACAAACTCCCGAATGAGAAACAGATAAATTCTGATGGTATCGAAAGCGGCTCGAAAAACCCTTCGATTTGATATATTATGGGCCTCGTAATTCATCCGGGATCAAAAGTTATGAGGAATTACGTGTCCACACGTGATGGGCTTTTAAGAATCCGCTGGAGGAGTTAAAAGATACAATAAAAACTCAGGCAAGACCCCAATGGGGCATCACGTGCTCACACGTGACCATGGGTCACGTGCAGACACGTGATGGGCTCTTAAAGCCTCTAAAATAATGAATAGAATTTAATTCTAAAAGTCAGAAAATACCTCAACGAGGTATCACGTGCGTACACGTGACCAATGGTCACGTGTTGACACGTGATGGTTAAAACTGAAACATAAATAAGCGGCTGAGAAAGGAACCCAATTGGGGGTCACGTGCTCACACGTGACTGGCTTTAAAAGCATTATAATTTAATAGAATTAAATTCTAAAAGTTTCTGAATCTTTCCAAATGGAAAAGGGTCATGGGGAACCGTTGGATTAAAAATCCAAGGGTGATTAAAAATCACCAATTTATAGAAAAACCTTGGACAAGGAAAGATTTCCCTGAAAATCTCACCAGGATAACAAATAGAATATCTTTTAGATTTAAAATCCACGGTGAATAAAATTCACTGAATGATCTAAAGGCCCAGATTAATGATTAATATAAATCAAATCTCTCAACAATCAAATCAAATATTTCAATGAGAGATTTGCTAAACAAATTGATTCTCTTCCTTCTCCTATAAATAGGAGCCAAAAAGAGAAGAGAAGGGGAGCTACTTTTTTGGAGAGAAAAACAGAGGGAGGAGAATTTAATTCTCAAGAGAAGAAGAAAAAGAGAAAGAAGAATTTAATTCTCTGCAAAAGAAAAACCCTAGGTAAGAAAGAGAGGATTCAAAAGAGAATTTAATTCTCAAAAGAGTTTAACTCTTATTTAAAGAAAAGAACTTAGTTCTTCTTCCGGTTGAAGATCTGCACAGAGCACATCTCCCCATAAGTTGAGAATTTAATTCTCATCGGGTCGAGATCCTGCCATGCAGATCCTAAACTTAGAAGGGGAATTGAGTTCTGGGAATTTAATTCTCCTAAAACAAAACTAGGGTTTTACCCTAAATAAGAATTTAATTCTTTCAAAATAGGAATTTAATTCCTCCAGAATCAAAATTAGGGTTTTACCCTAAATAAGAATTTAATTCTTAAAGATAAGAAGAATTCATTTCTTAAAAGATCTCTGTTCATGAAAAGAACTAGGGTCACCCTTGAAAAGATCCCCTGCAAAGAACTTTGAAGCATCACCCCACGTGCTCCCACGTGACTCCCAGAACGCAGAAAGAAAAAGCAAAGGAAATGAAAGCTTTGGGCGCTCTCACGTGTTATCACGTGACCCCTCAGCAAATGCTTTAACAATTGGCGCACAGATCCCTATCACGTGCCAACACGTGATGCTCTAAAAAAAAAATAAAAGTGTTTAACACTTGTTTTGCAGAACAAAATAAAAGGGATCTGGCCCCACTTTTTGATGCCATCACGTGCTCCCACGTGACTCCCAAAACGCAGAAAGAAAGATCAATGGAAATGAAGGCATTGGGCGCTCTCACGTGTTTACCACGTGACCCCTTAGAAAACGTTCTAACAGTCGGCGCATAAATCCCCCATCACGTGTCAACACGTGATGCTCGAAATAAAAGGGAAAAGTGTTTAACACTTATTCACAGATTTGAGGATAAAACAAAGGAGATCTGGCTTCACATTTAGGGCGCTCTCACGTGTCCACACGTGACCCCTCTTTCCTTAGTGTTTAACACTAATCTGAAGACTTTGTTCCCAGTGTTTAACACTGATTTGCTTTAGTGTTTAACACTAATTTGAAATCTCTGATTACCAGTGTTTAACACTGATTTGCTTTAGTGTTTAACACTAATTTGAAAGCCCTGTTGTTAGTGTTTAACACTGGTTATCTTTTAGTGTTTAACACTAACTTGCTAATCTTATTTCCAGTGTTCAACACTGTTGGTCTTTAGTGTTTAACACTAGCTTTAGCCCAATTGGCTAAGTTTCTAGAGGCAAAGCCTCTCCTTCAATGAGCCAACAAAGGGCCAATATTTCAAATATAATTGGACTTAGCCCAAACTGGCCATAAGTTCTCAAATCATCTTGAACTGAGCACATCTGCTTTTTCAACCAACTCATTGGTTCAAGGGTACATCTCTGAACTCCTCTGATATTTGTCGTTGTAATCCTTCAACGTCTTCAGAGAGGTGATGGGTCCCGACAACCACACATCAACACGGACTGTGGGGTCCTTAAACTCATGGACTTATGCGTCCTTAAACCAAGATACGGACTGTGGGGTCCTTAAACCCGCGGACTTATGCGTCCTTAAACTAACGGACTGTGGGGTCCTTAAACCCGCGGACTTATGCGTCCTTAAACTAACGGACTAATGCGTCCTTAAACACACCCATATGGACTGTGGGGTCCTTAAACCCATGGACTTATGCGTCCTTAAACTACCCATGGACCACCATGTCCCTAAACTGGAGTTGGACCACCATGTCCCTAAACTGGCATTTGACCACCATGTCCTTAAACTGGTATTGGACCACCATGTCCCTAAACTGGCAATGGACCACCATGTCCCTAAACTGGAACAATAGAGCCCCCAAATGCTCTTTTGTCGGATCTAAACGATCCCGTTAAGTCGATCTTAGTCCCAAACTGGACTAACGTATCCTTAACAACCGTTTAAGTTGATCTTAGCCTCAAATATGGCTAACGTATCCTTAAACGTTCAAACAGACTTTAGTCCCAAATTGGACTATGAATCCCCCCAATCAACTCATTGGTTCAAGGGTACATCTCTGAACTCCTCTGACACCTGTCGTTGTAATCCTTCAACGTCGTCAGAGAGGTGACGGGTCCCGACAGCCATACATGTAATGGACCACTATGTCCCTAAACTGGAACAATAGAGCCAATTGCTCTTTTGTCGGATCTAAACGATCCCGTTAAGTTGATCTTAGTCTCAAACTAGACTAACGTATCCTTAACAAACGTTTGAGTTGATCTTAGCCTCAAGTATGGCTAACGTATCCTCAAACCAAACCCCTAAACCCAAATCTAAGATAATACGGATTTGGACTAGTCCACGCCCTACGGGCGACGACATAACTCAGTCTCCGTAAACAATCCACGGGCAACAAAATACAAAACAAACACCCACGACACGAAGTGACCAGCTGGAGAAGGAGAAAGTTGTTACCGCAATGCGGTAGCGTAATTAACTGCAGGGGCTTGCGCCTGCAGGGAAGAGCGTCCCCACAATCAAAAACCCCTCAAACGAGGGGGAATCTGATGAAGTCTGCTACATCGGACGCATCCGTTTAAACCTTCGATACATGGTGCCATAAATCAACTTGGCATCTTCGGAGAGGTGAACGGATAGCACCAATTAGCATCTGCCCCGAATCTCAGTGCCAAGACATCGCAGTCTTGTGCGCCGTCTTTCGGAGGGGAACAGATATCTTTACAAATAAATACCATTACTAATAAAACCATTTTCTAAACGATTTAGTATTTATACAAATCTTTGCAAACCGCCGCTACAACCCATTTGGGGAACCCGTTCGGGATAGTGCGGATTATCTCACATCCTCGGGCTTAGTAGTGCGAGATGCAGACCTCCACAAGAAGCATTCGGTCTCGAAAGATTTAAAATACGAAAATCTAAAGAAAATGAGATTTCTAGAAATATTATATATATTAAAAATTATTTTCATATAAATATATGTATATATATCCTTAATATATCTATTTTGTAATAATAAAAATATTCCTCCTTTTTCTAAAAATATCACAAGAATCATTTTATACTAAAATACCATGAATTCTCTACAAATCAATATTACAAATAAATACCTTTATTTATGAAATTAGGATATTTTCACTAGAAATATCACAATATAAAATCTACATTCATTACAACTCTAAAGACGATTAATAAATACTTGGGGTGTATTTTGAAAAGTATATAAAAGTATTTTTACATAAAACCCCCTCAAGTTCTATAAATTACCCTAAGGACCCTAGTAAACATAGGTTTAAGCGGGACCAATCTCTTGAGCCTTAAGGAGCCGGAGAAGTGGGTGCTTGCCTATTTAAGGAAGACAACTTAACAACGGTGTTATCAATACGGTAATCATCTTTGAAAAAGACACAAATCCTACCGCCCATGTGCAGCGGTTACCGATAACATCAAAACAATCAGGACTTCAATTTACTTTTCTAATTGTCTGACTCAGAGTGAATCTCATTAATAATCTGACTTGAATATGATTAAAGTACAATCTGCAATCTACAATATTCCAATTCAACATGAATCCTTATATTCAAGCTGTTCAATACATTCGATCTATATTGACTGAACCGAACCATGGATATACTTCAATTTATATGATTCTACAGTTACATCCATGATCTTACAGTTACATCCGTTTACCGATATCATGGTTTCGGTAAGTCATCCAATTATACAATCTAAACAGTTACAATACAAGACAAACAATACAATCAAAATACTACGGGGTTTAAGGGGTAGATTGGTACGGAAGGTGTTAGAAGTGGCACGGGACAGTAAGATTAAGACACCTAACCTATATTCTGTTGCTGTTGTACCGTGTCCCAACGGTTCCTTGGACATTACGTTTGCCCTGGTCTCTAGTATATAGGGACCCCTCTCGTATACACTGGCATCCTTCTGTACCAAGTTACAAACAACAGCGTTAACACAATATTATAACAATATAATAAAACTTTAAAAGATACCTTCTTACTCTGTCTATTCTGTTTCTCCCTTATCTTTGGGACTTACCGAGTGATCTGTTCGCTGACGACATTCTCTTTCTTTTTTCTTTGAATGTCGTCAGGTGATCTGGACACGTCAGAGATCGAGCCCACTGCTGAAGACTTGGACCAATTCAGTGAAGACCCCGAACTCTAGTTCATTGTACACTTTCCATTCAGTACTTTTCATTTCTGTTATGCCATTGTTTTTTTATCAGTTGTATTTACTTTCCATGTATTGTACAGAAAGAATGTGAATAAATAAAGTTGTTGTTTTGATTATATCTTGTCTCTTGTGCATTTATTTTTATATTGCTTAGCTACGCTTAGCGTATTTACTTCAGAGTAAATACGTAGCGGCCTAGTCGCGTCCTCTGCCTGTACTCTGGAAAGCGGGACGTGACAGGTTTTGTTGGTGGCCCATGCAGGTCAGAGCTGTATAGAACCATACTATGCAGTTCTGTTTTGCGTGAACAAGCTAAGCAATATAACACAAGAACCAGTAACTAAAACATTCTTTACAATTCATGTTCCTTTAATCTTATCATTTCAAATATTTTGAATCTGTCCTAACCTAAATTTTTCATTCAAGGTTATGGATTCTCCAAACAACACCAGCACCAACTTCAACAACACTCCACCTCCATTACCAATCGTACTTACTGCTCCTGCTCCACCCACCGAGCAAACAGTTCTGCTTGAGGCGATCCACAGCCTCCTTGAGGGACAACAATAACTCTTGAACCGTCCCGAGACTTAAGCACCTGGGGTAAAGCAATTCAGAGCTTTACACCCCAAACTGTTCTCAGGAAAGGGAAGCCCACTGGAAGCTGAGAAATGGGCACAAAGTATAAAGGATGGTCTGGCGGCGACACAAGTGCAAGACATAGCTTGGGTTCGTGTGGCAAAATTACAGCTCACGGACAATACTCGCAACTGGTGGAAGGCGGAAGAAAGCCGTCTTGAACAGCCCATTGAATGGAAGACTTTCCGTGATAAGTTCGACACGAAGTACTTCCCTGTGACTGCCAGCTTCGACATGGAACAGCAGTTTATTCATCTACAACAAGGTTCTATGTGGATCAAGTCGGTAGATGAGTATGACGCTGAGTTCACCATGCTCAGTCGGTAAGATATGTCACAATATTTCAAATTTTTAAATATCACATACTATACAGCTAACACAATCCTTTAAACAAATTCGCGGCACACTTGATACCGACGGACGAGATCAGAGCCCGTCGATTTCAACAAGGCTTGGACACGGAAATCCAGGCTGCACTAGCCACAGGGAAATTTCCAACTCATGAGGATGCTCTGGAAGTTGCCCGCAGTTATGAGGCAGTGACAAAGGCGAGGGGCAGACCTCAGACTGCAGGAGTTAAACGCCCTGTCAACCAGATGACAGGAGGGGCCTCGTCCAGGACATCTTTTGTGCTAAGGCGACCGGGAGTACCGAACCATCGTCCCAGACCAGCCTTTTGTACTTACTGCTAGAGACCTGGGCATATGATGCAAGACTGCCGGCGAGCCAACCGTCTTTGCTTAGTCCGTGGCTCAGCTGCTCATGACATTGGGTCTTGTCCTCATAGACAAAATCCAATTGCTGCACCCAGGCCAGCAAACACTTACCCACAGCGCCCAGCCATCCAAGCCCCTGCTCCAAGACTTGCACTACCTACACCACCTAGAGGACCACAAGCTGCACCACCTCCTCGTCAGTTCCATCAAGCTCAAAGGAACGTTCCGAGGAATGCTCCTCAGGCCAGGAGGAATGTACCAAGGCGCCAGGCTTTCACGATGACCGTGGAAGAAGCTGAGGCCACCGGCCAAGTTATTACTGGTAAACTTTTCTTCTCAAACCTTTCTTTTTAGTCTTGCTACTTATCTACATACATTTCCCTATACCTAAAACAAACCTCACATACCTTAGGTACAATCCTAGTATCCTCAATACCTGCACTCGCACTGATCGATACTGGAGCATCTCACTGCTTTATGTCGCAACGATTCGTCCGAACCCATGTGATTCCAGTCACACCGCTTGTATCCAGCTGGAATGTCAATTCAGGAAATGGCATTCTAAAGGCAACAATGGGATACAGATTGTGTCCAGTAGTCGTCTGCAGCAGAGAATTTTATGCTGATTTCAAAGTACTGGACATACCAAACTTCGATGTGGTTCTAGGTATGGACTGGCTTGGAACTTTTTATGCTACCATCGACTGTCGTCAAATGAGGGTAGTATTCGAGATTCCAGACCACCCGGTCTTCTATTTCAAAAGCGGAGACCGTACCCTGGAGCCAAGTACCTACAAAGCGAAGCCAAGGGAAGCAGTAGTTGCAGCAGCTCAAGCGGAGGAAGAATCAAGGCCAGATGTGGTTCGAGAGTTCGACGATGTGTTTCCTAACGATATATCAGGTATGCCTCCCGATCGGTCTCTTGAATTCAGCATTGATTTAGTACCAAGAGCACAACCGGTGATCAAAGCACCTTATCGACTAAGTCCGGAAGGGTTGAAAGAAGTCCGAACACAGTTGGACGAATTATTGGCGAAATGATGGATTTGTCCCAGCACTTCAAGTTGGGGATCACCTGTACTACTTGTGAAGAAGAAGGAAGGTTCATACAGAATGTGCATCGATTACAGTGCCTTGAACGAAGTCACTATAAAGAACAAGTATCCACTCCCGTGCATCGACGATTTATTCGATCAGCTAAGTAGATCTTGTGTTTTCTCTAAATTGGATCTTCATTCAGGTTATCATCGGGTGATGGTCAAGGAAGCTGATATTCATAAAACGGCTTTCAGAACTCGCTATGGACATTACGAATTTCTAGTGATGCCATTTGGAGTGACCAATGCACCAGCAATATTCATGAACTTAATGAATAAAGTTTTCCGGGAGTATTTAGACAAGTTTGTTGTCATCTTCATCGACGACATCCTGCTGTATTCCAAGAGTCGGAAAGAGCATGCTGAGCACCTATGAATTGTCCTGGAAACTCTTCGACAACATCAGCTCTATGCCAAGTACAGCAAGTGCGAGTTTTGGCTAAAGCAAGTTGGTTTTCTTGGACACATCGTATCAGGAGAAGGAATCTCTGTGGATCCAGCGAAAGTTTCAGCAGTTAGCGAATGGCCGACGCCAAAGTCAGTGAAGGACATTCGTAGTTTTTTGGGTTTAGCTGGATATTACAGAAGGTTCATTGAAGGCTTTTCAAAGATAGCAACACCCCTGACCAAGCTCACACGTAAAGATGAAGAATTTGTGTGGTCAGAAGCATGCGAACAAGCTTTCGTAGAACTCAAGTCAAGGTTGACATCAGCACCTATTCTCGTCATATCGAATCAATCTGGAGGATTCGAAGTGCATTGTGATGCATCCGGTAAGGGATTAGGATGTATTCTACATCAGCACGGTAAGGTTGTGGCTTATGCTTCAAGACAGCTGAAGATTCATGAGCGCAATTATCCGACGCATGATCTGGAGTTGGCAGCAGTCATCTTTGCTCTCAAGATTTGGCGCCACTATCTACTTGGTGAACGAGTGAACATATATACAGATCACAAGAGCATGAAATATGTGTTTACTCAGAAGGAGTTGAATATGCGGCAAAGAAGATGGTTAGAACTCATGGTGGACTTTGACATCAACTTGCAATATCACCCAGTGAAGGTGAATGTGGTACCTGATGCTCTTAGTCGCCAACCTTTATCGATGAATCTCACCGCTCAGTGGAAGCTTCAACAAGACTTGCATCAGATGGAGATTGAAGTAGTCATGCCAGGTAATGCTTCAAGTTTGATGAATTTATAAGTTCAATCAACCATTGTCAATCAGATCAAAGCACCTCAAACAAGTGATGCTAAGTTGCAAAAGATCAGAGAACAAGTGGAGAATGGACTCAGAACAGACTTCATCATCCATGAAGACGGATCTTTGAGATACGGCAGCAGATTGTGTGTACCAAAAGGTCCTGTTCGGGAAGAGTTAATGAAAGAAGCTCACAGCTCTCCCTACTCAGTACACCCTGGAGGTACCAAAATGTACAAAGATCTACGTCAGAACTATTGGTGGCATGGAATGAAGCGTGAAGTAGCCAGAAGCGTCGCAAAATGCTTGGTGTGTCAGCAAGTAAAGGCTGAACATCACAGGACTGCGGGATTACTTCAACCGTTACCAATCCCAGAATGGAAGTAGCAACACATCACGATGGATTTTGTGACCGCTCTTCCTCGCAGCACAAAGGGTAACGATGTCTTATGGGTTATGGACCGACTCACAAAGTCGGCTCACTTCATCCCATTTCGAGTTGGCCAATCTACTGAGACACTGGCAAAGAAATACATGGAGGTAATAATATACTTAAAGATTTAAACTCTTCATAATGTACTATCTCTGATACCTATGAACTCATGCAGAAAATTGTGAGACTTTATGGAATACCGGTCTGCATTGTCTCCGATCGTGACACCAGGTTTTGATCGCAATTTTGGCAGAGTCTGCAAGCAATCTTGGGAACAAGTCTGAACTTCAGCACAGCTTAGGATCCACAAACAGATGGTCGGTCTGAGCGAACTATTCATATCTTGGAGGATATGCTCAGAGCATGTATGTTAGACTTCAAAGGATCGTGGGAAGATCACCTACATCTTGTAGAGTTCTCGTACAACAACAGCTACCAAGCAAGCATAGGAATGGCACCTTTTACAGCACTATATGGAAGGAATTGTCGATCGCCATTAAGTTGGGACGACATCGGAGATAGGGAACTTCTTGGACCAGAGATGATAGTAGCGACTGTTGATGTGGTTCGTACTATCAGGGAAAGGATGCGCATAGCCCAAGATCGACAGAAGCACTGGGTTGATGCAAAGAGACATCATTTGGAGTTCCAGCTAGGAGATCATGTGTTCTTAAAGATATCTCTGAACCGCGGAGTGATCCAATTTGGAAGGCGGGGTAAGTTAAGTCCGAGATACATTGAACCGTTCGATATACTCGAACGAGTCGGTGAAGTGGCATACCGCTTAACGTTTCTACCTTCATTGGAAGGAATGCATAATGTGTTCCACATATCTCAACTCAGAAGGTATGTGAGTGACCCCAGCCATGTTCTTGATCATTCCGAGCTCACTATACAGCCTGATTTATCTTGTGAGCAAAAATCTGTGGAGATCCTGGAAAGGAAAGAGAAGACACTTCGGAACAAGGAAGTCAACTTGATCCGAGTGATGTGGAGGAAAGACACTCCAGGAGAGTCCACTTGGGAAAGGAAAGATGAAATGCGTGCAAGATATCCACAACTCTTTGTAAACTAGTCCTTAAATAAAAGTTATAAATTTCGAGGACGAAATTTTTGTAAGAAGGGTAGACTGTAACAACTCCATTTTTAGTGTACAAAAATTTGCTATAAAATTAATGTATACTTGGGGTATCTACTTTTGCTGTTATTTCTTTAAGAATTTAATAAACTCCTTAATTACAAGAAGGAGCTTGTAGCTCATTGGTAATACCTTGCACTGCTGAACCAAGCCACCACAGTTCAAATCCTATACCCCCACATTATTTTTCATATTATTTTGTTTTGAAATTTTTAGAATACCAACAGTGAACACGTGTTAACTCCAAAAAATCCTACTACCCAAGAAAAAGTAAATATACCAGTGAGATCACCAGACGACCCCACACCTCCCAACCTCCTGACTCGGCCGAGTCGGCCGGGCCGGCCGGACTCGGCTGGTCGGCCGAGTCGTCAAAAGAAAATTCAAGCCTCTTCGTCTTCTCAACCCCCCTGCACACTTCATTTCCCCAGATCGGTTCTAGAGGCCTTTGAAATCCCCATTTACTCCATATTTTAATGAATTTTAATATATTTTTACATTTTTTCAATTTAAACTCTTCATCTACCATAACCCTAGCCTAACCCTATAAATACCACCCCTGCACTCTATCCCCTCACCCCAAAACTCTGAACTAACTCTCAAGAAATCTCTAGAAACCCTAGTGTGAAATCGAACTGAGGGAAAGGAGAAGCTCCGGCGAATTTTCCGGCGACAATCGTTGGAACTCCCGGCGACGAAACGACGCACCGTCGACTCCTCTCGTCTCCCCTTCCTCTCTTTTAAAGTCCTAAACTCGTAAGTCCTAATTTCTCTCCTTTACTCTTTTCTAAAAATACGAACTTTCAAAACCCGACGGAATCGGAACAAATCCGATTTCCGATTCGGTTTCTTCCTAAAACTTCACTTTTCTTTAATACAATCATGCTACAACCACTACATATTGACTATTAAACCCTAACTAATCATATTGAACAAGTTTCATATCAAAAATAATTGCTATTTTCATCTTACTGTATTTCTTTCATTAAAATACCATATAGTATCATTTCTATATTTAAACCATCAAAACCCTTGCTATACCTTTAAATAGATCACGAGATAATGACCTACATCCTCATAACACTCATATGCAATATAGCACAATACCCTTGGGAACATAGAATACGGGAAAACAACATCTTTACAAATAAATACCATTACTAATAAAACCATTTTCTAAACGATTTAGTATTTATACAAATCTTTGCAAAGCGTCGCTACAACCCATTTGGGGAACCCGTTCGGGATGGTGCGGATTATCGCACATACTTGGGCTTAGTAGTGCGAGATGCAGACCTCCGCAAGGAGCATTCGGTCTCGAAAGATTTAAAATACGAAATCTAAAGAAAATGAGATTTCTAGAAATATTATATATATTAAAAATTATTTTCATATAAATATATGTATATATATCCTTAAAATATCTATTTTGTAATAATAAAAATATTCCACATTTTTCTAAAAATATCACAAGAATCATTTTACACTAAAATACCATGAATTCCCTACAAATCAATATTACAAATAAATACCTTTATTTATGAAATTAGGATATTTTCACTAGAAATATCACAATATAAAATCTACATTCATTACAACTCTAAAGACGATTAATAAATACTTGGGGTGTATTTTGAAAAGTATATAAAAGTATTTTTACATAAAACCCCCTCAAGTTCTATAAATTACCCTAAGGACCCTAGTAAACATAGGTTTAAGCGAGACCAATCTCTTAAGCCTCAAGGAGCCGAAGAAGTGGGTGCTTGCCTATTTAAGGTAGACAACTTAACAACGGTGTTATCAATACGGTAATCGTCTTTGAAAAAGACACAAATCCTGTCGTCCATGTGCAGCGGTTACCGATAATATCAAAACAATCAGGACTTCAATTTACTTTTCTAATTGTCTGACTCAGAGTGAGTCTCATTAATAATCTGACTTGAATATGATTAAAGTACAATCTAAAATATTCCAATGCAACATGAATCCCTATATTCAAGCTGTTCAATACATTCAATCTATATTGACTGAACCGAACCATGGATATACTTCCATTTACATGATTCTATAGTTACATCCATGATCTTACAGTTACATCCATTTACTGATATCATGGTTTTGGTAAGTCATCCAACAATACAATCTATACAGTTACAATACAAGACAAACAATACAATTAAAACACTACCGGGTTTAAGGGGTAGATTGGTACGGAAGGTGTTAGAAGTGGCACGAGAAAGTAAGATTAAGACACCTAACCTATATTCCGTTGTTGTTGTACCGTGGCCCAACGGTTCCTTGTACATTCCGTTTGCCCTGGTCTCTAGCATATAGGGACCCCTCTCGTATACACTGGTATCCTTCTGTACTAAGCTACAAACAACAGTATTAACATAATATTATAACAATATAATACAAATTTAAAATATACCTTCTTACTCTGTCTATTATATTTCTCCCTTATCTTTGGGACTTACCGAGTGATCTGTTCGCTGACGAAATTCTCTTTCTTTTTTCTTTGAATATCGTCAGGTGATCTGGACACGTCAGAGATCGAGCCCATTGCTGAAGACTTGGACCAATTCAGTGAAGACCCCGAGCTCTAGTTCATTGTACACTTTCCATTCAGTACTTCTCATTTCTGTTATGCCATTGTTTAGGCATTGTTTTTTTATCAGTTGTATTTACTTTCCATGTATTATACAGAAAGAATGTGAATAAATAAAGTTGTTGTTTTGATTATATCTTGTCTCTTGTGCATTTATTTTTATATTGCTTAGATACTCTTAGCGTATTTACTTCAGAGTAAATACGTAACGGCCTAGTCGCGTCCTCTACCTGTATTCTGGGAAGCGGGGCGTGACACAGTGTGCAGCAACGGAGAACATCATGAACTTGCGGACTCTGAAGAGTTTGTTAATGGACGTCCGACACCTGTCAAGAGAAAGGATAGTCATCCAAGACTACAATCAAAACTGCCAGCAAGTTCTGGAGTCCATAACTATACCAATTAAATTTAGAGATCTACAAACCAAAGCTAAATTATATGTGATCGACGCCAACACGTCTTATAAGATTCTCCTAGAACGGCCATGGCTCCATGATTACGGTATCGTTCCGTCAATTCTCCATCAGTGTATGAAATATACCAAAAATGGCGAAGAAAGACTCATTAACGGAGACATCCAGCCATTCGGTGTGCATGAAGTCTGATATGAAGATTCTCGGTACTTCGTGAACCCCCAAAATACTGAGCCACAACTGACCCAAGATAGAATGACTCCAAAACTCAAAAGAAAATCTGAGCCAGTTGTCTCTTTCAAAAGCAAAAAACCCCAAGTGCGTCCGCGTTTCGGCAGTGACACTGATGAGTCCGACGCTAAAAGTTCGTCCTTCCATAAAACTCGCCCTCATTTCGGTAGTGATACGGACGAGTCTAATGTTGAAGTCCCATCCGGCGGCAAAATTCTCTCTAATTTAGGCAGCGATACTGAAGAATCAGAAGAGGAAGATCCGTTGCAACAACTGTGCAGATTGGGCTCTCACATAAAAGCGAAGCTAAAAGAAACCTTCAAAGTTACAGAAGAGCTCCTAGTCATCATAAGGATGCCGGAGCAGATGTGCAAAGAGCTTAATGCGTTGTCAGTTTCCACCGTAGACCAGCTACAAACCTTCTACAATTCCGGAAGAAAGAATGGACAGAAGGGCATCCTGTTTTATGGGTCAAATCCTGTCATGCACCCAAACGATTTGTCTGTTACGTGCCTTCCTTATGAAATAGGCATAAGAGCCGTTCTAAACCCCAGATATTATGCACCTAAGATGCGGGAATATTTTAAAAAGTGTGGGTGTCGGCTATACCAAACGGACTCCGAAGCGAAATTTTATGAAGGGTTGTGGTATCCGCCTCAGGTCCGGTCACTCATCGATGGACGAGTCCCAGATAGACGAGGCATAATTTTCACTCAACCAAACGTCAAGGCATGCTACATGATCCATGTTGGTGATGCCAGTGATAAGTCAAATGATGAAGATGAGCTAGCCGAGCTAGAAGAAGCCCCTTGAAAGGTCGAAGATGGCGGATAAACAATCTTCAATGAGATAACCGAGATTGATTTAGGAACGCCTGATAATCTAAGGCCGACCTACATCAGCTCACTCTTGTCAAAGAAAATGAAAGAGTAGATAATTGCCCTACTGCATGAATTCTTCAACTGCTTCGTGTGGACGTACAAAGAAATACCTGGCCTCTCCTCTGAAGTGTTCATGCATAAGCTAGCTATATCTCCTGATGCCAAGCCAGTCAAACAAGCTCCTCAAGGAATGAGAAGGGAGCTAAAAGAAAAGGTCATCGAGAAAACCAAGAAACTCATCAATGTCGGTTTCATTAGAGGAGAGAAATATGCGGATTGGATTGCATGAATCATCCCAGTGAAAAATAAGAATGGACAGATCTGATTCTGCGTCGATTTCAAAGACTTTAACAAAGCATGCCCTAAAGACGATTTTCCGCTCCCGGTCATATAAATGATGGTTGGCGACACTTTAAATTACGAGTTGTCCACCTTCATGGATGGTTCGCCTGGGTATAATCAGATAAAAATATCGCCGGAGGATGAGAAGCATACAACATTTCGAACCCCGATCGGCATATACTGTTACAAAGTGATGTCGTTTGGACTGAAGAACGCAGGTGCCACATATCAAAGGGAAATGACCAAGATCTTTGATGACGTAATCCATAAAGTCGTCAAATGTTATGTTAATGATTCGGTTGTCAAGACTAAAGCCAAGGCCGACAATATCTAAGACCTCAGGACCGTTTTCTCCAGACTGAGAGAATGCGATCTAAAGATGAATCTTTTGAAGTGCGCTTTTGGCGTGTCGTCTGGAAAATTCTTGGGCTTCATAGTCCGACATCGGTGGATCGAAGTTGACCCATCAAAGATAAATGCTATCACAGAGACGCCTACCAGAAGCGACCCCACAGGCTTGTACTTTCACATCTCTCTAAAATTGCAGTCATGGTAAAATCACTCCAAAAAATCTGACGCAGCTAAGATCCTTTCAAGGCAAGCTCGCTTATATACGAAGGTTTATCTCGAAGTTTTTAGGGAGATGCGGGCCCTTCTTGAAGCTTATGAAGAAAGGGGCTCCTTTTGTCTGGGATGCTGAATTCCAAGAAGCGTTCGAAAGTATCAAACAATATCTGCTGCACCCTCCAGTACTTGCTGCTTCCATTCCAAATAAACCGTTGATTCTCTATACTGCCATGCTAGATGAATCACTCGGCGCACTCCTTACCCATAATAACGAGGAAGGAAAAGAAAATGCCCTCTACTGTCTTAGTCGAACATTAGTCTGGGCGGAATATAACCATTTCTCAATCGAAAATCAATGCATGTCCTAATATTCGTTGTGAAGAAGCTGAGGCACTATCTACTCGCTCATCGGGTTATGCTGATCTCCAAGGTCGACCCGCTCAAACACTTAATGACTAAAGCAAGCCTCGCCGGAAAAATGGCAAGATGGGCCGTTATGCTACTTGAATTTGATATATTTTATACCCCTCATAAAACAGTAAAAGGGAAAGATTTCGCTGACTTCCTCGCTGCTCAACCCATACCTGAAGGGTCACCGCTCAATTGCGAGTTACCTGACGAACGTGCTGCGTCTCGAAGATAACGAGCCATGCTGAGAGCTCTACTTCGATGGAGCCTCATCAATGAGGACCTCCAGCAAATCGAGTATCCTGCAGATAAAAGCCGGGATAGGACTGGTGTTCATCACGCCGTCGAGAGGAACCCTACGACGTTCCTTCGCTCTTATCGAGCTTCGCACAAACAATGAGGCTAAGTATGAAGCTCTGATAGCTAGCCTGGAGCTCGCCATAGAATTGAAGATCCTTCGGCTACGGGTCTACGGTGATTCCCAGCTTGTCGTCAACCAAGTGAGCAGCGACTATAAGATATATAAGCCTGAGTTAGATCAATGCAGAAGGCGGGTAGTGAAACTCCTAAAACAATTCACTCATATTGAACTAATGAGAGTTCCTAGGGCGTTGAACAGAAAAGCCGAGATACTCGCTCTCCTAACCAAAGAGCTGGCGGATCCTGACATGGATGAAATTCTGATCACGGTCAGAAGCCGGCAAATTCTGCCTCCAGTATCTTTACGACAGGAAGAAAGCATAGAATAAGAGAACAATCCAACCAAAGAAACTCTGATCATTCAAAATGAGCCCGATTGGAGAGAGCCTTTCATAGAGTACGTCCGATACGACAAGCTGTCCGAACAAAAATCTGCGAAGGTTCAACTGAAGAAGAGAGCTCTCCGATACGTGTTTGTAAATAATATGTTATACCGCAGATCATATGACCAACTCTGGCTCTGGCGTCTGTTATCAGCCAAAGCCCAAAAATTCATGAAAGAAGTTCATTCGGGCATCTGTGGAGCTCACCAATCTGGCCCCAAAATGCAGCTTGAAATCAAACGGCTTGGGTATTACTGACCTACCATGATAAGAGATTGCGAAGAGCATGCAAAGAAATGTCATCTCTGTTAAATTCATGGTGATTTCATTCACAAGCATCCCAATTCATTGCATCCTATGGTGGCCTCATGGCCCTTCGAGATTTGGGTCATCGACATAGTTAGCCCGATTGATCCTCCGTCATCCAAAAGCCATATTCATATTGGCTGCAACTGGCTACTCCTCCAGATGGGCTGAATCTATCGCGCTAAAAGAATTCAAGACAGAAGATATTCTGATATTCTTCGGGCATAATATTCTATACCGTTTCGGTACACCAAGAAGAATAATTTCTGACAACGGGCCTTCTTTCAAGAGTTTCAAAGTCTCAAGATTCGCTACATAGAACAAGATAAACTGGAGATATGTTAAGAATATGTATGCCCTAGAGGCCATTATTGTATGATATAGTGGATGCTTGGACATATATATAGGACTTTCTTGCTCGACGTGATAGTATGCAATCTGGTTGCTCTTTATCTTAACATGTACACTTGTATTATTATACTGTCTCTTTGATACATGTTGATAAAGCCCTTAGGATATAAGCTTGACTACCAGGACTATGATGTAGATCATACTAGTGGGGCTTGTTTAGTCCGCAAGCACATCCTTTAACAGTTCCTAGTCTAAGGAATATCGAAACAGGGCGTCGATATTCCAGAGTAGACTAGTGTATACGTTTCTTGACCCTGTATGGGGAGATGGTTGATCCCACAACCATTGGTGTTTGACATCAAAGATTGTACACAGGTTCTCATTAGAGAATAGGTACACCGAACAGGACTCGCCGAGAACTCCTAGATGGCACCATACCTATCGTCGAATTGCAGTTTTCTGGTGACACCTGTACAGGTTAGTCCGTAGACCCAAAATCGTCATAGTATCTTGTGTGGTTCCCACTGTGCTTTGATTTCCACCCTACCACGGCTCAAAGGAGTCGTGCAAACAGGTGGATTTTGGGTACAATCCCGGGTCATATGGAGGCAGTGAGCGATAGGAGGGGTTTCGTCTCTCCCGGTATTGGGAGTTGATGTTGCGCTATACTCGATTGGCTATAATAGAAAGTCCTTGGCCATGGCTGATGAGATTTACCGATAAGTGTTATCAGTAGTTTCTCGAAAGGTTATAGGCCACACATTGGCATGACTTATTAAATTACTGGGGTCTGACGATTCCACCCCAGACTCGATATGCGACATATCAGACGAAGAGACCAGACTGTATGATAAGTGTTACATATATGCTTTACAGGAGTTTGGACAAGTTTGCTTATTGATCTTTTATTCGTTCAATACCTGGGTAGCGGTTACGTCCATCTAGTACCGCTGACGACTTGTGGGTATCTGATGTGATCATTACCTCCTGCTGGCATGTTGACGAGTCTTTAGAGTCCCACACAGAGGTTTCCTAGCTCAAGCGAAATGAAGTAAGGCACATATGGTGATATATGCGGGAGCTTGATTAAATATGAGTATATGATACCGTATTCTAATCTGGCGATATTTGATATCGATTAGGTTATATGTGATATAACCAGATTATTAAATCAAGTGTTGATTCAATGATTTGATTTATGTATATATATTTGATATTGGTCGGTTATATATGATATGACCGGATTATTGAATCAAGTGTTGATTTGAAATCTAATATTGAATATAAACCGGTTGTATGTTATATGACCAGATAATTGAATCAAGTGTTGATTTAATGTTTTGATATACATACATACATACATACATACATACATACATACATATATATATATATATGATATTAGTCGGTTATATATGATATAACCAGATTATTGAATCAAGTGTTGATTTAATAATTTGGTATGTGTGCGTGATATATATTTATACATGTATTTGGATTTGTATCATGTTAGATGATACATAGAACATGGGTGTATGAGAATCACACAAGAGAATGAGATAAATGAAATTATTTGTTTTTTAAGAAAAGAAAAGAAATGGAGAATGAGTTATGGCTTTGGATGCTTGGAGAAGCATTGAGAAGCCATGACTCATCTCTTATTCTTATCATTTTCTTAGATATTTTTGTCAATTCATATATTTTCTTATCTCAAGAGCACATGATTCATTGAAATTCACTCTCTCATCTAAGTTCATCTCCTTCTTCATTCTCCTCTCTAGAATTTTCTTGAGTTGGAAAAAGAAAAGAGAAAATAATTTCTAAGTGAGCAAAACTCCTACTTCATCAACCTACACTAATCTAGCCCATTAGTTTAGGTTGTTTGCTTCACTAATACTTTGATTAGTGATGAGTGAGCTTGAGTTAGAGAGATTTCAAGGTAGATCATCTTCGGCATCGAAGAATTCAAGCAAGCTCGATCCTTTCTCAAGTGGAGTCAAAGAAGAGTTTTAGGGACTACTATTTGGAGCTTTAGAATGAAGGACCGATCTATAAAGGTTGTAAACCTCCATCACTTAGTTTAGAAATTGTATTCTTTCTACTAAACCCTAATTCTCTAGTTAGATTCTAGGTTAGTATTGCTTAGCACTATAGATTTTTTAAAATTGCATACTTGATACTTGTAGAAACCTAGTAGAGGTGTTAAGACATACTTTCATAGAATCAGAGCCAAGCTAGAGATTTAGGCGAAGTCTAAACGACGTTAAAGTGTTCGATCAAAATTTTAAAACCGGTTTTTCAAATGTTTCTGTCCAATTTTTCAAACTTCGAAACTTTACATATTAAAAATTCTCAGAAAACATGCAGGTAATTCTATAGAGCCTTAAGAAGAAAGAGAGCCTAACTCCAACAAATGGCTGCGATTCCACCGCCAGTTTGAAGAATTATGGGCTCGTTTTTCTTCTGCTGCTTCATTGTGTCATTTTGGGCTTTCTGGGTATTTTTAGTGAGGCTCAAGTTGTTGAGGTCTCTGTGATTTGCTGGTGTTTGAAATATCGATCGAAATGTTTAACATCGTCCAGTAGTTTGGATATGTGATACAATTTTTGGATCCACATCGATTAGTTTTGTGAAAACTAATTAACGATTTGTAAATCTCGCATTTTAGTCTCATTTGATGGATTTCCACAGAGTTTCAATTCGGATCAAAACTCCGTCGTAATCTCGTATTGTACGCGAACACTCGTCGGGAGACACTACTAGACAGCCACGCCCCATAGCCCCGACCAAGTGACTATAAGAGGACCCCATGGCCAAAAGCATCCACTCGAGTGCTTGCGGCCACGGTGTTCCGCCCAAGGGCACTTTGTTGATGGTCTCACGGGGTGCGGCCATCTACTAAAGTTCCCGACGAGCATTCGATCATTTTATCGGGAATCTTGTTGAATTTCCCGACTTTGTTTTTGAAAAGTGTTTTCAAATTTGAGACTTAAATGCAAGGTTTATAGGGTTAGGTATGAGATCCAGAATATGTGATAATCCGGGTTTATGATGTCTAAGGATGATGCAGATTCTAATTATTGTAGTTTTCATTTCTTTCTGCGACCGTAAGTGTAATATGTGGCAGTATCTCTAATCTCGTTGCTATACGTCAACGACATTAGGAATACACATATTTACTTATGTTAAAGACATGTGATGTTATTGTGTTGCCGGTTGATATGTTATATTGGATAGTCGTGATTGAAAAGTCGGGAGGTTTTGCGTGAGATGAGAGTTTTTCAATTTTCATTCATGTAAAAATTTGTATGTAATATTCTTTTATTGGGACACTTCCGGGTTGAGGTTGTCGTCTCCATTGATGTATATTATTTACTTTTCCGCATTAGGATAAACCCAAGGCGGGGAGAACAAGTAACCGGGTTCTAGAGTTCAATGGGAGGCCATCTCGAGGAGTCGAGGCCGATCGCCTAAATCTATAATTACCAGGGTTGCTTGCCGCTCTCATAGGGGTCTAGGGATGTGGGCTTGGCTATTCATCACGACCATGGAATCCGTGTTTTTCATT
Organism: Agapanthus africanus; assembly: GCA_030015575.1. NCBI lineage: Eukaryota > Viridiplantae > Streptophyta > Magnoliopsida > Asparagales > Amaryllidaceae > Agapanthus > Agapanthus africanus. The sequence continues at coordinate 27,698,201 of JASDDO010000022.1, forward strand.
ACTGGTTTAATCTAAAACACAGACCTCCTAATATATCCTATATATCATATGTTTGCTTCTGCTGTTTCTGTGATATGATGTGATCATATAACTGCGTGAGACGAATACTACTTATATATATGATATACTAGTGAACACTATATATGTTTTGCATCCGCGCAAGTCCTGACCCCGCCCTGCCGTAAGTTAAGTAACCTTACGGTGAAGACCCGGGTCCCTATAGCGAATGCGGATGGCATCAATGTGTGTTTTATTTTCGTTTCTTCAGTGATGTTTAGGAAACATAAATGATGGGACGTCATTAATGAGATTAATGAAAAGAAACCTAAAAGATGTTGTAGAATCAAATTTTTCAAAAAGGTAGCTCTAGTTCTTGCTTTGCATAGCGGTATTCCATTATGAATATCCAGCACCTCATTCGATGAGGAAAGGGCCTAGATCCCTTCACCGGGAATGACCTCTTTAGCAAAACGGGCATATGCTACAACCCACTCGGTTTATTTTGAAAACTAGTCGATTTTAAAAGCGGAGCTTAAACCACTCCTTTCCAAATCATCTGATTCTATAACGATATCAAGTTCAATACGTTAAAGGTTTTCTTCAAAACCAGTCGTAGCCCTCTGTCATTTCAGATAAGTATTATTTAGTATTCGTGTTGTGTTTGTTGACCTCCGTCAAAGTATAGTGTGCGGTAGCTGATTAGTGCTTATCTGTCATATATGATGCGATTGGATTAGGGTAGTCGTACGATCTTGTTGACCATAGCCAAGGGTCGTGTGAGTGGGTTTAATTCAATCACGAAATAACGGGTTGAACTTGAGTAGCGCTTATGATTTGTTGAACATAGCCAAGGTCATAAGTCGATAGGGGTAAAAACAGATATTAGGAATTGCAAGTGTTGAAATTTGCAATGAGATTGCAAACTTTCTATATAATAGTTGGATCCCGATACCCACTGCGAGTAAGAGTTACTCCTGGGAGAGTTTTCCATTTTACAATTAGTTGATCCAGTAGGTATCTAAGAATGGTGTTAGCGGGGTTATGCCACTGCGGAAACGAGATTATTTAATTAGTTCCGTGCGAAAGCATGGGGAGACTCACTCGGAGTACCAATACCTGTCTGGCTGACCGATTGGCGAACTTGTTAGGTGTAATTAATCCCGGCTAATCTTATATTTTAGGGTTTGAAGGAAGATTTGATAAAAACAGTGGGAGCCATCCTGATTAGATAAGATAATAACCAATCTAATCTTGCAAGAGCGCATGATAAAGTGTTTTCTTCTCTCTCTCTCTCTCCAGATAGCGACCATGACACACCTTAATCAAGATAATAATATGAATGTATTGACCGAACCTGCTTATTATACTGGGCTGGAGAACATTGGTTCCGCTCTATCTTATGACAACTGTCAAATGTCTGAGCAAGGGATAGGGGAATGCAAGGATTTCCACGCAATCCGAACGAAGAAAGAGCATTTTGATGCATCTTCTTCGGGTGTGTTAGTTACTGAGAACTGTTTCTCAGTGTGCTTTACGTCCTGGGTATTAAATACCGGATCAGGATCCCACATTTGTAATATGTTACAAGGGTTAAAGAGAAGTAGAGAACTGAGAAAGGGTGATATGTCTCTCAGAGTAGGGAATGGAGTAATTGTTATTGCCGAAACTATCGGCGAATATCACCTAGTATTACCAAATGGTAATACATTGATTTTGAACGACTGTTATTACGCATCGTCAATGATATGCAATATCATATCCGTTTCTTTATTAGATAAAGAAGGATACAGCTTTGCATTAGAGAATAATGTTATGAACATTTTCCTAAATCAAGTGTTGATTGGGTTTGATACATTGTGTAATGGTATACATGTTCTAAATCAAAATACGGTTCTAAATATACAGAACACACACAAGAGGAAACGTTCAGAAATGAACGAAGCCTTCTTGTGGCATTGTAGACTTGGTCATATCAATGCGACCAGACTAGATAAGTTGCATAAAGATGGATATTTGAATCCATTCGAATTTACATCTTATGAAATTTGTCAGTCATGTCTTAAAGGAAAGATGAACAAAACTCTATTTACGGGATACGGATAAAGAGTTACTGAACTCTTGGGACTAATATATAGTGATGTATGAGGTCCTATGTCTACACATGTCAGGAATGGTTCCTCTTACTTCATTACATTCACCGATGATCTCTCAAGATTCGGACATATGTTTCTGTTGAAATACAAATATGAAGCTTTTGAGAAATTCAAGGAATATAATAATGAAGTATAGAACCAGACGGGTAAAAGTATTAAAATCCTTCGATCTAATCGAGGAGGTGAATATTTAAGCACGGAATTCCGAGATTATCTAAAAGAGAATGGGATTCTCTTTCAGCTTACTCCTTCGTATACACCACAGCACAATGGAGTATTGGAATGGACGAATCGCACCCTATTAGATATGGTACGCTCTGTGATGAGTATTGCTAAGTTACCTATTTCCTTTTGGGGTTATGCACTTAAGACAACTGCATACCTATTGAATAGGGTTCCGACCAAATCCGTGCCTACCACTCCATATAAGATATGGTATGTGAAGAGACCATCTCTTAAACAAATTAAGATATGGGGTTGTCCGGCCTATGTTAAACAACAGAATCCGGACAAACTCGAAGCATGATCAGTTCTTTGCAAGTTTGTGGGATATCCAAAAGATTCATATGGATATCTATTCTACCACAGTGAGGAATAAAAAAGTGTTTGTTGTTCAACATGCCACCTTTTTAGAAAAGGAATTTCTTGTGAAAGAAATTAGTGGTAATGAGATAGAATTGGAAGAAGTTCCAGATACAAACTATAACTAATGATTTGGTAGAACCGGAGGATTCGATAGTCCCAGACGAATCTCAGCCACTCCGCAGATCTAGTAGGGTTCCATATCCACCTGAGAGATACTACGGTTTTCTCATAGACGGTGGGAGCGAGGATTGCATCATGGAAGATGATGACCTAACTAGTTTCGATCAGGCCATCACAAGTGGGGACTCTGTGAAATGGCTGGATGCTATGCGATCTGAGATGGAATCCATGTACACCAACAAAGTATGGACTTTGGACGTTGCTCCTAAAGGGGTAAAACCTATTGGGAGCAAGTGGATCTTCAAGAAGAAACTTGGTGTAGATGGAAAGGTTGAGACCTTCAAAGCCAGACTTATAGCAAAAGGTTTTCGTCAACGACCAGGTGTCGACTATGATGAAACCTTTTCTCCAATGGCTATGCTTAAGTCCGTCAGGATCCTACTTGTCATTGTTGCATACCATGACTATGAAATCTGGCAGATGGGCGTCAAGACCGCTTGTCTAAATGGTGATTTAGAAGAGAGCGTGTATATGACACAGCCAGAGGGCTTCGTAGACCGTGGAAGCAGCGGAAAGGTGTGCAAGCTGCTTAAATCAATTTACGGATTAAAGCATACATTGCTGAGCTGGAACATCTGTTTTGATGTAGCAGTCAAAGAGTTTGATTTCATTAAAAACGTAGATGAACCTTGTATATATAAAAAGCTTGTAGAGAGTAAGGCTGTCTTCCTCGTATTATACGTGGATGACATACTTTTGATAGGAAATGATGTTCCTATACTGCACTCGTTCAAACTCTTCCTATCACAAAAGTTCTCCATGAAAGATTTAGGCGATGCCTCTGTTAGTGTATATGCCCTAGAGGCCATTATTGTATCATACTAGCTTGTATATTACTTAATGGAAGCTTGGGATATTCACAGTTGTATAGACAATCTTGTTCAAAATAGTAGTATGCTACTTGGTTTGTTTCTACTTCAATATGTGCATGTGTTTCTTTTAGCATATCGATTATACATATTAGTAGAGCCCTTAGATCTTTACTTGATTACCAGCGTTGTGATGGCAGTCACACTCGTGGGGGCTGGGTAATCTATAAGCACATCCTTATACAGGTCCCTAGTCGTAGGACTATCGAGACAGGGCATCGATACTCCAGAGTAGACTAGCGTATGTGCTTCTTATCCCAGCAGGGGAGATGGTCTGTCACAGCCATCGGTACGTCGTACTGGAGATAGTATGCGGGTGCTCGTTGGGTTACGAGTACACTGGACAGGACTCGTCGGGAACTTTTGGTTGGTACTATACCTATCGTCAGTTATCAGTTCCCAGGTGACATGAGTACAGCTTAGTCCGCTGACTTGACACTGTCACTTCGCCTCGAGTGTGTTCCCACTGTACTTTGATTACTACCCTACCACGGCTCAAATGAGTTGTGCAAACAGGTAGTAGTTCGGTGCAGTCCCGAAGCACTTGGAGGCAGTGACGGTTAGACAGGATTCGTCTCTCCCGGTATTGGGGGTTGACATCGCGCTGTGTCTAGGAGAGCCATTACACGAGTAGTCCCTGGCCAGGGCAAGCGAGATATACTGGTAGGTTTCCAGTGTTATCTCAGGGTGTTCTGGGCTTCACTCCGACACGACTTGTACCACTATTAGGGAACTGACGTTTACCGCCCCCTAGGCCCGCCATGCGATGTATCAGACGAATAGACCGGACTATACGGAGATTGTCACAGTCAGACTCAGTAGGAGTTCAGATGGGTTTCACCTCGTCAGTCTTCTTATCGGCATCTACCTGGGGACCGTTACGCACAGCTAGTGCCGCTTGCGGTCTGTGGTTAAACCCACTGCAAGCGTAGTGTCGAGTCTTTAGAGTCCCACACAGAAAGCTATTCGCCTTCAGGCAAAAGAGTAGAGGTCGCATGGTTTTGCGACAGGTCGCATGGTTTTGCGACAGGGTTCGGTCACATCCGTGCACTTGTGCAAGTACAGTGTCCGGACAGTTAACACTAGCGGCCTTTGGTTTAAGCCAGATCCTAGTGTACATTTTGGGATTGGTTTTATCTCGTTTGTATTCGTGTTCCTCGGAACGCGGATGCGGGTGTGTATGCACAGTTGACAGAGGACAGAGGCATAGTTTTCTCATTGGGGTTGTTGACAGTTGACTGTTGACTGTTGACCATTGACTTTTGCTTAACCCTAACGAGAATAAGAATTATGATTAGTAATAATATTAATTAAGTATTATAGTGACATGGTTGTAAAGGGGTTGACTTGTTGACTTTGTTGACCGGCTGACTAGGTTGGACTAGTTGACCATCATCATTACCATGGTTGCCATTTTCATGCAAAGACTTTTGCTTGCTTGTTGTGGTTTGCAAAATGAGTGCATGAAAATGATATTGCCTTTGACATGATATGAACCATCACATAATACTTGATTAACATTATGGCTCATGATACTTTTGGATTATGAGAGGGTGAAAGAGAAAAGAGAGGCTCATTCTTTGATTGGCTTTCTCTCTCCTTTGAGCTCTCTCATTCTCTTTCTCTCACCCTCTTCCTCTTGCTCTCTCTCTAGTCTATGGTTCACTTGTCTCATGTGTTGAGAAGCAAGAACCATAGAAAAAAATCCCAACACACTCTCCTCTACTCACTCTAGTTCACAAGGTTTAGCAAACCGAGTGAACTAGTTTCTTCAAAGTTCAAAGAAGAGGCCAAAGGTAGAAGCTTTCGGGTGGATCGATCTTCGGCGCAAAGAGACGACGGGGTGAAGCCGATCCGTACACCATCAAGGGTTGAAGATGAAGGAGTTCAAGAAAGAAAGGTATAACCCCCTAACCGAGTAGTTAACAACTCCTAATTAGGTTGTTAGATAGATAGTTTAACAAAGATCCGTTTTTGAGTCCATGTTACCACCCTCTTGAAAATCGTTTTTCACCACTTCCGCAACCCCGTAAGTACCGGGGAAGGGTAGCATGAACTTACAGTGGTATCAGAGCCTAGTTAAACTCTATCTAACATGTTAGCAAAGTAACTAGAAGATCGATCAAAGAAAAAGTCGCGAATGTCAAGTTTCTGCCGAATTTTTTTCTGTTCAAAAAATGATAAATTTCATCTTAAAAATCGGCTCAGGCTTTTTATTAAACACCCACAAAATTTGGTCCAACGAACCGGTCAAAGCGCCGTGGAAACGCGGCCGGAGCACGCTCCCGCCGCGGTTCCGCGGCCGAGTTGACTCGGCCGAGGTCCAAATTTTGTGCAGTGTGTTTCTGGGGTTGTTTTGGGAATTTTGGTATATGTTTTTTCAGCCCAGATTTTCCAGAAAGAAAATTTGTGTTTGGGGCCTAAAAATCCGTATTTTTGATCGAACTTCTAAAGACTTAAGCTGACGGGTTTTTATCTGTGATGTGATATTTGTATTGAACGTCTGCTAATCGCTATATGTCGATTAGTGAGGGTTATACAAATCTGTGATCTGTAATGTTTTTGGTATGTGTATATGAATTCATTGCGCGGGTGAATAGCCGGGGGTTGTGAGACGAGAGTTTTCTTTTCTTTCAATTCATGTAAATTTGTAAATTGATGTAATAATTATTTATATGGCCGCGCAACCGGGTCGGGGTTGTAGCCGTCATTGTATAATTTCTTTTTACTATTTTTGCTCCTAGGATAGACCCATGGAGGGGGTGCACAAACTACCGGGTATCCCGAAGTGCCGAGTGGCCTACTCACGGAGTTGAGGGAGGTTGCTTCGCTTCGGTACTTGGCGGGTAGTTTGTCGCACCCGTAGGGGTCTTGGGCGGGGTATTGGCTATCACCGCGACCGTGTAATCTGCTTTTCGTTACAGGCTCGTACGAATTGCGGGTTCCTAGTATATCCAATGTATTCACCTGTGATCTGAAATGGCTATCATTGCAATACATATCTATATATGATATTATTTAGGCGTTGCTTATGTTTTACAGCCGCGCTAGCCCAGCCCCCGCTCTGTCGTTAGTTAAGTAACCTAACGGGTAATGACGGGGCCCCGTGGCGAATGTGAATGGCATAAGCGTACGTCATATTTTGGTTGTTTTCTACAATGGTAGGATTAAATGATGGGACGCATTAAAAGAACTAATGCAAGAATAACACGCATTAAAAGAACTAATGCAAGAAAATAAACCAGTTAAAAGTCGTTGGAACACTTTCGAAAAACTACTCGGTTCTTTTCAAAACCAACTTTTAAATGCGGAGCTTGAGCTACTCCTTTTAAAAGATATCAAGGTTCCTTCGATTATATCAAGTTCACTATGTTCAAGGTTTCGCCAAAACCATTCGTAGCCCTCCGTCGTTTCATATGAATATTCAATAGTATTCAAGCTATGTTTGTTGACCTTCGTCAAGGCATAGTGATTGGTAGCTGTTGGGTGTTCGTATATAGCATAGATAGATATGTTGGTTTGGGAAAGTCGTATTACCTTGTTGACCTTCGTCAAGGGTATATACGGGTGGGTTCAAATTAACCTGGACAATGACGGGTAGAACTTGACATGTGACTTATGATTTGTTGACCTTCGTCAAGGTCATAAGAGCATGGGGCAAAAATCCACATCGGGAGTTTCAAAAGAACTGAAACTTGCTAGCGTTGCATACCATTTGGAGTGTGATGATTCTGGTAGGATTCCTTCAGTTTTGTCACGCGATGATATTTGGATTCCGATCCTACTGTGAGTATATGCTACTCCTCGGGAAATTTCTCACTTAACGATCAATGCTATAAACCTAGTAGGTATCTAGAAAGGTGTTAGCGGGGCTACACCCCCAGGGAAAAGAGGTTCTTAAATTAAGGAACTTCGCGAAAGCGTTGGAAAACCTCCCTCGAAGTACCGACACTAGCCTGGCTGAACGGTTAAGCAAGTATTGTACGGTGAGACTGATCCTGACTAATTCTTCCTTTTTGGTTTGAGGAGGGATTCGAGAGACAGTGGGAGCCATCCTGTTTAGACAAATTAAAAACCACTCTAAACTTGCAAGAGCATCATGCTGAGTGTTTTCTTCTCTCTCTCTTAATTGCAGCGACCAAGTGACCGCACCTAGGTTACATCTAGATAATAAAATGACTGAATCTGACTGTTTTGACTGGCAAAGGTCTGTCCAGATGTCCATTGCCCATAACAAGCTGGGACACCTCTTAACTAATCCAACCCCTGCCGTCTCAGGTCCAGTTTCCCCTGTCATGGATGTTGATATCCATAGGACATCGGGAAAGGACTGTGCGAAAGCCAAGTGCCTCGTGTTAGCCTCAGTTGATGGTGCATACCAGGGACAGCACGAGAAGATGGACTTAGTTTCTATCTTCCTCCATAACAAAGATTTATATGGAGAGCAATCTCGTATCGCAAGATGTGAGACCTCGAATGAATTGCTTCCAGCGAGGTTGGCTATCGGGTCATCTGTAGAGGGCAACGTCCTTACAGAGACCAGCTCTTTTGAGCTCATAGACCTGAAGACCACGTTGAAGAACGGGTCAGATACTGACTTAGTTCAACAGTCCCTACCTACTACCCTGAAGGAAACCAGGGAAGTAGAAAGAAAGGGAAGGGCAGAAGTTTCGGGACTGGATGTAGTAAAAGAGGGATGTTCCTATTGTAACGGGAATGAACATTGGCAGAAAGATTGCAGGGCTAGCAAAGCCAGTAGCCAGAATTCGAAGCATGTTGTGGCTTCGGCTTCGAGTGTGTTTGTGATAGAGAACTGTATGTCAGTTAACCCTACTTCCTGGGTATTGGATACCGGATCAGGATCTCACATCTGTAATTCATTACAGGCTTTGAGAAACCGTAGGGTTATCAGGAAAGGTGATATGACTCTCAGGGTTGCTAACGAAATGAGCATGGATGCTGAATCCGTAGGGGAATATCATCTTGGACTGACAACTGGGCAGATATTGATTTTGCGTAACTGTTTGTATGTACCAGGTGCGACTTGTAATATCATATATGTATCCTTACTTTCTAAGGAAGGATATGAATTTACTTTTGTAAGCGATGTAGTAAACATCCACCTAAATCAAGTTATGATTGGGTCAGGTACATTAAATAACGGGATATACGTATTAAATCAAGCTCAGATATTCAGTGTCCAGAACACACTTAAAAGAAAGTCTCCGGAAACAAATCAGGCTTTCTTATGGCATTGTAGACTGGGTCACATCAATGAGACAAGATTAACTAAGTTACATAAAGAGGGATACTTGAATCCGTTCGAGTATCAGTCTTATGCCACTTGTGAATCTTGTCTCATAGGAAAGATGACAAAGACTCCGTTCACTGGACACGGAGTAAGAGCGAGCGAGCTCTTGGGACTCATACACAGTGATGTGTGTGGTCCGATGTATACACATGCGCGAAGTGGTTATTCATACTTCATTACTTTCACAGATGATTTCTCTAGGTATGGACATGTCTTCTTAATGAAGCACAAATCCGAGGCCTTTGGGAAATTTCGGGAATACAAGAATGAAGTTGAAAATTAAACCGGCAAAAGTATCAAGATTCTAAGATCGGATCGAGGTGGTGAATACCTGAGTGCCGAGTTTCTGGACTACTTAAAAGAGAATGGAATTCTCTCTCAGCGTACTCCTCCATATACACCACAACACAACGGTGTATCTGAAAGGCGGAATCGAACCCTATTGGATATGGTTCGTTCCATGATGAGTAAGGCAGAGTTACCGCAATCTTTCTGGGGATATGCACTAGAAGCAGCTGCATATCTCTTGAACAAGGCTCCAACCAAGACTGTGCCTACCACCCCATATCAGATATGGAGTGGGAAGAAACCCTGTCTTAAGTATCTTAAGGTATGAGGATGTCCAGCTTTTGTAAAAAAGCAGCATGCGGACAAGCTCGAGGCACGCTCAGTACTGTGTAAGTTTGTGGGATACCCAAAGAACTCCAGGGGGTATCTTTTTTATTCCGCAGAAGAACAAAAAGGTTTTGTTTCTCCGCATGCCCACTTCTTGGAAACTGAATTTATGTAAAATCAGATAAGTGGGAGCACAATAGAACTGGAAGAAATTCCAGAACCACAAGCTGTTACTGAAATCTTGGATGAACCAGAAGTTTCAGGAGAACCGGACATTCCTGCGCCGCTCCGCAGGAGTAGTAGGCAGTCTCATCCGCCCGAGAGATACTACGGTTTTCTCATAGACGGGGATAGAGAGGATTGCACTATCGATTATGATGAGCCTACTAGCTTCAAGCAAGCCATACAGAGCGGTGACTCAGTAAAATGGCTGGATGCAATGCGGACCGAAATGGAGTCCATGTACACCAACAAAGTATGGACGTTGGACATTGCTCCAGACGGGGTAAAACCCGTAGGATGCAAGTGGATCTTCAAAAGGAAGATTGGTGTAGATGGACAGGTTGAGACCTATAAGGCTAGACTTGTTGCAAAGGGTTTTCGTCAAAGACCTGGTTTGGACTATGACGAAACCTTTTCTCCAGTGGCTATGCTGAAATCCATTCGGGTCCTTCTTGCCATTGCTGCCTTCCACGATTATGAAATCTGGCAGATGGACGTAAAGACGGCTTTCCTAAATGGATATTTGGAAGAGTGCGTCTATATGGATCAGCCAGAGGGATTCATTCAGAGTGGGAGCAGCGGTAAAGTGTGCAAGTTGCTCAAGTCCATCTATGGACTCAAGCAGGCATCGCGGAGTTGGAACATCTGCTTTGATGATACTGTCAAAGAATTCGACTTTGTCAAAAACCCAGATGAACCATGCATTTACAGTAAGATTGTGGGGAGAAGTGTGGTATTCCTCGTCTTGTACGTCGATGACATTCTCCTAATAGGAAATGATATTCCTATATTACAGTCAGTCAAAGGATTCTTGTCACAGAGGTTCTCCATGAAGGACCTGGGCGATGCCAACTACATTCTGGGGATCCAGATCTATCGTGATAGATCTAAAAGGATGTTGGGACTTTCACAGTCAAGGTACATCGACACCATACTGAAACGATTCAGTATGGAAGATTCCAAGCGCAGTAATCTTCCGGCTTGTCACGGAATCACCCTCTCCAAAGAGATGTCTCCCAAGACTGATTTGGAAAGGGCTCGCATGTCATCAATACCCTATGCATCTGCGGTAGGATCCATTATATATGCGATGTTGTGTACCAGACCAGATGTAGCATACACATTGAGCGTTGTAAGACGGTATCAGTCGAACCCAGGGGAGAAACACTGGATAGCAGTAAAGAACATTCTTAAGTACCTGAGAAGGACTAAGGAGATGTTCTTGGTGTATGGCGGAAAAGACCTCCAGATCGAGGCCTTTGCTGACTCCAGCTTCCAGAGTGACAGGGATGACTCCAAGTCCATGTCGGGTTATGTCTTTAGCCTCAATGGAGGGGCGGTTTGCTGGAAGAGTTCCAAGCAGGAAACCGTTGCTGACTCAACGATGGAAGCGGAGTACATAGCTGCTTGCGATGCCGCAAAGGAAGCTGTCTGGATGAAGAAGTTCCTCACGGAGCTTCAGGTGGTTCCTAACAGTGTTGATCCAATACCGCTGTATTATGACAACAACGGCGCTATAGCTTTAGCGAAGGAATCCAGGTCCCATCAGAAGTCCAGGCATATTTTGAGGCGGTACCACCTGATCAGGGAGATCGTTGATCGCCGGGAGATCGAGGTGAAGAGAGTAAATACATAAGATAACACTGCTGATCCACTCACGAAGGCCTTACCCCAGACTCAGTTCGAGCGGCTGATCGAGATGATAGATCTTCAATACGCCAGTTTATGGCCTTAGTGCAAGTGGGAGATTGTTAGTGTATATGCCCTAGAGGCCATTATTGTATCATACTAGCTTGTATATTACTTAATGGAAGCTTGGGATATTCACAGTTGTATAGACAATCTTGTTCAAAATAGTAGTATGCTACTTGGTTTGTTTCTACTTCAATATGTGCATGTGTTTCTTTTAGCATATCGCTTATACATATTAGTAGAGCCCTTAGGATCTTTACTTGATTACCAGCGTTGTGATGGCAGTCACACTCGTGGGGGCTGGGTAATCTATAAGCACATCCTTATACAGGTCCCTAGTCATAGGACTATCGAGACAGGGCATCGATACTCCGGAGTAGACTAGCATATGCGCTTCTCATCCCAGCAGGGGAGATGGTCTGTCCCACAGCCATCAGTACGTCGTACTGGAGATAGTATGCGGGTGCTCGTTGGGTTACGAGTACACTGGACAGGACTCGTCGGGAACTGTTGGTTGGTACTATACCTATCGTCGGTTATCAATTCCCAGGTGACATGAGTACAGCTTAGTCCGCTGACTTGACACTGTCACTTCTCCTCGAGTGTGTTCCCACTGTACTTTGATTACTACCCTACCACGGCTCAAATGAGTCGTGCAAACAGGTAGTAGTTCGGTGCAGTCCCGAAGTACTTGGAGGCAGTGACGGTTAGACAGGATTCGTCTCTCCCGATATTAGGGGTTGACATCGCGCTGTGTCTAGGAGAGCCATTACACGAGTAGTCCCTGGCCAGGGCAAGCGAGATATACTGGTAGGTTTCCAGTGTTATCTCAGGGTGTTCTGGGCTTCACTCCGACACGACTTGTACCGCTATTAGGGGACTGACGTTTACCGCCCCCTAGGCCCGCCATGCGATGTATTAGACGAACAGACCGGACTGTACGGAGATTGTCACAGTCAGACTCAGTAGGAGTTCAGATGGGTTTCACCTCGTCAGTCTTCTTATCGGCATCTACCTGGGGACCGTTACGCACAGCTAGTGCCACTTGCAGTATGTGGTTAAACCCACTGCAAGCGTAGTGTCTAGTATTTAGAGTCCCACACAGAAAGCTATTCGTCTTTAGGCAAAAGAGTAGAGGTCGCATGGTTTTGCTACAGGTCGCATGGTTTTGCGACAGGGTTCGATCACATCCGTGCACTTGTGCACGTACAGTGTCCGGACAGTTAACACTAGCGGGCTTTGATTTAAGCCAGATCCTAGTGTACGTTTTGGGATTGGTTTTATCTCGTTTGTATTCATGTTCCTCGGAACGCGGATGCGGGTGTGTATGCACAGTTGATAGAGAGACAGAAGCAGAGTTTTCTCATTAGGGTTGTTGACTGTTGACTGTTGACCGTTGACTGTTGACCGTTGACTTTTGCTTAACCCTAATGAGAATAAGAATTATGATTAGCAATAATATTAATTAAGTATTATAGTGACATGGTTGTAAAGGGGTTGACTTTGTTGACTTTGTTGACCGGTTGACTAGGTTGGACTAGTTGACCATCATCATTACCATGGTTGTCATTTTCATGCAAAGACTTTTGCTTGCTTGTTGTGGTTTGCAAAATGAGTGCATGAAAAGGATATTGCCTTTGACATGATATGAACCATCACATAATACTTGATTAACATTATGGCTCATGATGCTTTTGGATTATGAGAGGGTGAAAGAGAAAAGAGAGGCTCATTCTTTGATTGGCTTTCTCTCTCCTTTGAGCTCTCTCATTCTCTTGATCTCACCCTCTTCCTCTTGCTCTCTCTCTAGTCTATGGTTCACTTGTCTCATGTGTTGAGAAACAAGAACCATAGAGAAAAATCCCAACACACTCTCCTCTACTCACTCTAGTTCATAAGGTTTAGCAAACCAAGTGAACTAGTTTCTTCAAAGTTCGAAGAAGAAGCCAAAGGTAGAAACTTTCGGGTGGATCGATCTTCGGCGCAAGGAGACGACGGGGTGAAGTCGATCCATACACCATCAAGGGTTGAAGATGAAGGAGTTCAAGAAAGAAAGGTATAACCCCCTAACCAAGTAGTTAACAACTCCTAGTTAGGTTGTTAGATAGATAGTTTAACAAAGATCCGTTTTTGAGTCCATGTTACCACCCTCTTGAAAATCGTTTTTCACCACTTCCGCAACCCCGTAAGTACCGGGGAAGGGTAGCATGGACTTACAGCCTCCTACATCGTGGGGATAAAATCTATAGAGATAGATCTAAAGGGATGTTGGAATTGTCCCAATCCAGGTACATAGACACCATACTAAAGAGATTTAGTATGGAAGATTCTAAGCGTGGTAATTTACCCGCTTATTCAGGAATCACTCTCTCCAAAGAGATGTCTCCCAAGACTGATTTGGAGAGGGCTCGCATGCACGTGATACCCTATGCTTCTGTATTTAGGTCTATCATGTACGCAATGTTATGCATCATACCGGATGTAGCTTACGCATTTAGTGTAGTAAGTAGGTATCAATCAGACCCAGGGGAGATGCACTGGACAGATGTGAAGAACATTCTTAAGTACTTAAGAAGGACTAAAGAGATGTTCTTGGTGTATGGTAACGGAGAAATCCAGGTGGAGTCCTTTACCGAATCGAGCTTCCAGAGTGATAAGGACGACAACAAGTCTACCTCGGATTTTGTCTTCACCCTCAATGAAGGGGTGGTATGTTGGAAGAGTTCTAAGCATGATACCGTAGAAGACTTGACGATGGAGGCTGAATACATCGCTGCCAACGATGCTGCCAAAGAGGCTGTCTGGATGAAGAAGTTCATTATTGAACATGGTGTGGTTCCATCCATTGAGGATCCAATACCCTTGTATTATGATAACAATGGATCCGTGGCTTTGACCAAGGAACCCCGGTCCCATCAGCGATCCAGACATATTCTAAGGTGGTATCACCTGATCCGGGAGATAGTTAATCGCTGGGAGATCGAGGTCAGGAGAGTAAATACGAAGGACAACATGGCGGATCCACTCATGAAGGCCCTCCTCAGACGCAGTTTGAGAGACTTTTTGGGATGTTGGGTATGAGATATTACAATAACTGGTCTTAGTGCAAGTGGGAGATTGTTAGGAATATGTATGCCCTAGAGGCCATTATTAAATGATATAGCGGATACTTGGACATATATATAGAGTACTTTCTTGCTCGACATGATAGTATGCTATCTGATTGCTCTTTATCTTAACATGTACACTTGTATTAATATATTGTCTCTCTAATACATGTTGATAAAGCCCTTAGGATGTAGGCTTGACTACCAGGACTATGATGCAGATCATACTAGTAGGGCTTGTGTAGTCCGCAAGCATATCCTTTAAAAGTTCCTAGTGGAAGGAATATCGAGACAGGGTATCGATATTCCAGAGTAGACTAGTGTATACATTTCTTGATCCTGTATGGGGTGATGGTTGATCCCACAACTATTGGTGTTTGACATCAAAGATTGTACATAGGTGATCATTAGAGAATGGGTACACCGAACAGGAATCGCCGAGAACTCCCAGATGGTACCATACCTATCGTCAGATAGCAGTTCTCTGGTAACACCTGTACAGGTTAGTCTGTAGACCCGAGATCGTCATAGTGTCTTATGTGGTTCCCACCATGCTTTGATTTCCTCCCCACCACGGCTCAAAGGAGTCGTGCAAATATGTGAATTTTGGGTACAGTCCCGAGTCACATGGAGGCAGTAAGCGATAGGAGGGGTTTCGTCTTTCTCGGTGTTGGTAGTTGATGTTGCGCTATGCTCGATTGCCTATAAAAGCAATTCCCTGGTCAGGGATGATGAGATTTACTGGTAAGTGTTATCAGTAGTTTCTTGAAAGGTTATAGGCCACACATCGGCATAACTTATCAAGTTACTAGGGTCTGACGATTCCACCCCCAGACTCGATATGCGACATATCAGACGAAGAGACCGGACTGTACGGTAAATGTTGCTTATAGGTTTTACAGGAGCTTGGACAAGTTTACTTGTTGATCTTCTATTCGTTCAATACCTGGATAACCGTTACGTCCAGCTAGTACCGCTGACGGCTTATAGGTATCTGATGTGATCATTACCTACTGCTAGCGTATTAACGAGTCTTTAAAGTCCCACACAAAGGTTTCCTAACTCAAGCGAAACTAAGTAGGACACATATGGTGATATGTGTGGGAGCTTGATTAAATACGAGTATGTGATACCGTATTCTAATCTGGCGATATTTGATATCGGTTAGGTTATATGTGATATAACCGGATTATTGAATCAAGTGTTGATTCAATAATTTGATTTATGTATATATATTTGATATTGGCCAGTTATATATGATATAACCGGATTATTGAATCAAGTGTTGATTTAATATCTAATATTGAATATAAACCGGTTGTATGTGATATGACCGGATAATTGAATTAAGTGTTGATTTAATATTTTGATATATATATATATATATATATATATATATGATATTAGTCGGTTATTTATGATATAACTGGATTATTGAATCAAGTGTTGATTTAATAATTTGATATATATTTATATATTTGATATATTTATATATATTAACTAATATTAAAGCTCACTTAAGATTTTCTTCTCTTTACATACATTTATATGTGTGTGTGTGATATATATTTATATATGTATTTGGATTTGTATCATGTTAGATGATACATAGAACATGGGTGTATGAGAATCATACAAGAGAATGAGATAAATGAAATGATTTATATTTTAAGAAAAGAAAAGAAGTGGTGAATGAGTCATGGCTTTGGATGCTTGGAGAAGCCATGACTAATCTCTTATTCTTGTCATTTTCTTATATAGTTTTATCAATTCATATATCTTCTTATCTTAAGAGCACATAATTCATTGAACCTCAATCTCTCATCCAAGTTCATCTCCTTCTTCATTCTCCTCTTTAGAATTTTCTTGAGTTGGAAAAAGAAAAGAGAAAATAATTTCTAAGTGAGCAAATCTCCTACTTCATCAACTTACACTAATCTAGCCCATTAATTTAGGTTGTTTGCTTCACTAATACTTTGATTAGTGAAGAGTGAGCTTGAGTTAGAGAGACTTCAAGGTGGATCATCTTCGGCATCGAAGACTTCAAGCAAGCTCGATCCTTTCTCAAGTGGAGTCAATGAAGAGTTCGAGGGACTATTACTTGGAGCTTTAGAAGTGAAGGATCGGTCTACAAAGGTTGTAAACCTCCATCACTTAGTTTAGAACTTGTATTCTTGCCACTAAATCCTAATTCTCTAGTTAGATTCAAGGTTAGTATTGCTTAGCACTCTAGATTTTTTAAAATTGCAACTTAATGCTTGTAGAAACCTAGTAAAGGTGCTATGACATAGTTTCAAGATATTCCTCCATCTATAATCTAAGAGCCAATGGGCTAGTCGAAATCTTCAATAAAACACTATGCAAGCTCCTGAGGAAAAATACTTCAGCCAACAAAAAAGACTGGAATCTAAAGCTCCACGAGGCATTGTGGGTATATCGTACCACGCACCGCACTCCAACTTATTCTACTCCATACTCACTACTCTTCGGAGTGGAGGAGATCCTCCTCCTCGAATTCGAGGTTCCAAGCCTCAGGATTACCGTCCAGCATGGATTGACGGAGGAGGAAAACGCCCTCCTTCGGCTCGAAGAGCCCGACGCCCTTTAAGAAAAGAGACTCCTGGTACAGAAAAATCCAAAGATATACCAAGCCTAAATGTCATGGTCCTATGAAATGATGACTCGTCTCCATGCTTTTAAGAAAGTCGAATTGGTGTTGATCCTCAAAAGACCGATCATTCCAAATCGACATTCCAATGGAAAATTCAAGCCAAATTGGAAAGGGCCATACGTCATCGAGAAAGTTTTTGACAGAGGATCCTACTAGCTGATAAATACCGAGGGAGAATGGCTCATGCCACCCATCAATGGCCGATATCTCAAGAAATACTATACGTGAATGCTCCAAGTTGCAGACGAATTGAGCACACCAGCCCTATGGTCTGGATTTTACATCCTGTAAACCGTATACAATCCATGGGCATAAACGAGCCCTATCTCTTCCAAGTCCTACCGGGGAGACTACATCTGAAGTCCTATAGGAGATGAAGCTCCACCAATGTTAAAAAAGGGCGATATGTCCGCAAGCAAAATAGGCACGGATGAAAGCCCAAAAGGGCTCCGTGAATAAAAACAGCAGGACTGCCGGCGAGTTTGTGAAAACACGAAAGGGTGCAAACTCGTGAAAAGAAGATAAAAATACACTCGCAAAGTCCTCTCGACCTTGTGAGGAGAATATCCCCACGTGAGATCCTTACAACTCGCAAATGATCAACACACTTAGTAATCCTCACAATTTCTAGGGAGAAAACACACCTACGAGATCCTCTCGACTTGTAGGGAAAAAATGCTTTTATGAGACCCTTGTTTACCACCGAAAACAAAGAAGAACTGGGATTGATCTTCTTACCTGAATTTAGGAGCAGATACTATTTGGACATATTGATTGATCAGTTTAAAGAGAAGTGTTGTAAATAAAGTAACCGCAATCAGGACGGTGTCGCTAGTAGCTAGCCACGATGAGTACGAGTCGTCCGCAGGGAAACGTGAACATTTTTCTTACTTTAGATGAGTTGATGGATGAAGAATGGGTTGATTGGTTGTAGATATATTTTAATACGGATGTAGATTATATAAAGAAGAGCCTTGTAGGGTTCATATGACTTAGTAGTAATGGATGACTGATTAAAAATGCCTCCTTTTATCTTTTAATAGTTTAAAACTAGATCGATAGTGATGAATGTAGAGTAGGTTTCTTTTGGAAGAAACTAAGGTTTCCCCACTCTTAACCCTTGTCCATGCATTGATCTCTATTCAAGTCTAGCCTTTACCAAAACAAGTGTTAATCCAATCTCAAATCGTGTCGTGACTAGCAATAAATTGGTAGCGTGCCCGATAAGAATGTTAACATTTATTTTGGTAAAGTTTATAGACACTAAAATGTATAAAAGAAGTTAAATGATTTTATCATCTATTGTTCTACCCTAGCCTACGAACCCTAGCAAGCTAGAAATTACCCACTCATGGTTTGAGATAGAAGAAAGGATGAAGAAGAAAACATGATTAAGATGCAGAAATTAAATGCTGGAAGTAAATGCAAAAAGACTAATAAAAAGACTATCTTTATTAATCAACTATTGCATACAACTCTCCGTACAAAGTAGATTACAAAGAATCCTAGTTGGAAGTAGATGACTAGCTGATGATCACCTGGATGCGTGGATCGCTTTGGACCTCTTGATCACTTCGGTTCCATCATCTTTCATATGAAACTCTCGGTCCCTTAAATAGTCAAAGAAGCTACAAACCCTAGTTGCCATGTGTGATGATTTACTGTTACGATCACAGCCAAAAAATCTCAAATCCTACGGCCATCAAAGGGCCGCGGATCCACCGCAAATCATGGCCTTTGGCCTCCCAACCACGGCGCCTTAGTGGGATCAGGACTTGAAAATTCTTGTGCTCTCTTCTGTTGACATTTGGAGATCACTTCGATGTCTATATTCTTCAGATCTTTCTCTGAGTCTCTGCCGTTGCTAGATCTTATGATTTGATTCAATATTTCGGCAGATTTGATTCTGACATCTCGAATCTCGAGGATTCCAGACCTGAGCTAATATCTGCACAATATCTCAAGTCATAGTATTAGTAGTATTTGTTATATTTGAGATATTATCCTAACCATTTTATATGATATATAAACTTAAGAATATTGATTAGAGATATTTGATATGCATATTTTAATTACAATAATATTATATGCATATATTTTCCATCATTATGTTAATTTTAATATAGAAATATATGATAATAAACTTTTTACACATAAACCCTCATATGTTCTATAATTACAATAAACGCCTTTTAGAACTTAATAATAGTAGGGAAAATATTCATTCAAAAGTGCAATATTTTAGACTAATCACATATCTATCCACCTCTCCGAAAATACCAAGTTAATTTATAGCACCGTATATCAGAGATTTGGATAAATGCGACCGTTGTAGGAGACTTTATCAGATTCCCCCTCATTTGTGAGGGGTTTTTTTTATTGTGAAGACGCTCTTCTTTACAGGCGCAAGCCCCTGTAGTTAATTACGTTATCGTGTTGTGATAAACACTTTCTCCTTCTCCAATAGTTCACTTCGTGTCATGTGTTATTTCTTTTGTTTTGGTTGCCCGTGAATTGTATACGGAGATTAATTTATGTCGTCGCCCGTAAGGCGTGGATTAGTCCAAATCCGTATATTTTAGATTTAGAGATTGAACTTAGGTTGTATGTACTCCATCGGTTCAAATAATATTTTGTTTTTTATTTAGGGACCGTTAATCTAGTTTGAAATTAAGATCAACTTCAATATATGAGCAATTGGGCTCAATTTATTTTAACTAAGGATACGTTAGTCTTATTTGAGACTAAGATCAACTTAGCAATATTTTAGGGATCATTAGATTTTTGTTGAGATCCAACAACAGAGCGTTTGGGCTCAGCCGCAAGAAATTTCAAAGACTTAACCAATTTGTGCTTGGTCTACTTGGTCTTTGGCTTTTTTTATTCACAAGTGCTATGCACTTATTTGTATCTCTGGCGCTCATGTAGAAAACATGTAAGGCGTTTAGACATGGGCACTGCCCAATCAGTGCTAAGCACTTAATCATTTTGACTGAATATAGAATGCTAAGCACTTGGTATAGCGCTCACGTGGGGAGCACGTGAGGCGCTGAGCGTTCTATTTTGTTGAGTGCTCACGTGTATTTCATGTGAAGTGTTGAACACTCTTTGTTTTGGGCACTCATGTGGGAAGCACATGCGGTGCCGGGTCTTTTATTTTGGGCACTCACGTGGAAATACATGAGGCGCTGAGTTCCATTTAAGGGAATCTTTTGGGTGCTTACGTGTGTTTCACATGAGGAGCCAGGTCCTTTTTTCCCTTTTTTAGAGATCTAATCTCTGTTAATGGCATTTTGGCCATTAATAATCACTAAAATCTATGTTTTTGAAGATCTGGAATCATTTTATTGTAGAACTAAGTTCTTTTTTTTAATAAGAATTAAG
The DNA here is from genome assembly GCA_030015575.1 of Agapanthus africanus. NCBI lineage: Eukaryota > Viridiplantae > Streptophyta > Magnoliopsida > Asparagales > Amaryllidaceae > Agapanthus > Agapanthus africanus. The sequence goes on from JASDDO010000022.1 coordinate 27,718,990, forward strand.
TTCTTTCATGTAGGGTTAAACCTTGTTTGCAGAGGAATTAAATTCCTACAACCATAAGTTCTCTTCTCTCTTTTTCTCTTAATCTGGTTCTTTCCCTTAGATTTTGAGTTTGAAGAACAAAATCTCTCCGATGAGAATTAAATTCTCAACTTGTGGGAAGATTTGCTTTGTAAATCTCAGATCAGAAGAAGAACTAAGTTCTTTTTATGAAGGGTTAAACCCTTATTTTTTTATGCTAGGCAAAAGAGATACATTTTATCTTTGTTTTTTTATTTACCTAGGGTTTGGAAGAGAGGATCTTCTTCTTTCATATGAGAATTGAATTCTTAGTTTTGTAGAAAAAACTTATGGGGTTGATTCTCTCTCTGAGACTTGAAGTCTCAGATCCTTTATATAGAAGAGACAGTTTGTTAATTAATTTAAGAAATTCTCTCATTTGAGAGATACCAATTATTTTATTGGCCTCAAAGATTATTTAGGGGATTTTATCCACCGTTGGATTTTTGATCCTGTGATTTTTGTTTCACAGAATATATATTCTTGTTTTTTAACAAGATTAGGGAAATATTTTCCCATAGATATAATTTTATTTCTATCAATCGGTGATTTTTAATCACCATTAGATTTTTAATCTAAGAATTCAGAATTTATTTTTCTCATTTGGAAAGATTAGAAAAATATTTTCCCATTGGATTTTTGATCAAACAACACTCTGTTTAACAGAGAATATCTTTTTTATTTAAAAAGATCAGGGAGATATTTTCCCTCTAATAAAATTTAATTCTATTATTTGATGATTTTAATCACCATTGGATTTTTGATCTAACAACTCTGTTAAACAGAGGAGATCTTTTTTATTGAAAAAGATCGGGGAGATATTTTCCCCCTAATAGAATATAATTCTATTCTCTTTAATTTGGACGCTGACGCTCACGTGCTATGAACGTGAGCGATGCCTAAGAATTTAATTCTTATATAATAGGCACCACGTGCTTTGCTCGTCGGCGCTCACGTGAGGCACCTCGACAGGGTCAATCAAGAGTTTACATTCTTTGCACGCCAGCGCTCACATGTGTTTCATGTGAGACGCTACTATAGAATTTAATCCGATCAAGACTGGCGTCAGCGCTCACGTGGAAAGCATATGAGGCGTTGCCTTATTTATGAAGGTTTCTTTTCACCTTCTTTCTCTGCTCTTCCCGAGTCAACCTTTTCTTTTCCAACCCTTTTTTTGTTAGAGCTTGGAAATAGTTCCACCATACAAACATTTTCTGTGCCGAGGCTTAAATGCCTCTCTTTATAATCTGAAGCAATGCTCATATGCTCTTTCACTTTCTCAGAGAACCATTTTAACAGAGAAGTCTCATGGCTTGCAATCGTCCACATGCTTATCGACAGTCATGGGAGGTGCCTATCGAGGAAATTGTTCCTCATTTTTTTGCACGCTTGGTGAATCCCGCTCTCATGGATGACCAATACGACACGGTGATGCACGAGCTCCTGACTCGTAGAGGATCTCCTCTCCCCATCAGCTCCATTTGGCTCCGGATGATCTTCCTGTCCGTGCTCGATGACATTCCCCCTCATCCAGCGGAGATGACCCCGGTGATGCTCGACGCAGCGGAGGACAAGATCGAATGCTTTCATGAGGCACGTTTGATTACCAAGCCTCTGAGAGATCACTCTGTTCAGTTGCTAAGCCAGACACGGGCTCAGCGGGACATCATGTCTGCTTTCGTCGATGAGCATGGCACTAATCGATAGGGAGTGACTCCTCGCGAAGATCGCCACTTCGAAATGGTGGAGAAGGCTGAGAGGGCTTTAGAAAACTTTGTTTATAATTTTTTAAACCCTTGTATTTTTTATCCCGTTTTTGGTGATCTCTTTCCTGTAGAATAAAATGTTTATTTAAATGCATTCCTTTTATCATTGACTGTCGAGTGCTTCATTTCCAACACATGTTCTTCCTCTGATTGTATTGTTTAAAGATACGTGCAACCTGCATGTGCGCACGTGCACTTCACCCTTAGGAATTTCTGCTAAGTGCAAACACCAATGATGTGCTCGTATGTTGTGCATGTGTCATGTGTTAACCCTCCACACGCATATATAAATAAGCCTGCTTTCAACGTTATTACTCGTTCAAGTACACACATATCTGTAAACGAAACTTAAACCAATGCAAACAAATGCCCCCGCTATTTTGCTCACGGAGGTATATACGTGAGTGAAGTGGTGTAGAGTAATACATAGCATACGACCGGTTTCGGGCTGGCGTATCGTACATAACTTTTAGAATTTAGATCCGAGAAGATAGCAGCGAACACAAGCGTCGTCATCTATCATTGACTCAAATCTCAATTCTTAAGAAATATAGTTCTAAACCCTGAGGCCCATGAGTTGGACCTTTCTGTTTCTTGATGTCTTGATCTGGTGCGAAATAATTTATGTACTCATTTCAGGGTTTATAGTTTAGTCGCTCATTTCGGAGTCTCTAGTTTATTCACTCATTTCGGAATTTCTAGTTTATATACTCATTTCGGAGTGTTATTAGTTCACCTCCCTTGGGTTTATAGGCAAACTTGCCTTAACGTTAAATGTAGATAACCCCCAATGTTTTAGGACAGGGGTCTGTTAGGTTTGTGGTACTAGGTTTAAGTCCATCGTACCGTCGCGTTGGCTGATGTATTTCTCGATATGCAGTCTTTAGGCTGTTGTACGAGTATCCCCACGACTGTCATGTCTCTGATCCCTTCTGAGGTTGGACAAGTTGTATTCAAGTAATCTTCTTAGGTTGGAGTATTTATATTACCGTCAGAAGAACAATCGTTAGGTATTTGCCGTGGCTCTTTTTACTTAAGGTTAGACTTAATTTGAAGCCCCAATGAGTCATAACTGCACCCTTCTGGGATGGGATGATCTCCAACGGTCTTTAGGCTTCGTATGTACTGCCGTCAAACCCGAAGCTAGGAATATACCGTCCCTTCGTTTTTGCTTTGATAATGTCGCGCCGATTCTTTGCTGAAGTAGGGTAGACATCCATATGACCTTTATGCTGTATGTATTGCAATTGAGATCTGGAGCTAGAAATATGTCATTGCTCCAATTTCATTTGATAGTTAAGTCCGCACCCTGCTGGAATGAGGAGGAACGTCAAGATGGTCTCTAGGCTGTAGATGTTGCCATTGAAATAAGGAGTTAGGAGTTACTATCACTCCACTTTTATTTGATCCTTGGGTCGCTGTTGACGTCACGTCTGTACTTTGCTGAAGTATGAAGAACGTCCAAATAGTCTCTAAGATGTAGATATGCCATCAAAACTCAATTCTTCTTTTAACGAAAAGTAGTGGAAAAATATGGTCCCATTTCTTCATTTGTGCCCATGGATTGTATATAAGAGTCAATATGGACCTACTTTCAGGGCAGGAAGGTTTTTAGTATATTTTTTTTTGTTTATTTCCGCGATGCTCTATCTTTTCAGCTTTTCATATCGCAAAAGTCGTGACTGCCCAATTATTTCGGCTTTTTATCCATGGTGCCAAATCATTTCGGCTGTCATTTTTTTTTACTTGTTGTTTTTCTATTATTGCGAGTTGTCCAAACCATTCGGCTATTTCTTATGCATATTTTTACTCGCTGATTTTTATTGCGAGTTGCCCCATCATTTCGGCTATTTCATATGTATTTTTTTTGCGACTCACTCAGTTTTATTATGAGTTAGGAACTTTAGATCTGATACCGATCTTGGCATCAGCATCGCTGCAACTGGAATATTGCCAGGAACGAATCATCATTTGTCGTGAGAGGACTTGGAATTTGACACCTGTTTAGGCATCAGTATCGCTACAACTGGGATATTACCAGGAGCAAACCATCATTTGCCTTTGTCAATTTGAACAAAAGTGGCTTAGCAAACAGGGTTATGATCCTGTCGACTAAGGCTTTTGACTTTATGAGCCGTAAGGGTCTCATAAATATATTTCTCCCTAAGAGTCGTGAGGATCATATAGGTGTGTTTTCTCCTTAGTAATCGTGGGGATTCCTAAGCGTGTTTGCTCTTTTAAGTCATACAGATTTTACAAGAGTAATTTCTCCTTATAAGTCGAAAGGACTTACAAGTGTCATTCACCATATGGGATATTTCTCGCCATCGGTAGGACTTTATGGGAACATACCCATGGATTTGTATATAAGAGTCGATATCAAGCTACTTGTAGGGCAATTTAGACGATATGACAGCTTAAGAACAGGTTTGGATCCCTGTAACTTAAAGCTTTTGAATTCTATAAGCCATGAGAGTCTTATAGAAAATATATTCTCCTTACGAGTCGTGGGGATCTCGTAAGTGCATTTTCTCCTTAGGAATCGTATGGATTGCTAAGTGTGTTACTTCTTTACGAGTCGTTAGGATCTCACGTAGATTTTTTCTCCTTCCAAAGTCGTGATGACTTTGTAAGTGCATTTTTTTAACGAGTTCATGCCCTTTCAGGTTTTCACTAGCTCGCCAGTAATCCTACTGTTTTTACTCACGGTGTCCTTTTGGGTTTTCATCCGTGCCCATTTTTCTTTTGGACATACCCTTTTTTAGACGACCCATAAGGTAACACACCATTAGCTGTAACCCCCGATCTTTTCGAAGGACTACATCATGTGGGACCAGGAAAGGTTATGAATCGTTTATGCCCATGGATTATATACGGTAATCAATATGATGATTCGCCGTAGGGCTGAACGTATTAGTTTAAGGACATGACGGTCCATTATCACCGTATTTTTTGGGCGAAATGCTAGTTTAAGGACGTTCCGGTCCATTATTAGTTTAAGGACTTCTCGGTCCATTATTAGTTTAAGGACTTCTTGGTCCATTATCGCCGTATTTTGGGGCGAGGTTTTGTTGGTCCTACTTTCAAAGTTCTGACTCGGGAAGATAGCGAGCGAACACAGGCGTCGTCATCTATCATTGACCTAGGTTATGACTCTTCAAGCATAATACATTTTGAGGAATCGGTCGTTTATTGTCCAGAATAGTCTTTCGCCATTCATATCCATAAGCAGATAGGCTCCACCTTGGTAGACTTTGTTTATGATGTACAAGCCTTTATAGTTCGGCTCGAACTTCTCCCGTTTTGCATGATTGTGGATCATTGATCGTTTAATGGCTAGCGCGAGTTCGCCTTGGCGGAATGTTCTCGGCCTGCTCAATTTTTCATACGACTGTGTCATCCTTGCCTTATAAGCATCTAGATTTTGTTGTGCTATAAGACGGGTTTCGTCAAGGGCGTCGACCTCCTTGAGCCCAAGATGGATGTTTTCTTCATCTGTCAGCTCGTATTGAACTACCACTCGTAGAGAGTGAAGCTCTATTTCCAATAGTTGTACTGCTTCCGTGCCGAACACCAATGCGTAGGGTGTTGAATTCATGGTCGTCTTGAACGTTGTTCGGTACGCCAGAGAGCTTCATGCAACCTTTCATGCCGTCTTCATTGCAGCAGGACACTGTCTTTTTTATTATCTTGGTCAAAGTCTTTTTGAAGGTTTCAGCTAGATCGTTAGCCCGAGGATTATAGAATGAAGAGTATCTCCAATCTATTTTATGCTGCTATGTGAAGCGGTTGATTTTATGGTTTCTGTAAGCTGGTCCATTATCCGAGATAATGCGTCGCAGAGAGCCGAACCGATAGATGACATTGGTTTTGAAGAAGTGGAGGATATTCTCCGTCTTCACCTCTCTTAGTTGTACTTCTTCTTCCTACTTAGAGAAGTAATCGGTTGTTACTAATATAAACTAATGTCCTTTGAATGACGCTGGTTTGATGGGGCCAATTATATCAGTTCCCCACATTTCGCACGGCCAGCTGGCCACTATCGGGTGCAGCGGATTCGGATGCTGGTGTATGAAGTCCCCGTGAATTTTGCACGAGTGACATTGCTTCGCATATTCGAGACAGTCCTGAATCATCGTGGGCCAATAGTAACCCATTCTTTTTATCTTCAACTTCATCTTTGGTCCAACTTGATGAGAACCGTAGAGTCCGTCGTGTATTTCTTGGACGACTTTCTTTACTTCCTCCGGCCCTAGGTATCTCAGCCATTGGCAATCGAACGATCTCTTATATAGAGTATCATTGACAAAGCAAATGACAAAGCTCGTTTCATGAACTGATGTCTAGATGACGCATTTTCGGGAATTTGTTAGGACTTGAAGTAGTCTATGACGACTTCCCTCTAATCCTTGTCCTTTTCTTCGTCCTCCATTTGAAGGGCTACTTTTTGGGTCATTTCTTTTCCTTCGGATGGCTCTATCAGGTCTTCCGAAGATATATATGTTGGCGCGAGGACCCTGCGGCTTTGCACAATGATCCTTACGTCATCGAGGTCTTTATCGGTCAATTCCTTAGCCAATTGGCCAACGCATCCGCCTTGCTATTTTCCGCTTGCGGTATGCTTTCCAGGGTATAGGAAGAGATTTGTGTCAACATTTGTTGCACCTTTTCGCCATACCTTATTAGCTCTGGCTTGCACGTTTGATAATCGCCATTTACTTGACTAACAATCAGCTGGGAGTCTCCATATATGAGGAGGTATTTGATTCCCATATCGACAGCGATCTCAAGACCTGCTAACAAAACTTTGTATTCAGTTTCGTTGTTAGTCCTTGGCTCCATTAAGGAGAGGGCGTAATGCAATATCCCTCCATGCGGGGTCACGAAGATAAGGCCCACCCCAGCTTTGATTATGGGGCGTTTTGCTTTCGCCTCTTTATGGAAGATGCTCCATCGAAGTAGAGTTCCCATTGAGAATCATTTTCTTCTTCGATTACATCGAACGTATGTTCGTCTGGCAACTCGCAATTTATGGGGGAGTCGGCTGGTATCGGATGCTCCACAAGAAAGTCGGCTATAGTCTGTCCTTTCACTACTTTGAGAGGTCGATATGTTACTAAGAACTCCATCAGGAAGAGGGCCCATTTGGAAAACCTTCCTGTCAATATGTCCTTTGACATTAGATATTTGAGAGGATCCACTTTCGATATGAGTTGGACCTCATGTGCCAATGCGTGATGTCTGGGCTTCATTATTGCGAAGATAGGCACTAGGCAATGCTTTTCGATGGGGGAATAGTTGCTTTCTGCCCCCTGGAGAACTCAACTTAAATAGTACATATCTCTCTCCTTTCTTTGATCGTTTTCTCTTGCCCACATTACGCCTAGAGAACCCTCAAGGGTCATTGTATATAGGATAAGGGGTTTTCCCTTAACCGGAGCGGTCAATACCGGCAGCTTTTGCAGGTATTGCTTGATTTCGTCTAGTGCATTTTGGCACTTCTGATCCTAGATGAACGGGGTCCCCTTCTTCATCAGATGACTATTGGGATGACATTTTCCGGAGAGGTTAGCAATGAACCGTCGGATATACGTGAGCTTTCTTGGAGAGACTGTGGTTGTTTAAGGGTTCTTGGCGAAGGCACTTCTATAATTGCCTTGATCTTTGAGGGATCGATTTTGATGCCTCGGTGATCTATGATGAATCCTAGGAATTTGCCTGAGGAGACTCCAAACGCGTATTTTAGAGGGTTCATCTTTATTATACTTCCGAAGATGTTGGAACATTATTTTTAGATGTTCCTAATATTATTCATGAGATTTGCTTTTCACTATAAGGTCATCGATGTAGCATTCAATAATCTCGTGTATGAGGTCATCGAAGATTTTTTCATGGCCCTCTGGTAGGTAGCACCAGCGTTCTTCAAACCGAAAGGCATCACCTTATAGGAGAATATGCCCAATGGGGTCCATAAGGCGGTATGCTTCTGGTCTTCAGGATCTATTTTTATTTGATTGTATCCTAAGGATCCATCCATAAAGGAGAAGACTTCATAAGTGGACGTGTTATCAATCATCAGCTCGGTGACAGGCACTGGGAAGTCGTCCTTCAGGCAAGCTTTGTTGAGGTCCTGAAAGCTCACGCATATGCAAACCGTCCCATTTTTCTTCATCACTGGAACGATATTAGCGATCCGGACAGGATATTGAACCTCTTGTATGAAACCGGAGTCGATTAGTTTCTTGACTTCAGCGTTGATACCCATCTCATGTTCGAGCCGCGTCCTTCTTGGTTCCTGTTTGATTGGATTTATGTCTAGCGATATGACCAGTTTATGTACCACTAATTCTGGATCTAGACCCGGCATTTCGGAGTAGTTCCATGAGAAGCAGTTTTTATACTGCATGAGCACGTCCTTTAACATGGCTACCTGTTTTTCAGATAGTAGCTCACTGACGAACATCGGCCTCGGATCGATTTCTGTCCCTAAGTCAATTTTTCTTAGGTTGTCCTCCATGGTGTGTATCCTATTTTCCAGCTCCTTTGGTGCTGGTGGAAACTCTGAGATCACCTCGTCCTCGTCTTCATTTTCGAAGCACCCAAAGAGGTCACTCGTAGGCTCATGCCCTCCCTCTTTTAAGAGTGTTATCATATGGCAGGTACGAGTCCATTTCCATTCTTGTAGTCGAGCCGGTCCTATCCTGGCGGTATAGGTTCTCTTTGGCTCATGCTTTTGCAGCGAGCTTATCTTCCAGTTGTCGGATAACATAAACCTGCCTTATCGATACTGGTCTTCCACCAAGTCCTTGAAGGTGAATCAATCTTCAAGGGGGTGACTTATTACTTGGTGATAGGAGAAATAATCCGGATGATAGATCTCGTTTATTTGTTCGGGGTGCCGAGACTCCGGAAGCGTCATCATTTGGTGCTTCATGAAAATGTTGAATATTTTCCCTGTCTTATCTTGGGGGAAAGAGTATTCTCGACCAATCTTCTTTATAAAGGATGGGCTCCAATCGAGGTTTTCTCGATTGCACGGCGTCTTGGATCCACTTTATTGTCTTCGAACGTTGTTTTCATTCTTGGCCCTGTTTTTATCTCCATTTTGGAATTTTTCCCTTTCGCGAGAACACATAGCGGGCTGGGGATGAAGAGCGTTTCGGTCTTCTTCTGCCGCAGATTGCTGGCTGAGACACTGCGTCATGGCCTTTTCATAAATGGCTATTTTGCGGCTATGATTGTCCTGGCTCGCTTGACAAGCTTCTTTTATTAGCTTGTCAATTTGTTCTTCAAGCAACGGCCTTGCCGTTTTCAAAGCGGGATCTTGCTCCGATTCGACGTCATGGCTATTTGGAAGAGCGTTTTCCTCTTCACTCGAGCTGTTTATGATGTGGTAACTATAGATTTGTTCCTTTTTCTTAGACCGAACGTATCCCAGCCCAGTTGTCTCCATCTTCCCGTTGTGCTTCTTTCGTTGAGTCCCGAGAATATCCCAAATTTTTTTAGAATTAGGTTTGTCGAACAGTTTGTTTGAAGGGTACCCCTAGGTGTCTTAATAGCTCTTTAAATCCCTCCGTGTAATATCTTAGCAGACGGATGGGTTGAAGCCTGTTGAGTGCAAAATCGGCACCATGCCAAATTTCTTTTTCTACATTGGTCTCCGTAGATTAGTAGAAGAGGATCGCCTTTTCACCTCTTCGCTTAAGAGGTACGTAGAACGTTTGCAGTTCTTGTACGCTGTATATATGGAGTGTAACAAATTCTTTGTAGTGTCGATGTGGAGCCATCATAATTTATAGACTTTGATCTGCTTCGGCAAGAGTCTGCATTTATAGACGGACGGAGAACACTGTATTGGCCTCGTCCTCTGAGTCGCTGCCAAAGACCAAAACAGATGTAGATGGTCCGGGTTTATTGTTTTCTTTTTGGGGTTGCCCCGAGTAGACTATTTCTTCATCTTCCTCAGTATCGCTCCCAAAGATCGGTATAGTGGTGATGGATTTTGGTTTACTCTCCGGCCCGTGGCACCTTTTTGTATCCTCGAGGTCTGGTAGGAAGTACTTTGCATCTTCGTATTTCCGGAATTTATTTACCGAGAACGGGTTTAGCTCCCCCATGACAGTGTACTTCGAGCCATCTTTAAAATACTTCATACACTGATGTTGTGTAGAAGGGATGATGTTGTACTCATGTAACTAAGGCCTGCCAAGAAAATTGTTATAACAAGTCTTGGCGTCAATAGCATGAAATTTGATGTCAATGACGAGCAGCCCAAAGCGTAGCGTCAGTATTATGGACCCAGGTGTCCATGATGACTATGCCTCGAGCCCGGAGATGGTAATTTTATCTTGGGCAAAGTGCTGAACGTTCATGCAAATTTCCTTCAGCACTCTCACATTGAGAAGGTTAACAGAGGATCCGTTGTCGACAAGGATTTCCCTATCTTGATATCGTGGAAGTACCCGGTGACGTATAATGGTCAATTATGTTAGCACATACCGAGAAGTAAATCTTCATCGCTGAATGTAATATCAGCTGTGTGGATCTCTGCCAGTTCATCTTTCATCTTCTCTTCTGCGAGGAAAGCTTGGAACTGATCAGACTCTTGTAACGCCTTGATCAGGGAATCTCGTGCCTCTTTCGACAGGAGGAGAGCGTCCAATATGCTCAGCTGTGAGGGTATTTTCCTCAGATGTTCTAGGACGTTATAATCCACATTGTTTTTCTTAGGCAGGTCTTTTGTGGTGAGCTCTTTTACCACTTCTTCATCGATGGCGATTTCCTCGAGGATTTTTCCTTTTCCTTTGCCTTTTTTGTTTGAACCTTTGTTTGTAGGTCTGAGGTTCTTCTCAGGCAGCATACGATTACGCAGCTAAATATTCTCGCAGCACTTCTCCTCCTCTTCTTTTTCAGAGGCGGAGTCTTTGAAGAAGGGGTTGAGGAGTGTTTCGTCCTCAGAATCGCTCCCGAGTGTAAGGACACGGGGTTTTTCTCCTTCCGAACTGGTACCAACCATATGACAGTTTCCAGTCGTTTCTTCATGCACGTTCATCTCGCTATTTTGATGTCGACGAGCGTGAGTTTCGCGCTTCACCTTCTTAAAGTGTTTTCGATGGGCAATATATCTTTACCACCAATTCTTGAAGGCACTACATTCCTAAATGGGGTGAGAGACCCTTCGATGATATAGGCAGTATTCTAGATGTGAGTCTTATCCATCGAAGCATGTGACCCCATGATGTACTTTATGAGAGGTGCCAGATTCATCCCCATTGACAGGGTTTTAGCGAACCACTTCTCTGTTTTGATTCTGCTCTTATTTGTTGAAGGTGTGCTCTGGTTTGGTTGGAGCATTTTACGGCTCTCCTCATCGCAGCTTCCTTATTCAGATGCTGAAACTTAGCATTTTCATTTATGGCTGTCTCGTGTTCTCGTTTAATTTTGTTTTTTTGAAAGGCTTCGTTCAGCAGCCTCTCAATCAGGTCTTCTTCTGGCAGTTTCGGGAATTTTAGCGCTGATTCTGCCCCTAGTTTCTCTATATTGTTTTCTGACGCTGGGGGAGTTTCTTCGTCATATAGCGACGAATGGGAGACCATGTGGCAACTTGCTACACGGACATGCCTTCCCCCTCAAGAATATGCTTGAGGAATTCTTCGAGCGTGGCTGGTGTCGCGCCTTCTTATTATACTCCTCCAGCACATCTAGGTATTTTTGTAGATATGTGCGCTTGTCGTCATACACGGCAGGCTGCACAGGTTTCATGGTCTTCTTCTTTTTCTTAGAAGACTTTGAAGGCTTGATTTTGGGGGTTTCCCTTTGTCAACGACTTTCGGTGTAAGTTGTGGTTTCAGCATCCCTTCGATTATTTCAGGTTCAAGTGGGCTTTTCCACCTGACTACCGGACATGCCTAAGGATTCTTTAGCATTCTTTTAGTTTTTGCTGAAAGAGCTACTTCCCATGGAGATTCCTCCACAAGCGAGCATGATGCCTCCTGTGCATCCACCTTTTTAGGAGCATGCTTTTAAGGCGGGTTTACCCTCCAGTTATCAGACATCACGAACTTTCCCTACTGGTACTGGCCTTCAACCTAATTTTTGAAAAAGTAACAATCCTCGATTAGGTGGCTCACCATTTTGTGATAGGAGCAGTAATTAGGGTTGTTGACGCCGCCGGGTTATGCTGGATGCCACGGGTCTGGCAATGTGATGAGATTGTTACACATCACCAGTTAAAACAGTCTTCTCGTCTTGCCGCGGGGAAACGAGTAAGTATGTCCTAGCCTTTCTTCCAAGGACGGGCGCGGATGCCGTTGTTTTGGTGAGCAGTCGGTTTTAGGACATTTGGTTGTTGTTGCGTATTGGTAATGAAGGTCACTTTCTCTTTACCCTTGTTATTTCGAGGGTCTTTGTTTGAGGAGGAAGGACCATGACTCATCTGATCCATTTGGGCCATCTTTTCTATCGTGCTTGAAAGGCTGTGGGTTTGAAGAATGTCATGAACTGGGACACAGTCGATTGAGTATCGAGGGTCCCGATGAACATGCCCACGGCCGGAGACTCTTCAATGCGATGTTCGCACTTAGACCACTGGTTCCGCTACCGGATCGCGTATTGAACCCAAGTTTCTCCCGGCTTTACACTGGCATTGATTAATACCGTGATCGGAGTGCGTTCGCTTGCGCTGGCGAACTTCTGCGTGAACAGTAGTTCCATTTCTGTGAAGGTTTTCACGGAGTCATTTGGGAGCTCCGAGTACCATTCAAAGGATGTCTCTGACAAGCTTCCGACAAATTGACGAAGCAACAGTTTGTCGTCACCTCCAGTATTGCCGCATAATGCTCTGAATTGTGCGACATGCTGTTGAGGATTGCCCGTTCCTTTATAGACTTAGAACTTGGGGATTGTATAACCTGGCAGGTATTTGATTTGGTTATACCAAGCCAGATATGGTCGCCCGGTTCTTACGAGTTGGCTGGCGGCTTCACTGGCCTGATGGGCTCTTATTTGCTGAGCGATGTAATCATTTAGGGCCATCTTGGAAATGGTTTCTTTCTTGGCCACTGATAAAGCCGGAAGAGAGTTTGATATTTCCCCTCTGTCATCCTCAATAACTATTGGCGGATCTTCGGCTGTGGGTTCCGTTTGTATCATCATTCCCACCATATCTTGGAATAGGAGAGCCATCTTCTTAATGTCAGTCGCTTGCTCTATGGCTTCTTTGTCTTTTCTTTCCAGCACTCTTCGCAAGAACTCTGTATCGGTCTCTTGCTCTTTGCGTTACTCAGCCTCTTTGTCCGGACTTTCTTTTTGTCTGGTGAGTGCCGTCATTTTGTTCAGCATTTCTTGGAGCTTTTGTTGTTGCTTTTGAACTTTTGTCAGCGACCGAGTTTGCAGTCGATGGCTCACCGATGCACGGCTCTCTTCTTTCCCATTGGTCATATAGACCGTATGTACGGTTATGCCCCCAGACCTGGGGCATTTAAATCCATCGCCTTTGGAATTTGCCGCGGGCAGTGAAATTTTCTATGGCCTCGTTCTTTTATGGGAGGTCGGCGCTGAAGCAGCCATTGTGATTGGCACCTGTTTAGGAATGGTCCCCCGTTGTATGGCGTAGGAGCGGTTTTTTCCTTGACGGCCCTTAGATTTCTTGGGTCGACAAGGGTAATTTTTGTTAATCACAGAGTCTTGGACTTTTCTCCAGACCAAATGTATTTGTGAAGAGAGATGTTGGCGAGGCTGCTCTGGCTGTCGCTGCACAGGGGCCTCTACTTGCGGAGGTGATTTCTTCAGCACCGTTGTCGGAGAGTTCTTGCGTATCCTTCTGAGCGGTTCAAAGTTTTTCCCAGTTGGAACAGTAATGTTCATATCTACCATAGGAGCTGGTGGGGTGAGCCCAGAAGGAGAGTTGCCCCCAGCTTCTCTCACTCGGCGCCAGTGGCGACGTTGAGCATGTCTTGGAGTAGGAATTGCCTCAGTTTTGGATGCGTCTACGTCTTGCCCCCTATATTGCTCAGGGGTTTCGGTTGGTGTCAGCCTGTTGAAGACTGACGTCCTTGTTGAAATTGGAGCGGGGTTGGCCAATTTTTCGAAGTCCGGCCGTCCTGGAGGGGAAGCACCTTTATCGGCTCCACTCATAGCAGGAGTAGGGAGAGCTAGCCGTTTTAGGGTAGCTCCCTCTGGTATCATGGGCTTCTTTATGGGCCCACTTGAGCTCTTACTCAGCCTGTTGAAAACTGAGATTTCAGGGTTTGACGGCTTGTTGATATGAGCCGTCATGGTTGCCAGCCGATCGAAAACCGACTTTCTGGGAGCTTCTCATTGTGGCGTTGAGGCGCCAAAGTTCACAAGAGGGAGCATGGCCCCGAAAAACAGTCCGGTATTGGCTTGTGTAACCTGCCCCATCGGCATTGAGAAAATGGAGGCCGCGTTAGGCCCGTATGTGACTCCTCCAGCTGGGATGGAAAGGGAGTTGTTGTTGCAAGCAGTGCAGTGAGAAGCCATTGATTCTTCACAAAAGAGAGACACCTAGTTTTTGTACCTCAAACCCAAGAGCGACCAATATATAGCGAACCATGATTTTGTTCATGATCACGACACACGAAGTGTGGAGTGGAAAGAGGAAGGGTCCCACCAGATGTGCCAGAATCTGTTTACCGCCGAAAATATAGACGAACTGGGGTTGATCGTCTTGTCTGAATTTGGGGGCAGATGCTATTTGGACATATTCATCCACCTCTCCGAAGATACTAAGTTGATTTATGGCACAGTATATTGGAGGTTTGGATAGATGCGATCATTGTAACAGACTTTATCAGATTTCCCCTCATTTGTGAAAGGTTTTTTAATTGTGGGGACGCTCTTCCCTGCAGGAGCAAGCTCCTGCAGTTAATTACGTTATCGCATTGCGATAACCACTTTCTCCTTCTCCAATAGTTCACTTCGTGTCGTGTGGTATTTTGTTTGTTTTGGTTGCCCACGGATTGCATACGGAGACTAATTTATGTTGTCGCCCGTAGGACGCGGATTAGTCCAAATCCGTATATTTTAGATTTGGGATTGAACTTAGATTGTATGTACTCCGTCAATTCAAAGAATATTTTGTTTTTTATTTAGGGACCGTTAATCTAGTTTAGGATTAAGATCAACTTTAATATATTAGCATCTGAGCTCAATTTATTTTAACTAAGAATACGTTAGTTTTATTTGAGACTAAGATCAACTTAGCAATATTTTAGGGATGATCGGATCTTTGTTGAGATCCAACAACAGAGCGTTTGGGCTCAGCTGAAAGAAATTTCAAAGACTTAACCAATTTGGGCTTGGTCTACTCGGTCTTCGGCTTTTTTATTCAGAAGTGCTAAGCACTTATTTATGGCTCTGGCGCTCACGTGGGAAACACATGAGGCGCTCAGACATGGACAGTGTCCAATCAGTGCTACGTACTTAGTCCTTTTGACTGAATATAGAGTGCTAACCACTTGGTATGGCGCTCACGTGGGGAGCACGTGAAGCGCTGAGCGTTCTATTTTGGTGAGCACTCACGTGGGGAGCACGTGAAGCGCTGAGCGTTTTATTTTGTTGAGCGCTCACGTGTATTTCACGTGAGGCACTGAGCGCTCATTTGTTTTAGGAGTTCACGTGGGAAACAAGTGCGGCGCCGAGTCTTTTTTTTGGGCGCTCACGTGGGAAGCACATGAAGCGATGAGTTCCATTTAAGGGAATATTTTAGGCGCTCACGTGTGTTTCACGTGAGACGCCGGGTCCCTTTTTTTCTTTTTTAGAGATCGAATCTCTATTAATGGCATTTTTGCCATTAATAATCACCAAGATCTAAGTTTTTGAAGATCTGAGATCTTTTTATTGGAGAACTAAGTTCTTATTTTTTTATAAAAATTTCATATAGGGTTAAACCTTGTTCGCAGAGAAATTAAATTCCTAGAACCATAAGTTCTCTTCTTTCTTTTTCTCTTAATCTAGTTCTTTCCCCTAGATTTTGAGTTTGAAGAACAAAATCTTTCCAATGAGAATTAAATTCTCAACTTGTGGGGAGATTTGCAAGGCAAAAGATCACAGATCAAAGGAAGAACTAAGTTCATTTTATGAAGGGTTAAACCATTGTTTTCTTTATGCTAGGCAAAGAAGATACATTTTATCTCTGCTTTTTTCTTTACCTAGGTGTCACGACGTGCTTCCCAATAGACCGAAACGATGACATGGTAAGCCCGCAACGTATTTACTATGAAATAAATACGTTAAGTGTAACTAAGAAATATATAAATGAGCAAGAATGATAAGAGTACTAAAATAAACAGCAACTTTATTTACATTCAACTTTACATACAACTGTCTGAATTTAGAAGGTGCGATGAATAAAACAATGGCATACATAAAGTAAGTGCAGTCTGGAAGGAGCTAGTAATCAAGCTGAGCTTACAGCTGATCCAAGTCCTCTTGGCTCGGCTCTATCTCCTCAGAATCCGGTCCTCCTGATGAACATTCCAAAGAAAGAAACGGAAAGGAAGGTCATCAGCGAACTAGCGCTCGGTAAGTCCCAAAAGAAGAAATAGAAGATAGTATGTAATGTGAAATGAACTGGTAAAGCTGTATATGATCGTTCACAGGTATAGCATAGCTATTCTAACGTGGTTATTTGTAGTTTGATAAAGAAGCTATTCATGTATACGAGAGGAGTCCATCTTACCCCGTGGACTATGGTAACATGTAGTACAAGGCCCCATCATAACCCGCGGGACAATGGCACATGAATTCATGTGAGTGTCTTTTAAGTGAACTCTCGTGCCACAATATAAGTTCCGTACCAATCTACCCTTTTATCCCCGCGTAATGTATTGTATAGATTATGTTTACAAGTCTTGACCAAAACCATGGATACAAAATGTTCAGGTTCATGTTCAGGATGTAATTATGTGTTCAAGTAGTCATGTTGAGTTCATGCCAAGTTATAACCATTGTTCGGTCAAGTCAAGTCAAGTATGCAAGTTTGAGTTTGATATTGATTTCGAGTATTCAAGTTCATGATCAAGTATTCGAGTTCGTGTTTGATTTTGGATTCAGGTTTGAGTTTGGACTCAGATTGAGTCAGACACTTGTGAACGGATTTAACTCTTGAATTCTTAGGTCCAGAAGTAATCGGCAACTGCTGCACATGGACGGTGGGATTTGTGTCTTTTTCCAAGACAATTGCCATTGATAACTCCGTTAAGTTTTCTAACCTGAATAGGCAAGCACTCACTTTCTCTGGCTCCCTGGGGCTCAAGAGAATTGATCCCGCTTAAACCTATATTTACTAAAGTCCTTAAAATATCGTTTTGTATATCTCGAGGGGTTTTATGAAAAATATTTTTAATATAGTTAAAAATAAAACCTCGAGAGTGATTTATAACATTTAGGGTTTTCATGAGCATGTGTTTTAATTATAGGGGTATTTTAATGATAGGTACTTAGTTTTAAAAATTTTATGGTATTTTATTGAAAACTAGCCCTTTTTAGTAACTTGATGATATTTTATTGACATTTTTTTAATCTTTCATTTTTAGAAAAAATATAGTTTCATAATATAATGAAAATATGGATTTATAATTTTATATAATTTTTAATTTTAAAAATTAGTTTTATTTAGAAATTCACATTTCTTTAAAACCGTATTTTATATCCTTTCGAGATCGAATAGTCTGCGAAGAGTGATGCATCTTACTCTACTATTCTTAGGATGTGCGATAATCTACACCATCCATTACCGGGTGTCACACCCCGCTTACCAGTAGACGAAAACGGTGACGTGGCAAGCCCGCAACGTGTTTATTTCGAGAAGCTCATTTTCCGGAATAAATACGCTAAGCGTAAAATAAGCAATATAAAATAACAAGAAAATTAACATGAGGTTAAAACTTCAAAAAATTTATTTACATTCAACTTGATTCATATACAATACATGATTTCAACTGAAAGGAAATACAAAAAAAGAAATGCCTAAACAGGTGGCATAGATACTGAGAAGAAGATAACTGGTCTAGGCCTGGGTTGCGATCTGATCGTGCTCCTCCTCTGAGATGTCTACCTCCTCAGTCTCTACAGTATCTGACAAACGTTCTAAGAAAACAAAGGTGGATGGAATGCCCGTCAGCGAACTTTCTCTCGGTAAATCCTTAAGATATGAAGTGAAATATAAAGTGTAATGATAAAGGAAGTGTATATTATGAACAATTGATTATGAGGTATGGTGTCTCAGCATGTCAATTTATGTAAACACGGAAATTTTATTTAGCATGCAGTTCTTTCGTAATATATGTGAACAAGTATGGTAATATATATGACAAGTAGGTAAATATGGCAGTATAGTATGAGCATGGCAAACAAATATAACATGGCCGTGTAGTGTAGATATGGTGAACATGCAGTGAATGTAAGTGTCTTAACAGGTCTCTACTTGGGTACACTAATTTAACGTAAGTTCAAGAATGAATGTTAACCAATCTCAAGATTGTTCTCGAACCCAACAGGCTATAATCCAGGGGTAAGGAACCACGGGCCCGAATTAAGTGTTAGTAACGGGGCTTCAACCTAGTGTTGAAGTATTCTAAACTCAACAGACTGTAATCCAGGAGAAAGGAAACACGGGCCTTCATGATAGCTTGCTTGTGTCAGTAGATATGGATTCATGATCTAGTGGGACTCCTGAAATTTCATTGGATTCAGGCATGAACTACCCCAACACCCCATGTATTCTACGTTACAGTTAAAATTACCATCCTTGCTCGAATCCATGAATATATCAAGTTTCAAGATTGAGTTCATGTATATATCAAGTATTCATGTATTCATGTCAAGTTGTATTCATGGTTCGAGTCAAGTCATAGTGTTCAAATATTCATGTTTCGTTTTAGTCAAGTTCAAGTGTTCTGATTCATGATCAATAGTCAAGTATACTGGTTTGCTTTTGATGTTTGAATTCAAGTATTCATGATCAAGTATTCATGTTTGGTTTTAATTCAGGTTTTAGTTTGGATTCAGACTTGAGTTAAACTCAGACTTAAGTCAGATACTTATAAACTGATTTAGATCCTGAATTAGGTTCGGGAGTTATCGGTAACTGCTGCACATGGACGGCGGGATTTGTGTATTTTTCCAAGACAATTACCATTGATAACGCCGTTAAGTTTTCTACCTTAAATAGGCAAGCACTCACTTTCTCCGTCTCCCTGGGGCTCAAGAGAATTGATCCCGCTTAAACCTATATTTACTAAAGTCCTTAAATATAGTTTTATATTATTCGAGGGGGTTTTATGAAAAATATTTTTAATATGGTTTCAGAAAAATCTCAAGAAATTATTTATATTATTCAGGATTTCCATGGATGTGAATTTTAGAGATTTGAGCTATTTTAGTGATAGTAGCTTAGCTTGGAAAGCTCATGGTATTTTACTGTAAAGCTTGACTTTTGTTGGTATCTTGATGGTATTTTGATGAAATTTTTAATTCTTTCATTTGAAAAATATAAGTTTTTTATATTTTGAAAATATATGGATTTTGTAATATTTATATAATTATTAAAAATTAAATTTTTATTTAAGTAAAAAAATTACGTTTTTCTTAAAAACCGTATTAAAAACCTTTCGAGACCGAAAACTCCGTGAAGAGGTCTGCATCTCGCTCTACTATTCTAAGGATGTCCGATAATCCGCACCATCCAATAGCGGGTCACCTAAAAAGGGTTGTAGAACCTTATTTGCAAAGGAATTTTAAAATACAATTTTAAAGAAAACCGTTTTTATAGTAAATGGTATTTTAATGTAATCTTCTGTTCGTAACTAAAAATATATTGCTATTGAACCATGTGTGTATGTGAGAGGTAGGTCGTTACATCGTGAATTTTTCTAAAGGTATGTTTAAGCAAAACAAATAAAGATGGTATATACAAAGTTCTTGGTATTTTAATGTAAAAGTTAAATTAAAGTTATGTTACATGACATATTTGAGTGAAAGTTGGTTCTAAACCTTAGTTTTATGATTATAAACTTTGTGTAAGGATTTGGATGCCAGATATGTAAGAAAAAGTGGATTTTATATAGTATAGAAAAAGATGTCGGTATTAACTCCACTTCCGACATATGTTTTGAAAAAGAATATTTAGAGAAGAAGAATGAGGATTGGAAAGGACTTATAAGTGAAGCGGATAAAAGGAAAGTGTAGGAAAAGAGGGTTGTCATCGAGACATCGCGGGGTCGACGGAATATGCGTCGATCCTCTCCGGAACTTGGTCGCTTGCTAACTCCTCTTCTAATCCACTTGTACTTAAGAAATTTTGAGAATTTTGGCTATAATTTTTAGAATGATGAAGGGCTGGGGCATGGGGTAGTATTTATAGTGTGGAATTAGGGTTTTGGAAATAAAAGGATAAATTAAAATGGATTAAAATGAGGATAACTGGGGAATTGAAAGGTCTCTGTTTGATTGTGGGGCAATCAAATAGTGCAGGGGAATGTAAGTAGATGTTGCACACCACCACATAGTTTGTGGGGAGGCGGAATTAGAAAAAAAACAATTTATTAGCAAGCAACATCGACTTAAAACCCGGATCTTATTCTAAACCGTAACTAACATAACTATCTAAGAGATTTAACTACTCTGATGGATGTTATACCTCCTTGCACCGGTCCTTCGGGGCTTCTTTCCGCTTTCTTGCTCCTCTTCTTGGCTCTTTAGATTCTTGAATAGAACTCGATCTCCGATCTCCTCTATGCCATAGATGATCCACCCGAGAGCTTTTAGATCAAGCTTCAACCTCAACTTTGAGGTAATTAAGAAGTCTAGTTTGCTAAAAGAGACTGCTTAGAGTATGTAGAGAATGATTAAAGAATTATTTGATCTCAAAACCCTAGGGATCACAACTCATGTTAAGGGTTAGGGTTTGAGGTAGACGGAGGAGAAAATTTGGAGAGAGAATGAATGAGTGAAAATGAGCTAAGTGTTGTAAAGATAATAGAATGACTAAGGCTTTGAATTATTGAAGCATGGATTATTTTTGAGAAAAATAATCAACCGTGCTTTAATAGTGAAGCCAAATGAATATAATATAATTCAAGCCATGCTTTTATCCATACCATAAATATCTCCAAATTCCACCTCATTCATTTTATTTTCACAAAATAAAATCCATAAATGAGGTGTCTCCTTCTAGAAGCAATTCTTGTACAATTACAAGAATACCCCTCACCGTATATACATACCCGTATTCGTATTCTGAAAAATACTAATACAATGAGATAACAATAATCTAATAATATAATACTAGTATCCGGCTTAAACCTATTATCCGTCCGAACATCATCCGTATAGCCAGTACACGTATATGATCGAAACCCTTCCGTAAGACCATACAGCCTCTGCATCGTTTCGACTGAACCAGAAAAACCCTCTATGTAGGACTCTAAAGACTCGACAGTACGCTGGAAGTGGGTTTAACCATAAATACGTCAGCGACACTAGCTGTATGTAACGGCTACCCAGGTACATGTCGAAAAGAAGGTCAACAAGCTGTTAGTTATATGTATGCCCTAGAGGCCATTACTATACACAGGATGTATATTGTAGTGGATGCTTGGACATATATAGGGAGGAATTTCTTGCTCGACATGATAGTATGCTATCTGGTTGAACTTTACCTTAACGTGTATACCGATTGCCTCTCTATTACATGTTGGTAAAGCCCTTAGGATGTGTACTTGACTACCTGGACTATGATGCGGATCATACCAGTGGGGACATGGTAATCTATAAGTACATCCTTCAAGGTCCCTAGTCGTGGGTGTATCGAGACGGGGCATCGATATACTAGAGTAGACTAGCGTATACCTTCTCGACCCATATAGATGGGCGATGGATGATCCCATATCCATTGGTGTTTGACATCAGAGATGATATACGGGTGCTCAGTAGAGACTGGGTACACTGGACGGACTCGCCGAGAACTCCCAGATGGTATTATACCTCACGTCAGATGGCAGTTCTCTGGTGACACTGGTACAGGTTAGTCTGTAGACCCGAGATCGTCATAGAGTCTTGTGTGATTCCCACTGTGCTTTGATTTCCACCTTACCACGTCCAAGAGGGCGTGCAAAACGGTGGCTTTTGGGTACAGTCCCAAATCACATGGAGGCAATGAGCGATAGGAGGGGATTCATCTCTCCCGGTATAGGGAGTTGATGTTGCGCTGTGTTCGATTGGCTATAACCGGAAATCCCTGGCCAGGGTTGCTAAGATATACTGGTAAGTGTTACCAGTAGTTTCTCAAACTGTTATAGACCTCATATCGACACGACTTATCGAGCTATTGGGGTCTGACGTTTACCACCCCTAGGCGAGATATGCGACATATCAGACGACGAGACCGAACTGTACGGTAAGTGTTACTGGTTGGATTCACAGGAGTGTGAGCGGGCTTGCTCGTCGATCTTCTGATCGCTCAATACCCGGGTGGCCGTTACGTTTAGCAGAGCTCTTACGGCTTGTGGGTGTTTGATATGATCATCACTTGCTGCCGGCGTATTGACGAGTCTTTAGAGTCCTACACAGAGGTTTCCTGGCTCAAGCGAAACGAAATAGGAGCGCATATGAGATATGTGCGGGACTGAGAATAATGCGTGTATGTGATACCGTATTCTATTCTCGCGATGAATGTATCGATTGGTTGTATGCGATATAACCTAGTTATCGAATCAAGGATTGATTCGATAAGCCGATACATTGGATACTAGTCGGTGATATGTGATATGACCGGATCGTTAAATCAAGTGTTGATTTAATGATTTAATGTATAATTATATATTTGATATATTACTTTGCATTAACTAGTATTGGTTCACTTTAAATGGATTTTCTCACTTGATGTGCACATTGTATATGTGATATAGTTTTGTGCACTTGTATGTATCATGTTTGATGATACATGTTTACTTGAGTTTGTGTAAAGATTAAACCATGGTTATTTAAATGGTTAGGGTTTTGATTTTCATATCCATTTATTTATTTATTTATTATGGAAATGATAAAGAGAAAAATGGTGGCTTTCTTTGTTTGTTCATGAAGCTTCATGAAGTTTTGACTAAAGTGACCATTTTGTCTCATCCTTAACTCTAACCATTTCACTTAACCATAGTCCTCTCTCTACACTTAACCATGGTTATAGTTATGATAAGAATAATCTTTTTTCTATTTTTCTTATTATTCTTATGATAATTATCTTCTTCTTCTTCTTCAAAGAAGAAAACTTTGCTTCCGTCAATGGTGATTTGATGAAAAGAGTGAGAAATCCAATTCTAAAGTGAACCCACCTCCTATTTCTTCATCCTCTACCTTTTGCCAAGTAGTATAGGGTGTTTTCTTCACAAGTTTCATGACTTGGTGAAGTGGGAGCTTGATCTTGTGATGCCTCGACGTAGATCATCTTCGGCATCGACGTCGACGACCTAGCCCGCCTATTTCTCCGATGAAGCCGATGCTAGAGTCATGGATTCAATTTGGACAGCGAGGAGACTTCATCGCGGAGCCATGGAGGTGGAGAAACGGATCTACAAAGGTTGTATGTTCGTTCATTTAGTTAAGTTGTTAACTAGTTTCATGTTTCGCCTAAATTCTAGTCAACGATCCGTATTAGGGTTTCTCGGCACTTGTAAAAATTCTAAAATGGAATGGTTGATGCCTTGTGAGACCTCATTAGCGTGCCTAGGAACCCTACAGTGGTATCAGAGCCTAGCTAGAGCCTTAGGCGAAGTCTAGACGACGTTTGAAACCCGATCGAACCCGAAACCCTAATTTTTCCATGCTCTCTGGACTTTTTTCAAAAACTGGGTTTTTTCCAGATTAAAAATATGCAGAAAATTAAGCAGGGGCTTGTAGGAATTACTGAAAATTTCGTGGGCCTAATTCAATTAAACCACCGCGGAACCGCGGCACGAGCCTGGCATGTGCGGCTGTTCCGCAGCCGTACGGTCTCCTCTTGCATTGATTTTTCAACAGTAATTCCTATTTTCTGGTGCTGAGTTTTCTGGGAATTTTTAATTTACTCTAGAGTTGAGTTTTATGGGTTGTATTGGGAGTTCGTAGATTCAATCGGATTATCAAACTTTGTCTATCTGTTTTCCGGATAATTTGTTGAATATGTTAAAAAGTTCGACCGGATATAAATACCCAATTTTTCCCCTGTCGGGAAATTTCCAAGTGTTGGATTTTTCCGTGGTTTAAAGACGTTCTAAGAAGTGCAAGTAACGCGATGGACCCTCTAGAAGACAACAAACCTTAACTCGATTATGTGACCGTCTTGAACTGCCCTTTGAACCTTAGGGTTTGGGGCAGTACGGCGTGCCACATGTGAGGCGTTGGCTTGACCCTTCTACGGCTGGACCGTTGGTACTGAGGCATGAACTGGATGTTTTTAAACATATTTCATGTGTTGAGCTGTATCGGGAAAACTTGGGTGTTCGAATGTTCGATCGGAAAGTTTAACATTTTCTATTTATCTGGAATGTGATACAATAATTGGAATCAACAAATAGTTATGAGATAACTGAATGAATGTTATAAACACAGCACTTTAGTCTCACTTGA
This sequence comes from Agapanthus africanus, assembly GCA_030015575.1. NCBI lineage: Eukaryota > Viridiplantae > Streptophyta > Magnoliopsida > Asparagales > Amaryllidaceae > Agapanthus > Agapanthus africanus. The sequence goes on from JASDDO010000022.1 coordinate 27,743,436, forward strand.
TCGGTTGCCACGGAATTTGATGTGATCAAAAATCCGTCGCAATCACGTTGCGTACGCGGATACTCGCCGGGTAAACTTAATAGACAGCTACACCCCATAGCCCCGACCAAGTGACTGTAGGAGAACCTCGTCGCCGAAAGCATCCGTCCGGGTGCTCGCGGCAGCGGTGTTCCGCCTTGGTGCACTTCGTCGACGGTATCAGGGGTGCGGCCGTCCACTAAAGTTTGCGACGAGCATTCGATCTGGATGCCGGGAATCTTGTTGAATTGCCCGACTTTGTATTGAAAAGTGTTTTCGATTTTGAGACTAAAATGCGGGGTTTATAATTGTTAGGCATGCGATGTCTAAGGAATTTATTTGATTAGGCATGAGATATCTATGGAGGTTGCGGATTCCAACTGTTGTAGTTTTACACTTTCTTTTCTGTGACCGTAAGTGTAATATGTGATATCGCCGGTTTCGTTGCTATATGTCAACGACAATTGGGATGCGCATGTTTACTTACGTTGATGACATGTGATGTTATGTGTTGCTGGATATGTTATATTGGATCGTCGCGTTTGAATATCCGGGGGTTTTTTATGTGAGATTAGTGTTTTTCTTTTTCATTCATGTAAAAAACTTGTATGTAATATTCTTTTATTGGGGCACTTCCAGGTTGCGGAAGATGTCACCGTATGTATATTATTTACTTTTCCGCACTAGGACAGACCCAAGGAGGAGGGCACAAGTAATCGGGTTCTGGAGTCCAGTGGGAGACCAACTCGAGGAGTCGAGTCCGGATCTCCTAACTCTAGAATTGGTAGGGTTGCTTGCCGCTCTCGTAGGGGTCTAGGGGTGTGGGTTTTGGCTATTCATCGCGACCGTGGAATCCGTGTTTTATACTGGCTCGTATTAAAAACACGGACGTCCTAGTATATCCAATATTTCATATGTTTCTTCTGCTGTGATATCTGTGATGTGATCATTTGATATTCTGTGATAGATACAGTATATAGTATATATGATATATTATATAGGCGTTACTTATGTTTTACACCCGCGCTAGCCCTGCCCCGCTCTGCCGTTAGTTACCTAACCTAATGGTGCACGAGGGGACATCGAGGCGAATGCGGATGGCATAAGTGTACGTCATATTTATCTGTGATGTTTAAGTACTTAAATGATGGGACTTCATTAATATGATTAATGAAAGTAAAAGAAACCTAAAGATGTTGTAGAATCGAATTTCAAAATAAAACAGGTAGCTACAGTTCTTGCTTTGCACAGTGATATATATGATATATCCCGCACCTTATTCGATAAGGAAAGGACCGAGATCCCTTCACCGGGAGTGACTCCTTTAGCAATAACTGGCAGATGCTACACACTCGGTTTGTCTTTTGATTGCTTTTAAGAGTTTTTGCTTTGCACAGTGATATATATGATATATCCCGCACCTCATTCGACGAGGAAAGGACCGACGATCCCTTCACCGGGAGTGACTCCTTTAGCAAAACTAGAAAAGCCTCAAAAACACTCCATTTCAAAATTCATTCGATCCTACAACGATATCAAGTTCATTACGCAATAGGTTTTCAGAAAAACCTGTCGTAGCCCTCCGTCATTTCAGATAAGTCCTGCTTAGTATTCGTGCTGCGTTTGTTGACCTTGTCAAGGCGCAGTGTGCGGTAGCTAACCAGTATTTATCTGCTTATGCATATGATGCAGATTGGGTTAGGGTAGTTGTGCGGCCTTGTTGACCTTTTCAAGGGTCGTGCGGGTGGGTTTGATTCAATCAAGAAATGACGGGTTGAACTTGACTTGCGGTCTATGGTTTGTTGACCTTGTCAAGGTCATAGATCGTTCGGGGCAAAATTATCGGGAATTTCAAGTGTTGAAATTTGCAATGAGATTGCATACCTTCTATGAGATAGTTGGTTCCCGATACCCGCTGCGAGTAATTGTTACTCCTGGGAGAGTTTTACACATTACAATTAGCCGATCAAGTAGGTGTCTAGAAAGGTGTTAACGAGGTTACGCCTCTGGGAAAACGAGGTTTACATTAATTAGATTCGTGCGAAAGCACGGGGGACCTCCCTCAAAGTACCGACACTGGCCTGGCTGAAAGATTGGCGAACTTGTAGCGTGTAATTAATCCCGGCTAGTCTTTCCTTTTGGGGTTTGAAGGAAGATTTGATAAAACCAGTGGGAGCCATCCTGATTAGATAAAATTAATAACCAATCTATTCTTGCAAGAGCGCACGCTGAGTGTTTTCTTCTCTCTCTCTCCAGGTAGCGACCATATCACGCCTTAATCAAGATGATAATACGGAATATTGACCGAACCCGCTTGTTTTACTGAGCTGGGGAACGTCGATCCCGCTCTAACTTATAATTGTTATAAGACAGAGCAGGAAATTGGGGAATACCAGATTTCCCGTGCCGCCCAAACGAAGAGAGTGCATGCTGATACATCATCTTCGGGTGTGTTCATTATACAGAACTGTTTCTCAATGTCCTTTACGTCCTGGGTATATGATACCGGATCAGGATCCCAGATATATAATCTGTTACATAGGGCTACAAATAGGTAAAGAACTGAGAACGGGTGATAAGTTTCATGAGGCAGAAAACGGGGCAAGAGTTGCAGCCAAGTCTGTTGGTCACTGTCACCCTGTATTATCTATACATTGATTCTGAACAAATGCTATTAGATACCGAACCTGATATACAAAATCATATCAGTCTTTTTATTTATTAAAGAAGGATATAATTTTGTATTGTTGGATAATGTTTTGAACATTTCCTATATCAAAAGTTGATCGGTTCAGGCACGTTATCTAAAAGCATTGATGTTCTAAATCAAACTACAGTTCTTAGTATACAGAACACACACAAGAGGAAGAGTTCAGAAATGAACGGATCCTTCTTGAGGTATTGTAGACTAGGTCATATCAATGCGACCCGACTAGCTTGAGTTACATAAAGATGCATATTTAAATTAGTTTGAATTTACATCTTGTGAAACTTTCCAGTCATGTCACAGAGATAAAATGACCATAGCTCTGTTTATTGAAAACAGAGAAAGAGTTAGTGAACTCTTGGGATGATACATGTTGATGTATGTAGGTCCCCTATCTACACATGCTAAGACCGGTCCTTTGTACTTCATTACATTCTCTGATAATCTCTCAAGATTCAGATATATGTTCCTGTTGAAACACAAGTCCGAATCTTTTGAGAAATTCACAGAATATAAGTTAGAAGTAGAGAACCAAAATGCGGGTATAAGTAATATGTCCTTTGATGAGATCGAGGAGGAGAATACTTGAGCACGGCAATCATGGTTTATTCTAAAGGAGAATGAGATTCTCCCTCAGAATTACTCCTCCGTATACACCATAGCACGATGGTATATCGGGGCGGAGCAATCACACCCTATATGATAAGGTGTGCTCTATGATGAGTACTACTGAGTTACCTATTTCCTTTGGGAGATATGCCCTTTTGAAGTTGCATACCTATTGAATAGGGTTCAAATCAAACCAGTTGCCTACCACTTCATATGAGATATGGAAAGGGAAGAGCCCATATCTTAAGTTAGTTAAGATTTGGGGTTGTCCGGCCTATGTCTAAAAGCAAAATCCGGACAAGCTCGAGGCAAGGTCTGTTATGTAGAACTGGAAATGTTCCAGCTATACAAACTGCAGCTGATGATTTGACAGAACCAAAGGATTCAGTAGATTCCAACGAACCTCAGCCTCTCCGCCGATCTAGCAGGGTTCCTCACCCACCTGAGAGATACTTTGGTTTCTCTATGACAGTGGGAGCGAGGATTGCATCATGAGATGATGACCCAACTAGTTTCGAGCTGGCCATCAGGAGTGAGACTCTGTAAGAATGGCTGGATGTTTATCGATCTGAGATAGAATCCTTATACACCAACAAAGTATGGACTTTGGTTGCTATATCTGAAGGGTTAAATCCCCATCAGGAGCAAGTATATCTTGAGAAGATTACTTGGTGTAGATGGAAAAGTTGAGACTTTCAAAGCTAGACTTGTTAAAGGTTTTCGTCATCGACCAGGCGTGGATAATGATGAAACCTTTTCCAGTGCCTATGCTTAAGTCCATCCGGATCCTACTTGCCACGGCTACATACCATGACTACGTTATCTGGCGGTTGGGTGTCATGACTGCTTTTCTAAAATGATGTTTTAGAAGAGTGTGTTTATAAGTACACAGCCAGAGGGCCTCGTAGACAGTGGGAGCAGCGGAAACGTGAACAAGATGCTTTATAGGATAAAGCAGGCATCGCGGAGTTGGAACGTCTGTTTTAATGTAGTAGTCAAACAGTTTGACATCATCAAAATGGTAGATGAACCTTGTATATACAAAAAGGTAGTAGGGAGTTTGGTTGTGATCCTCGTAGAGTACATGGATGACATACTCTTGATAGGGAAGGAGTTTCCTATGCTACGCTCGGTCGATCTCCGCTTATCACAAAGATTCTCCATATAGGATCAAAATGATACCTCCTAAATCCTGAGTTTTGGATCTATGAGATAGATTTAATTGAAAGTTAGGATTCTCACTAGTTGTAGTGAGATGGTATCAAACGATTCTGGGGAGAATCACTGGAAGGGTTCCAGGGTGATAAAGACGACTGAATGTCAGTCGCAGGTATTGTCTTTACCCTCACTAAAAAGGGACGGTATGTTGGAAGAGTTCCAAGCTAGATACCGTGACATACTAGATGATAAAGGCTGGATACATCGCTACTTTAGATGCTACCAAAGAGACTGTCTGGGTGTATATCAGTTCATGAGATGAACTTAGTTCCTCTCATTGTGTGACAATGGAGTTGTGGCTTATGCCATGGAACGTCCGTCCCATCAGTGATCCAGACATATTCTAAGGAAGTATCACCTCATCATTGAGATGGTTGATCTTTAAGGGATCGAGGTTAGGAGAGTAGACTCAGAGGACAACACGGCGGATCCACTCACAAAGGCCTTTTCCCAGAGAGAGACTTTTATGGGATGGTTGAGTATGAGATACTACAACCACTGCTACAGATGGCCCTAGTGCAAGTGGGAGATTGTTAGTTATATGTATGCCCTAGAGGCCATTACTATACACAGGATGTATATTGTAGTGGATGCTTGGACATATATAGGGAGGACTTTCTTGCTCGACATGATAGTATGCTATCTGGTTGAACTTTACCTTAACGTGTATACTGATTGCCTCTCTATTACATGTTGATAAAGCCCTTAGGATGTGTACTTGACTACCTGGACTATGATGCGGATCATACCAGTGGGGACATGGTAGTCTATAAGTACATCCTTCAAGGTCCCTAGTCGTGGGTGTATCGAGACGGGGCATCGATATACCAAAGTAGACTAGCGTATACCTTCTCGACCCATATAGATGGGCGATGGATGATCCCATATCCATTGGTGTTTGACATCAGAGATGATATACGGGTGCTCAGTGGAGACTGGGTACACTAGACAGACTCGCCGAGAACTCCCAGATGGTATTATACCTCACGTCAGATGGCAGTTCTCGGGTGACACTGGTACAGGTTAGTCTGTAGACCCGAGATCGTCATAGAGTCTTGTGTGATTCCCACTGTGCTTTGATTTCCACCTTACCACGTCCAAGAGGGCGTGCAAAACGGTGGCTTTTGGGTACAGTCCCGAATCACATGGAGGCAATGAACGATAGGATGGGATTCGTCTCTCCCGGTATAGGGAGTTGATGTTGCGCTGTGTTCGATTGGCTATAACCGGAAATCCCTGGCCAGGGTTGCTGAGATATACTGGTAAGTGTTACCAGTAGTTTCTCGAACTGTTATAGACCTCATATCGACACGACTTATCGAGCTATTGGGGTCTGACGTTTACCACCACTAGGCGAGATATGCGACATATCAGACGACGAGACCGGACTGTACGGTAAGTGTTACTGGTTGGATTCACAGGAGTGTGAGCGGGCTTGCTCGTCGATCTTCTGATCGCTCAATACCCGGGTGGCCGTTACGTTTAGCAGACCGCTTGCGGCTTGTGGGTGTTTGATATGATCATCACTTGCTGCCGGCGTATTGACGAGTCTTTAGAGTCCTACACAGAGGTTTCCTGGCTCAAGCGAAACGAAATAGGAGAGCATATGAGATATGTGCGGGACCGAGAATAATGCGTGTATGTGATACCGTATTCTATTCTCGCGATGAATGTATCGATTGGTTGTATGCGATATAACCTAGTTATCGAATCAAGGATTGATTCGATAAGCCGATATATTGGATACTAGTCGGTGATATGTGATATGACCGGATCGTTAAATCAAGTGTTGATTTAATGATTTAATGTATAATTATATATTTGATATATTACTTTGCATTAACTAGTATTGGTTCACTTTAAATGGATTTTCTCACTTGATGTGCACATTGTATATGTGATATAGTTTTGTGCACTTGTATGTATCATGTTTGATGATACATATTTACTTGAGTTTGTGTAAAGATTAAACCATGGTTATTTAAATGGTTAGGGTTTTGATTTTCATATCCATTTATTTATTTATTTATTATGGAAATGATAAAGAGAAAAATGGTGGCTTTCTTTGTTTGTTCATGAAGCTTCATGAAGCTTTGACTAAAGTGACAATTTTGTCTCATCCTTAACTCTAACCATTTCACTTAACCATAGTCCTCTCTCTACACTTAACCATGGTTATAGTTATGATAAGAATAATCTTTTTTCTATTTTTCTTATTATTCTTATGATAATTATCTTCTTCTTCTTCTTCTTCTTCAAAGAAGAAAACCTTGCTTCCATCAATGGTGATTTGATGAAAAGAGTGAGAAATCCAATTCTAAAGTGAACCCACCTCCTATTTCTTCATCCTCTACCTCTTGCCAAGTAGTATAGGGTGTTTTCTTCACAAGTTTCATGACTTGGTGAAGTGGGAGCTTGATCTTGTGATGCCTCGACGTAGATCATCTTCGGCATCGACGTCGACGACCTAGCCCGCCTATTTCTCCGATGAAGCCGATGCTAGAGTCATGGATTCAATTTGGACAGCGAGGAGACTTCATCGCGGAGCCATGGAGGTGGAGAAACGGATCTACAAAGGTTGTATGTTCGTTCATTTAGTTAAGTTGTTAACTAGTTTCATGTTTCGCCTAAATTCTAGTCAACGATCCGTATTAGGGTTTCTCGGCACTTGTAAAAATTCTAAAATGGCATGGTTGATGCCTTGTGAGACCTCATTAGCGTGCCTAGGAACCCTACACAAGCGAACTCATCCGAACCACAATGAGCCTATACGTAACACCTACCGTACAATACGGTCTCTTCATCTGATATGTCGCATATCAAGTCTGGAGGTAGAATCGTCAGACTCCAATAACTTGATAAGTCATGCCGATGTGTGGCCTATAACCTTTCGAGAAACTACTGATAATATTTACCAGTAAATCTTATCAGCCCTGGCCATGGACTTGATTTTATAGACAATCGAACATAGCGCGACATCAACTCCCAATACCGGGAGAGACGAAACCCCTCCTATCGCTCATTGCCTCTATGTGATTTGGGATTGTACCCAAAATCTACTTGTTTGCACGACTCTGATGAACCGTGGTAGGGAGTAAATCAAAGCACAGTGGGAACCACACAAGACACTATGACGATCTTAGGTCTACAAACTAACATGTTCAAGTGTCACCAGAGAACTGCTATCTGACGATAGGTATGATACCATCTAGGAGTTCTCAGCAAGTAACCATTCTCTAATGAGCACTTGTGTACAATCTTTGATGTCAAACACTAATGGTTATGGGATCAACCATCGCCCCATACAGGGTTAAGAAACTTACACACTAGTCTACTCCAGAATATCAATACCCTGTCTCGATACTCCCTCGACTAGGAACTGTTAAAAGATGTGCTTACGGACTATACAAGCCCCACTAGTATGATCTGCATCATAGTCTTGGTAATCAAGCCAACATCCTAAGGGCTTTATAAACATATATACAAGATATGAATTACTAAGTAAAACACATCACATGTTATGATAAAGACAAACCAAATAGTGTACTATCATATTGAGCAAGATTGTCCTGTACATACATATCCCTAGCATCCTATACAATGAAGGCCTCTAGGGCATACATATCCAACAATCTCCTACTTGTACTAAGGCCTGTAATTGGTGCAATAAGTACCCACTTTCTACACTAGAGCCAGTTGCTGGCGTACCGCATGCCCAACATCTCGAACAGTCTCTCGAATTGGAATTGAGGGATGGCCTTGGTGAATGGATCGCCATGTTGTCTTTTGTTTTCACTCTCCATACTTCAATCTCCCGACGATCCACGATCTCCCTGATCAGGTGATACCGCCTCAAGATATGTCTGGATTTATGATGGGACCATGGCTCCATTGTTATCGCAATACAAAGGTATTGGATTAGCAATGGATGGAACCACCTGAAGTTCAGAAATGAACTTCCTTATCCAGACTGCCTATTTTGCGACATCATTAGCAGCTATATACTCAGCTTCCATCGTTGAGTCAGCGACGGTATCTTGTTTGGAACTCTTCCAACATACCACCCCTCTATTGAGGGTAAATACAAAACCCGAGATGGACTTTCTATCATCCTTATTGCTCTGGAAACTAGAATCGGTAAAGGCCTCCATTTGGAGATCTCCGTTACCATATACTAAGAAAAATTCTTTAGTCCTTCGTAAGTACTTAAGAATGTTCATCATAGCTGTCCAGTGTTTCTCCCCTGAATTGGATTGATACCTGCTTACTACACTCAGTGTGTAAGCTACATCTGGGCAAGTACATAACATCGCATACATTATAGATCATACCGCTGAAGCGTAGGGTATAATTCTCATGTAAGCCCTCTCTTCATCGGTCTTTGGAGACATCTCTTTGGAAAGGGTGATCCCGTGATAAGCGGGTAAATTACCTCGCTTGGAATCTTCCATACTAAACCTCTTTAGTACAATGTCTATATATCTTGATTGGGACAATCCCAACAATCTCTTAGACCTATCTTTATATATCTTAATGCCTAGAATGCACGAGGCATCACCCAGGTCCTTCATGGAGAACCTCTGTGATAAGAATAGTTTGACCGATTGTAGCATAGGAACGTTATTTTCTATCAAGAGAATATCATCCACGTACAATACAAGGAAAGTGATTGTACTCCCTATAATTTTCTTATAAATGCATGGTTCATCTACATTTTTGATAAAATCAAACTCTTTGATTGTATCATCAAAGAAGATGTTCCAACTCCATGATGCCTGCTTTAATCCATAGATGCATTTAAGCAGCCTACATGCCTTTTCGCTGCTCGCACTGTCAATGAAGCCCTCCAGCTGATCCATAAAAACGCAGTCATCCAAATCACCATTTAGAAATACTGTTTTAATATCCATCTGACAGATTTCATAGTCGTAGTAAGCAGCAATAGAAAGGAGGATTCGAATGGATTTAAGCATTGCAACTGGAGAAAAAGTCTCATCATAATCCAATCCTGGTCTTTGACGAAATCCTTTCGCCACAAGCTTAGCTTTATAGGTCTCTACCTGCCCATCCATACCAATCTTTTTCTTAAAGATCCATTTACATCCTATGGGTTTTACTCCAGAAGGTGCAACGTCCAAAGTCCATACTTTGTTGGTGTGCATGGATTCCATTTCGGATCGCATGGCATCCAGCCATTTCACTGAGTCACTACTCGTGATAGCTTGCTGAAAACTAGTAGGGCCATCATCATCAATGATGCAATCTTCTCTATCACCATCAATTAGAAAACCATAGTATCTATCTGGTGGGCGAGAAGTTCTACTAGATCTACAGAGTGACTGAGGCTCATTGGGTTCTATTGAAACTTCAGGTTCAACCAAATCGTCAGTAGTTGTTTGTGGCTCTGAAATTTCTTCCAGTTCTACCGTATTTCCAATAGTATCATCTGTAAAACATTCATTTTCTAAAAATATGGCATATTGAGAAATAAACACTCTTTGTTCCTCCTTATAGTAGAAAAGATATCCATATGAATGTTTAGGATATCACACAAATTTACACAAAACCGATTGTATCTCGAGTTTGTCTGGATTCTTCTTTTAACATAAGCAGGACAATCCTATATCCTAACTCATTTAAGAGATGGTCTCTTCCCATACCATATCTCATATGGAGTGGTAGGCACAGATTTGGTTGGAACCCTGTTTAATAGATATACTGCAGTCTCCAATGCATGCCCCTAAAAAGAAAGTCGCAACTCAGAATCACTCATCATTGAGCGTACCATATCTAATAGGGTACGATTTCTCCGTTCTTAGACACCGTTGTGTTGTGGTGTGTACGGAGGAGTGAGCTGAGAGAGAATCGCATTCTCTTTTAGGAGATCTAGAAACTCTGTATTTAAGTACTCTCCTCCTCGATCTGATCGAAGTTTCTTGATACTCAATCCAGTTTGTTTTTCTACTTCAAGTTTATATTCCTTGAATTTTTCAAAAATTTCAGATTTATGTTTCAACAAGAACACGTGTCCAAATCTCGAGAAATCATCAGTAAAAGTTATGAAGTATGAATAACCGCTTCTTGTATATGTAGACATTGGTCCACATACATCACTATGTATGAGACCTAAGAGTTCAGTAGCTCTCTTTCCGTGTCCAGTAAACGGAATTTTGGTCATTTTACCCTTGATACAAGACTGACAAGTCGCATAAGATTTATATTCAAACGGATTTAAATATCCATTTTTATGTAGCTTGGTTAGTCTTGTTTTGTTAATATGACCAAGTCTAAAATGCCAAATGAAATCTTCATTTATCTCTGAAATCTTCCTTTTGTTTATATGTTGTATGTTAAAAACTGTGTGTTGATTCAGGACATAGATTCCGTTATTTAATGTACCATACCCAATCAACTATTGATTTAGGTTAATATTCATAACATTACTTCGTAACACAAAATTATATCCTTTATTGTCCAACAGAGATACAGATATTATATTACATAACATAGATTGCACAAAATAACATGGGTTCAAAACCAATATATACCCTGAAGGCAACCCCAGATGATACTCTATCATGGATATAGCATGAATATTTGATCCATTTCCAACACGGAGAGTATGGTCGCCTTTCTTCAAAACCTTTCTATTTCTCAATCTCTGCACACAATTGTAGATATGAGATCCCGAACCGGTATATAATACCCAGGATGTAGAGTTTATAGAAAAACGGCTTTCGGTAACAAACACACCTGAAGTGGAAGCATCAATATGCATCTTCTTCTTGAGATCGGCGAGGTACTCAAAACAGCTCCTTTTCTATTGTCCTGACTTGTGGCAGTAGAAGCATTCTGCTTTTCCTGATCCCACAGCTCCTGACTTGTCTTTCCCATGTGCCTTTTTAACTCCACATCTCGGTTTGATGGGTTTCTTCTTCTTTCCCATAGCTTTAGGTTTTGGGATGGAAGAGAAAGATTGCCCAGGAACTAGAGAGGGAGTTTTCACTACTTTCAGCGTGCTCTCTGCACTTCTCAACATATTGAGAAGTTCAGGAAGTGATCTCTCCAAATTATACATTGTTCATTTTCCATCGTCCATCTCAGGTCCTCTAGTTCTTCAATAAGACCTATCATCTTTAGGATATGATCTCCTACAGATGTGCCAGCAGCCATCCTCATTTGAAACAGCTTTCTTGAGGCCTCGTAGCGAAGAGCACGAGATTGCTCCCCATACAACTCCTTTGTATGGAGAAAGATGGATTGCACATCCATCTTCTCATGTTGCTTTTGATGTTCGTTGTCCATCGAAGCAAGCATGAGGTATTTGCCTATGGCGCAATCGATATCCCATGTCTTGCGGATTTCCTTATCCGCAACAGAGGAATCAGGGACTGGGAGGGGAGGGGCTGGAGCAGTAAAGACGTATACAACCTTATCATAAGTAAGGGAAATATTCATGTTCCTCAGCCAGTCTTTATAATTAGGTCCTGTTAGTTTATTTTTCTCTAATAGAAACTTAGGTCCCGACATTGGTATCTGCCATTAGAAAAGAGAAAGAAAACACTCAGCGATAACTCTTGCATGATTAGACTGGTTATTTATCTTATCTAATCGATATCTCCCACTGCTTTTATAAAATTTTCCTTCAAACCTTAAAAATAAAATTAGCCAGGATTAATTGCATTCTATAAGTTCGCTAACCGGTTGGCCAGGCTAGTGTCAGTACTCCGAGGGAAGTTCCCCGTACTTTCGCACGGACCTAATTAAAATAAACCGCATTTCCCTATAGGCATAACCCCGTTGACACATTTCTAGACACCAACTGGATTAACTAATTGTACAGTGTAAAATTTTTCTGGGAGTAACTATTGCTCACAGTGGGATCGGGATCCAACTATCAAATAGAAGGTATGCAATCTCATTGCAAATTTCAACACTTGAAATTCCCAATATGGTTTTTACCCCTAACTTCTTATGACCTTAACTATGGTCAACAAATTATAAGCGCTAGTCAAGTTCTACCCGTCATTTCATGATTGATTTAGACCCATTCATATGACCCTTAACTCTGGTTAACAAAGTCATACGAATATCCTAATCGATCGCATCATATACTTTATAGGAAGACATCACTTAGCTACCGTACACTACGCCTTAACTATAGTCAACAAACTTAGCACGAATACTAAGTACTCTACTTCCTAAAATGGCGGAGGACTACGAATGGTTTTGATGAAAACCTTTAACGTAATGAACTTGATATTGTTGTAGAATCTAGTGATCTGAAAAAGAGTGGTTTAAGCTCCGCTTTTAAAAATCGAGTAGTTTTCAAAACAAACCGAGTGGGTTGTAGCATGTGCTAGTTTTGCTAAAGAGGTCACTCCCAGTGAAGGGATCTAGGCTCTTTCCTCATCGAATGAGGTGCTGGATATTCATCAAGGAATACCACTATGCAAAGCAAGAACTAGAGCTATCTTTTTTGAAAAATTTGATTCTACAACATATTTAGGTTTCTTTTCTTAATATTAATCTTATTAATGTTTTCCCATCATTTAACCTTAGCATTGCAGAAAAAGAAACGAAAATAGAACGTACGCTTATGCCATCTGCATTCGCCACGGGGCCCCGTCATACACCGTTGGGTTACTTAACTAAAAAAAGAGCGAGGGATGGACTAGCGCGGGTGCAAAATATAAGCAACATTTATTATATATCACATATATATAACCATTCGTCTCAAGCAAAAATAAGTATTCAAGATCACAAATGAATATATTAGATATACTAGGAATTCCGTGTTTCGTTTAAGCCTAGAACGAACGACGGATTTCACGGTCGTGATGAATAGCCAAACCCCACCCTAGACCCCTACGGGTGCGGAAAACTACCCGCCAAATTCTTGAAGTGAAGCAACCTCCTTCAATAAAATGAGTAGGCCACTCGGCACTTCAAGAACCCAGTAGTTTGTGCACCCCACCTTGGGTCTATCCTAGGAGCAAAAAAATAGTAAAAGAAATAATACAACAGTGGCTACAACCTCAACTCGGATGTGCCCCGCAAAATAATATTACATCACATTTACAAATTACATGAATGAAAGAAAAGAAAACACTTTTCTCACAACCCTCCGGCTATTCATCCATAACGATCCAATACTCCATATACACAAACCATCACATGATTCTAATATGTGCAACCCCCACTAATCGATATATAGCAATTAGCGGACGTTTCTAAACACATATACAAACCGAAACCGGATAAACGATGCAAAATTTTTGACTTCGAAACACTCTGAATTGCGACTACAGAAAGATAACATCACATGCAATCTCGGCAAAATCAAACAGTACCTTAAAACCTAAAACCAAGAGATAAGAAAACCATAAAAAAAACGAAGACCAAATATTGTATTTGGACCGACCAAGCTGGGCTAAATGATGTTTTGGCCAGCCAGAAAAAGTTGGTTTGGCCTCGGTTTTTAGTGGTGTTCTAGCTACATCATTAGTAGTATTCTACACCTATTTAGAAAAAAATTAGAAGACTTTTTAAAATTTGACAAAAACTTTGTTTTAGTTTAACGGTTTCGGAGTTGTTTCGGTTTCGAAACTTTATACGTCGTCTAATATGCTAGTTTTGGTTTAGTTATGCTCTGATACTATGTAAGTAGATGTTGCACACCACCACATAGTTTGTGGGGAGGCGGAATTAGCAAACAACAATTTTGTAGCAAGCAACATCGACTTGATACCCAGATCTTATCCTAAACCGTAACTAACATAACTATCTAGGAGATTTAACTACTCTGGTGGATGTTATACCTCCTTGCACCGGTCCTTCGGGTTTTCTTTCCGCTTCCTTGCTCCTCTTCTTGGCTCTTTAGATGCTTGAATAGAACTTGATCTCCGGTCTCCACTATGCCATAGATGATCTACCCGAAAGCTTTTGGATCAAGCTTCAACCTCAACTTTGAGGTAACTAAGAAGTCTAGTTTGCTAAAAGAGACTACTTAGAGGATGTAGAGAATGATTAAATGATTATTTGATCCCAAAACCCTAGGGATCACAACTCATGTAAAGGGTTAGGGTTTGAGGTAGAGGGAGGAGAAAATTTAGAGAGAGAATGAATGAGTGAAAATGAGCTAAGTGTTGTAAAGAAAATAGAATGGCTAAAGCTTTGAATTATTGAAGCATGGATTATTTTTGAGAAAAATAATCAACCATGCATCAATAGCGAAGCCAAATGAATATAATATAATTCAAGCCATGCTTTTATCCATACCATAAATATCTCCAAATTCCACCTCATTCATTTTATTTTCACAAAATAAAATTCATAAATGAGGTGTCTCCTTCTAGAAACAATTCTTGTATAATTACAAGAATGCCCCTCACCGTATATACATACCCGTATTCGTATGCCAAAAAATACGAATAAATTGATATAAAAATAATCCAATAATATAATACTGGTATCCGACTTAAACCAAAACCAACCAGTATTATCCATCCGAACATCATCCGTGTAACCAGTACACATATATGATTGAAACCCTGTCGTAAGACCATATGACCTCTACATCGTTTCGCCTGAACCAGGAAAACCCTCTGTGTGGGACTCTAAAGACTCGACAGTACGCTGGCAGTGGATTTAACCACAAGTCCGTCAGCGGCACTACCTATACGTAAAGGCTACCCAGGTACATGTCGAAAAGAAGACCGACGAGCGAATTCATCCGAACCCCAATGAGCCTATAAGTAACACTTACCATATAGTCCGGTCACTTTGTCTGATATGTCGTATATCAAGTCTGGAGGTGGAATCGTCGGACTCCGATAACTTGATAAGTCATGCAGATGTGTGACCTATCATCTTTCGAGAAACTACTGATAACACTTACCAGTAAATCTCATCAGCCCTGGCCAGGGACTTGCTGTTATAGCCAATCGAGTATAGCGCAACATCAACTCCCAATATCGGGAGAGACGAGTCCCCTCCTATCGCTCACTGCCTCTCTGTGACTCGGGACTGTACCAAAAATCCACATGTTTGCACGAATCTGACAATCCGTGGTTGGGAGGAAATCAAAGCACAGTGGGAACCACACAAGACATTATAACAATCTCTGGTCTACAGACTAACCTGTACAAGTGTCACCAGAGAACTGCTATCTGATGACAGGTATGATACCATCTAGGAGTTCTCGGTGAGTCATGTTCAGTGTACTCATTCTCTAATGAACATCTGTGTACAATCTTTGATGTCAAACACCAATGGTTATGGGATCAACCATCGCCCCCATACAAAGTCAAGAAACGTACACACTAGTCTACTCTGGAATATTGATGCCCTGTCTCGATACTCTCTCGACTAGGAATTGTTAAAGAATGTGCTTACGGACTATACAAGCCCCACTAGTATGATCTGCATCATAGTCTTGGTAGTCAAGCCAACATCCAAAGGGCTTTATCAACATGTATACAAGATATGAAATACTAAGTAAAACACATCACATGTTAAGATAAAGACAAACCAAACAGTGTACTATCATATTGAGCAAAATTATCATGTACATACATATCTCTAGCATCCTATATAATGAAGGCCTCTAGGGCATACAAATCCAACAATGGGTAGGGGAAGGGTTATGTGTGCAAAGCCCGGGCACCTTTGGCTACGGTTCACTCGTCCCCGCCGGCCTTAAAGAGCATCTCGCCAGTCGATTGTGGGAGTGGGGCCGGTGGATTGGTGCCACGTGTTCATCTCATTATTAATACTCTTTTGCACATGTTTATTTCTTCAGACTTTTTTTATGTGCATTGCACGTGTAAACTTTTGGGCTTCCAAAAAGTTTAAAAGAAAAATCAGAAAAAAAAAATCATGTGTCTGATGAGATTTGAACACAGGGGCTACGTCACAGCAGTGCAAGGGCTTTACCGGTAGCCTACAAGTTGGTTCTTGCTGTTCTTAAAAAAATTAACTTATAACTTGTACTCAGGCTGTGAAACTCTATTCTGTATTTTAACAGAAGAATTTCCATACTAAGATTTCAAAGTCGTTACAGCGGGTCCCCTAACGAGAGTTGTAGATGCATAATTGTAAAGGAATACAAATACTGCTTTAAAAGAAACCCGATTTTTAAAATATATGGTATTTTATTGTTAAAATTTTTCTGTGAACCATATATATAGGCGTCATGCTATGAAACCAAACTGTGCGTGTGGGGTAGGTCGTTACCCCGTGAAGTTTTTCCTAAAGGTATTTAACAATTATCGAAAGAGCTGATATTAAAGTTCAAGGTATTTTAATGAAAAAGTCCGTTATATGCGTATTGAACATGAAATTTTGGTTTCATAAAAAAACAATAGATGTGGGTTTTTTTTAAAAGATATTAGGGTGATTATATGACATTTAAACATATCAAGCATGATAAAATGTTTAGAAACGAAGATTGTTACGTGTTAACTCCACTTTTGTTGATATTTTTAAAAATTACGAATTGATATGAAAGAGAAGGAGAGAAGAGAGACTTACAGTTTGAAAATCTTAAGAAAAGAATGAGGAAGAGAAGGAGTGTCTTCGTGGCGTCACGGGAGCTCCGGAAATGGCTTCGATCTTCGACGGAACAAGCTTGCTCACTAACCCCCACTTTACTCCACTTGCACTTAGGAACTTTTGAAGGAATTTTTTTCTAGAATTTTCAGAATGGTGCTGAGCTAAAATATGGAATGGTATTTATAGTAAAGAATTAGGGTTTGGGAATTAAAATTTTGGATTAAAAAGCATTAAAATGGTGTTAATTGGTGAAATGAAAGATCTCTGTTTGATTGCAGAAAAATCAAACAGTGCAGAAGAGTTAAGATGAGCTGAAGGGACAAAGTGTACAAAGCATAGAGGCAAACAGGCTCATCAGAGACATCGGCATCGGCCCCATGACCAATTTAGCAGGTCGGATTTGGATCTCTGTCCTCAAGATTCGTGCCACGTGGGTTTTTCTTTGTTTACACCATTTTGCATATGTTTGATTTTTCTGAACTTTTCATTTCCCCATGTATTGCACGTGCAATATTTTGGGCTTCCAAAAATAAAAAGAAAAATCAGAAAAAAAAAATAATTGTGCCTGATGGGAATCGAACACACAGGCTACGTCACAGCAGTGCAAAGGCTTTACCAGTGAGCTACAAGTTGTTTCTTGCTTTTGTTTAATAGAAATAACTTTTAACTCTTACATAGGCTGTAATACGCTTTTCTGTATATTAACAGGAAAATTTTGTGCAGAGATTTCAGAGTCGTTACATTCTACCCTCCTTATAAAAATTTCGTCCTCGAAATTTACAATTACATAGGGACTAATTTTCAAAGAGGTAGGGATATCGTGTATGCATATCTTCTTCTCGTTCCCATGTTGATTCTCCTGGCGAATCCTTTCTCCACATCACTCGGACCAAATTTACTTCCTTGTTCCGCAATGTCTTTACCTTTCGGTCCAGGATCTCAACTGGTTGTTGCTCGCAGATTAATTCAGTTTGTACTATGAACTCTGAGTGATCAAGTATATGGCTGGGGTCGCTCACATATCGTCATAGCTGGGATATGTGGAACACATTGTGCACTCCTTCCATTGAGGGTGGTAGTGCTAAACGGTATGCCACTTCTCTAACTCGTTCGAATATGTCGAACGGTCCTATGTATCTTGGATTGAGTTTGCCCCTTTTACCAAAACGGATCACTCCTAAGTTTGGAGAGATCTTCAGGAATACATGGTCTCCAGGTTGGAACTCCAGATGTCGACGCTTTACATCTGCCCAATATTTCTGTCGGTCTTGGACTATGCGCATCCTTTTCCTGATCGTGCGAACTACGTCCAAAGTTGCCACGATCATCTCTGGTCCAAGGAGTTCACGATCTCCGACGTCATTATAACTTAGCGGTGATCGACACTTCCGTCCGTAGAGTGTTGCAAATGGTGCCATTCCAATGCTTGCCCGATAGTTGTTGTTGTATAAAAACTCCACAAAGTATAAGTAATCTTCCCACGAACCTCCGAATTCTAACATACAGTCTCTTAGCATATCTTCCAGAATCTGAATTGTTCGCTCAGACTGTACATCCGTTCGTAGATGATAAGCCGTGTTGAAATTCAGACTCGTTCACAGGCTAGCTTGCAGACTCTGCCAAAACCGTGATCGTAATCTTGTATCACGGTCGGAGACGATGCAAACAGGTAATCCATGCAATCTCACGATCTCCTGCATGAGTTCATGTGTATCAAATATGGTACATCTTGAAGGTTTAAATCTTACTTTAGATTTATGCTTACCTCCATGTACTTCTTTGCTAACGTCTCGGTTGTCTGGCCAACTCGAAATGGAATAAAGTGAGTCGGCTTGGTGAGTCGATCCACAATAACCCATATTGCGTCGTTACCCTTCGTGCTGCGAGAAAGGGCAGTCACGAAGTCCATGGTAATGTGCTGCCATTTCCATTCTGGGATTGGTAACGGCTGAAGTAGACTAGCAGTTCTATGATGTTCAGCCTTCACTTACAGACACACCAAACACTTGGTTACGCTTCTAGCTACTTCGCGCTTCATTCCATGTCACCAGTAGTGTTGTCGTAGATCCTTGTATATCTTTGTAACATCGGGGTGTACTGAATACGGAGAGCTGTGAGCTTTTTTCATCAACTCTTCTCGAATATGGCCGATTGGCACACATAATCAACTTCCACATCGCAAGGATCCATCTTCCTGAATGATGAAGTCAGTTCGAAATCCACTTTCTAGTTGTTCTTGGATCTTTTGTAGCTTGGCATCATTTGCTTGAGCTGTCTTGATCTGATTGACAAAAGTGGACTGGACTTATAAGTTCATCAAATATGAAGCGTTACGTGGCATAACTACTTCGATCTCCAATCCTTGCAATTCTTGTTGTAATCTCCACTGAGCGGTGAGGT
Organism: Agapanthus africanus; assembly: GCA_030015575.1. Lineage (NCBI taxonomy): Eukaryota > Viridiplantae > Streptophyta > Magnoliopsida > Asparagales > Amaryllidaceae > Agapanthus > Agapanthus africanus. The sequence continues at coordinate 27,762,943 of JASDDO010000022.1, forward strand.
TCATTGCTAATGGCTGGCGACTAAGTTCATCAGGAACTACATTCACCTTCCCAAGATGATACTATAGGTTGATGTCGAAGTTCGCCATGAATTCTAGCCATCTTCTCTGCCGCATGTTTAATTCCTTCTAAGTAAATACATACTTCAGACTCTTGTGGTCAATGTATATATCCACTCGTTCTCCCAAGAGATTGTGGCGCCAAATCTTAAGTGTGAAGATGACGGCTGCCAACTCCAGATCATGTGTTGGATAGTTGCGCTCATGAACCTTTAACTATCTTGATGCAAAAGCCACAACTTTTCCATGATAGTGTAGAACACATCATAATCCTTTACCGGACGCATCACAATGCACAACGAATCCTCCAGATTGATCCGGTATTACGAGGATAGAAGCAGAGGTTAATCTTGACTTCATGTTTACAAAAACTTTTTCACATGCTTCTGACCACACGAATGCTTCATCTTTACGTGTGAGCTTGGTCAGGGGTGCTGCAATCTTTGAGAAGCCTTCAATGAATCGTCGGTTGTATCCTGCTAATCTCAAGAAATTTCGTATATCCTTCACCGTCTTTGGTGTCGGCCACTCACTGACAGTGGACATCTTAGCTGGATCTACTAAGGTTCCTTCGCCTGAAACAATATGTCCAAGAAATCCGACTTGATCTAGCCAAAATTCACACTTGCTGTACTTGGCGTAGAGCTGATGTTGTCGCAATGTCTCCAGGACAATCCGTAAGTGCTCGGCGTGTTCTTTCCGATTATTTAAATACACCAGGATGTCGTCGATGAAGATAACAACGAACATGTCTAAGTACTCTTGGAAAACTTGGTTCATCAGGTTCATAAAGATGGCAGGTGCATTGGTCACCCCAAATGGCATTACGAGATATTCATAATGACCATATCGAGTTCTAAACACCGTCTTCGAAATGTCGGACTCTTTGACCTTCACCTGATGATAACCCGAACGAAGATCTAGCTTTGAAAATACACAAGACCCACTTAACTGATCGAAAAGATCATCAATACGTGGTAGTGGATACTTGTTCTTAATCGTCACTTCGTTCATAGCTCAATAATCTACACATATTCTGTATGAACCTTCCTTCTTCTTCACGAGTAATACCCGAGATCCCAAACTTGAAGCACTAGGTCGGATCCAACCTTTCTTTAGCAGTTCGTCCAATTGAATACGGATCTCCTTCAATCCCTCCGGACTTAACCGGTATGGAACTTTGATTACAGGTTACGCACCAGGTTGTAAATCAATACTAAACTCAAGAGATCAATCGAGAGGCAAACCTGATATGTCTTCAGGGAACACATCCTCGAACTACTTCGGTCTTTTCTTCTTCCGCCGGTAGAGAGAAAACTTCTGTATTCTTTGGTTTAGCACGGTAGCTTCCTGGCTCCAAAGTTCTATCTCCACTTTTTAAATAGAAAACTGGATGATCTGGTATCTCAAATACTACCCTCCTTTGACGACAGTTAATAGTAGCATAGAATACTCCCAGCCAATCCATCCCCAACACAACGTCGAAATTTGGGATGTCTAGTACTTTGAAATTTGCATAGAATTCTCGACCGCAAACTACAACTAGACACTGATCAAACCCCATAGTTGCTTTCAAGACTCCATTCCCGGAACTGACATTCCAGCTTGAAATGAGTGGCTTCATAGGAATCGCATGCGTTCTCACGAATCGTTGTGATATGAAGCAGTGTGAAGCTCTAGTGTCCAAAAGTGTGAGTGCAGGAAGGGTGGTTACTAGTATAGTACCTAAGTTGTGTGAGGTTGGGTTTAGATATAGGAACAATATAGTGACACACAAGAATTGAAAAGTTGAATGGATGGAAAGTTACCAGTGATGACTTATCCTGTAGCTTCGGCCTCCTCGACCGTCATTGTAAAAGAATGACGTCTCGGTACATTCCTCCTTACCGGAGGCACATTCTTCTATCCTTGGGGCACGTTTCTCTGCCCTTGAGGAACGTTTCTCTGTGCCTGATGGAATTGATGTTGAGGCCATCAAGGTGGTCCACGAGGAGCTGGTGCAGGGACAGCGAGGCGGGGTGCAGTTTCCTGAATGGCTGGCCTCTATGGGGTTGTGATTGTGGGTCTGGGTGCTGGTGCTGTGTTAAAACGATATGGGCATGCTCCTATAGAGTGAGTAGATGCGCCATAAATCAAAAACATACAATTTGCACGCCTGTAGTCTTTCTTCAAGTGTCCAGTTATCTTGCAGTAGAAACAGAAATCTGGACTATACCGGTTATATGATCCTCCCGGTCTCTGAGGTGCAAAGTTCAGCGTAGAAGAGGCTCCTCCTTTCATCTGTGTAGCAGGGTGTTTGATTCCAGCTGTTTGGGGCTTACCCTTATTCTTTACCACAGCTTCATAACGACGTGCTGCCTTCAGGGCGAGTTCATGAGTCGGGTAGTTGCCTGTGGCTAATGCCGCCTGAATCTCCGGGTCTAAACCCTGTTGGAAACGTCTAGCCTGAATCTCATCGGTCGGGATCAAATGCGCCGTGAACCTGATAAGATATTGATGTCAGGATAGAGATGTGTTTTAACGGAACAGTATTTGATACGAATTCTTTACCTGCTAAGCATGATGAATTCAGCATCATATTCATTTACCGATTTTACCCACGTAGAACCTTGTTGTAGGTGGATGAACTGTTGTTCCATCTCAAAACGAGCAGTCTCAGGGAAGAACTTCGTATCGAACAGATTGTGAAACGTCTTCCATTCTATTGGCTATGTGAGACGTCTTTCCTCAGCCTTCCACCAGACTCTTGCATTGTCGGTCAGTTGCAACTTAGCAACTCTCACCCAGGCAATATCTGGCACTTGAGCGGCTGCCAAATCATCTTCGATCGCTTGAGCCCACTCTTCTGCCTCAAGTGGGCTCTCTTTTCCTGAGAAGTGTTTTGGGTGTAGTGCCCAAAATTGCTTGACTCCGGGTGCCTCGGCTTCGGAACGGCGTATGAGGATAGCGGTCTGCTGCTGCTGACCCTCCAAAAGGCTCTTGATGGCCTCAAGAGTACCGTTTGCTTATTGATAGGAGATGCAACGATAGGTGGTGGTGGTAGAGTAGGCGGTGGAGTATTGCCGTTGACGTTCGTTCTGGTTTTGTTCGGAGAATCTATTACCTTGATAGAAAAGGAATAGTTAGGATGGATTCAAGTAATTTGAAATGTAAGGAATGTATAGATGCTAATTCTTATAATTCTTGTGATATATTTCATAAGACTTCATGCAGAACTGACCTTGTTTACCCCAATCAGAGCAAAGCTCTGTTCAAATTTCAAATTTTGAAATGAAGCAGCGCTTCATAACAGAGCCAGCGCTGAGAGTCAAAGACTCTGAGGCAGCGCTCAATTGCAAGCACATGAGAGCTAGCGCTAAGAGCGCTGCAGCGCACTACGGGCAAAGCACGTGAGCGCTGGCGCTAAGAGCGCTGCACTCTAAGCAGCGCACCACGTGCAAAGCACATAAGCGCTAGCGCTACGTGCGTTGCACTCTAAGCAGCGCATCACGTGCAAAGCACGAGAGCGCTGGCACTGGAACTAAATGTTCCCAACCATTGGATCAAAGATTCAACGAACATGATTAAAAATCATCAGTTGACCAGAATAAAATTCTACTAAGGAAACATTCCTCAAAATCTTTCCAAACAGGAAAGATTGTGCTCTGTAAATCAGAGCACCATTGGATCAAAGATCCAATGGTGATTAAAATCACCAAGATACAAAATAAATTCTGTATGGGGAAAGATTTCTCAATCTTGTTAAAAACAAGAAGATTGCCTTCTGTAAATCAGAAGCCCTTGGATCAAAGATCCAACGGGGGAAACATCCCCAAATCAATTAGAGAAAAGATCTCTTCAACTGATTCAGCAAATCAGCTTGCCCTACATAAAGGCCCCAAGACTTCAAGTCTGATAGAGAGGAACCTCCCCCCCATAAATTTTGAGAAACTTCAGAGAGAAGAGCAAGCTCTCGGCAGAAGAACTTTTCTTCAAGGTAAAAACAGAGAGATAAAAAATCCCATCAGGAAAAGAACCTAGTTCTTTTGACAGATCATAGATTTATAAGAAAAATCGTCTTTCACAAAAGAGAATATAACATCCCATTATAAAAAGGGGCAGAATAATTCAATTCTCTTAGGATCACAGATCTATAAAGGCAAAGCTTTTCACCAAGAACATAAGAGATTGAAACATCTCTTATAAAATAAGAACTTTGTTCTTAGATCCATGAGACAAAATCTCTTATAAATGAGAGTTTACTTCTCAGAGCGCAAAACTGATCAAAGTTGCATAAAAGAAGAGCCTCAGCGCTCCAAATCTAGCGCACAGCGCTGCAGAGCCTTAGCGCTCCAAATCTAAAGAAGTGCACTGCGCTCATTGTCTGGCGCACAGCGCCAAGAGCGCCGCGTGCTCCTCACGTGTGCGCTACTTCACCAGAAACGCTCTGCGCTCATTGGCTGGCGATCAGCGCCAAGCGCGCCATGTGCTCCTCACGTGTGCACTACTTCACCAGAAGCGCTCTGCGCTCATTGGCTGGCGATCAGCGCCAAGCGTGCCACGTGCTCCTCATGTGTGCGCTACATAAACAATAGCGCTCTGCGCTTGTTGTCTGGCACCAAGCATGCCACGTGCTCCTCACGTGTGCTCTACTTCACCAGAAGCGCCCTGGGTTCATTGTCTGGCACACAGCGCCACGTGCTCTTCACGTGTGCGCTATTTCACATAAGCCCTCAGCGCTCCAAGTCTGGCGAACAGCGCCATGTGCTCCTCACGTGTGCGCTACTTGATAGAAGCGTACTGTGCTCATTGACTGGCGCTCAGCGCCAAGCGCGCCACGTGCTCCTCACGTGTGCGCTGAGAGAACATAAATTGTTCTTTAAATAACAAAGGCCCCAAAGTTATAATAAGTGCGCAGCACTCAATAAAAGACAAAAAGGCTGTCAGAACTCAAACCAATGCTCAGCATTGTTTAATGTCTAAAATTTTAATTAAATGGGCCGAGCCCAAAGTGGCCACAGATCCCTAATTCTGATTAATTGAGCCCATATGCTCATAAATCTTTGATCTTAGTCCCAAATTGGACTACAGATCTCCCAACCAATATTGGTTCAAGGGTACATCTCTTCACTCCTCTAATATTTATCGTTGTAATCCTTCAACGTCTTCAGAGAGGTGATGGGTCCCGACAACCAGACATTCCACGGACTGTGGGGTCCTTAAACTCATGGACTATGATGTCCTTAAACTTTACAGACTATGATATCTCTAAACTAGACTATGATATCTTTAAACTCCACGGACTATGACGTCCTTAAACTTATAGAGCCCAAATGCTCTTTTGTTGGATCTAAATGATCCTGTTAAGTAGATCTTAGTCTAAAATTAGACTAATGTGTCCTTAACAAACGTTAAGTTGATCTTAGTCTAAAAATTAGACTAACGTATCCTTAACAATTGTTTAAGTTGATCTTAGTCTCAAATGAGACTAACGTATCCTTAAACCCAAACCAAAACCTAAATCTAAGAAAATATGGATTTGGACTAATCCACGCCCTACGGGCGACAACATAAATTAGTCTCCGTATACAATCCACGGGCAACCAAAAATAAAACAAACATACACGACACGAAGTGACCATCTGGAGAAGGAGAAAGTGGTTACTGCGATGCGGTCGCGTAATTAACTGCAGGGGCTTGTGCCTGCAGGGAAAAGCGTCCCCACAATCAAAAACCCCTCAAATGAGGGGGAATCTGACGAAGTCTGCTACAATGGCCGCATCCATCTAAACCTCCGATATACGGTGCCATAAATCAACTTGGCATCTTCGGAGAGGTGGACGGATAAAACCAAATAGCATATGCCCCCAAATTCAGGCAAGACGAACCTACGCGGTCGTGTCTCTGTATTCGGTGGTGAACAGATTCTGGCACGTCCGGTGGGACCTTTTCCTCTTTCCACTCCATATTTCGTGTGTCGTGTTCGTGAACGAATTGAGGTTTGATATGGTTTCCCTTGAGTTCGAGGTACTAAGATTTGGTTTTGCTCCCTTGCAGAAAAAAGAACATCAATGGTCTCTAACTGTTCCACCCGCAACAACTCATATTCCGCCTCATCTGGAGGAGTAACCTACGGGCCCCAAGCGGCCTCCCTTTTCACAATACCGGTGGAACAAGTGACCCAAGCCACCACTGGGCTATTCTTCGGGACCATGATCCCACCAACGAGCTTCAACGTTCAAATGTCGTCGCACGAAGCTCCAAAGAAGTCAGTCTTTGATCGGCTTGCAACTACCGCGTCCCCTCTCAACGGGTCGCCCAAGTCCAGCGCCTCAGTTTTCAGCAAATTGGGCCAAAGCTCAAGTGGGCCCATGAAGAAGCCCACGATACCTGAAGCGTCCATCCCGAAGCGGATAGCCATTCCTGCTCCTGAAATCGTAAAGGAGACTTAAGGTCGGTCTTCACAAGACTGGCCGTTTCAGCTCCTACTCCACGCGAAGTCATGAAGGCTACTTTCCCTGTTCGAAAGTCGACCTTCGCAAGACTGACTATCCCCTCTCAACGGACGTCAGTCTTCGACAGGCTAGCACCAATAACAGCCTCTCCTCAAAGAAGGGGGCATGAAGAAGCTCATCCAACAGCGAAGGTGATTCCGGCCGCACGACATGCTCGACATCGCCACTGGCACCGAGTGAGGAAAGCTGGGGGCAGTTCACTCTCTGGACTGACTCCGCCAGCTCCAACAGTGGAAGTCGATGATGCTATTCAAACTGGGAACAGATTTGAACCACTCAAGAGGGTCCGCAAAAACTCTCCGACTTCCGTGCTAAAAATATCTCCTCCACCTGTGGAGAACGTTACAAAGGCGAAGCTAGAGCAGCCCCTTCGGCTGCTGTCCTTTAAAATTCATAAGGTTTGGCGACAGGTCCAAGACTCGGTGATCAATCAAGACTAATCCCGTCGACCAGAGAAGATGAAAGTTTGGCAAGAGAAAGACCACCCTGTCATATCACAGAAGGGGTCGTCTACTTGGGTGCCCGCTGCAATGGCCCCCTCAACTTCGACCGCTCATAAAAGAAGGAGGTCGGAGAAAGTCCCTGTGTCCGTGACGAAGCTCAAATGCACTGAATCGAAATGCCCCAAGTCTAGGGGCATAGTGGTGCACATTGTTTATATGGCATCCGGGAAAGAGGATAGCCATATCTCTACGGGTCATCAACCACTCACCAGATCCATAACAAAGACCCAGGAGCAGCAACAGAAGCTCCAGGAAATGTTAACACAGATGGCCGCACTCACTGGGCCAAAAGAAAGCCCGGAGACGTCGCCAGAGCAGCGTCATGAACAAGAAATTGATGCTGAATTCCTCCGCAGAATCCTTAAGAAGAAGGACAAAGAGGCAACGAAACAAGCTGCCAACATAAAACGAATGGGGCTTTTATTCCAAGACATGGTTGGGATGATATTACAGCCAGATCCTCCAGCTGAAGACCCTCCGATTATCCTTGAAGACGACCGAGGGGAGACATCAAACCCTCTTCCGGCCTGTTCAGTAGCCAAAGAGGAGACCATCTCCAAAGCCGCCTTGGATGACTACATCGCTCAGCAAATACGAGCTCATCAGGCGAGCGAAGCAGCCGGGTAAATTGTTAAGACTGGACGACCCTATCCGGATTGGTACGACCAAATAAAGTACCCGCCGGGATATATGATCCCTAAATTCCATGTATATAAGGGGATGGGGAATCCACACCAACATGTCGCTCAATTCAGGGCTTTGTGCGGCAACACCGGAGGTGACGATAAACTACTGTTTCTCCGATTCGTTGGAAGCTTATCGGAGACAGCTTTTGAATGGTACTCTGAGCTCCCGAATGAATCCGTTAAGACATTTGCAGAAATAGAGTTACTGTTTATGCAAAGATTCACAAGCGCTAGCGAGCGCACCCCAATCACGGCGTTGATCAATGCCAGGGTGAAGCTGGGAGAGACATGGGTGCAGTATGCAATCCAGTGGCGGAATCTATGGTCAAAATGCGAACAACGCATCGAAGAAGCTCTTGCAGTAGGCATGTTCGTGAGAACCCTCGATCCGCAGGCGATAATATCTCAGTTCATGATGTTTTTCAAGACGACTACCTTTCAGGCCTTGATTGACAAGCTGGCCTAAATGGATCAGATGGGTCATAGACCGTCTTCCTCGAAAATGGAGCCTCGAAACGAAAAAGGGAAGGGGAAAGCGACCTTCGTCGCCAATGCTCAACAGCAGTCTAGTGGTCTAAAATCGGCCGCTCGCCAAGGCAACAAACTGCGATCCCTCGAGGAGAAGTTGAGACGTCCTTACTCATTTCCCCAGGATAAAACAAGGAGACTGTTCGAACTGGCGCTACGCAATGGGCTCATCACCCTGCCAGATCTGAGACATCCGTCGCAACCTAGTAACGTCAACCATCCTAACTATTATCCCTACCACAGAGTAGTGAGTCATCCATTCGAAGATTGTTACGTCTTCAAAAACTAGGTTGAAGACCAGTACCAGTAAGGCAAATTCGCGTTGTCTGAAAATTGGAAGGTAAACCCGCCATGACAACACACTCCTAAAAAGATGGACATATCGGGGGCAGCATGCTCATTTGTAGAGGAAGCTCCATGGGAAGTCGTTCTTTCGGTAAAAACGAAAAGAATGCTGAAGGATCTTCAAGCATGTCCGGCGATCAGGTAGAAAAGCCCGCAAGAGCCGGAGATCATCGATGGGATGCTGAAACCATGCCCAACATCGAGAGTTAGTAGCAATGGGAAAAACACCCAGGCCCAGCCGTCAAAGTCTCGAAGAAAAAGAAGAAGACCAAAAAGCTCGCGCAGTCTGACGATAAGCGCACTGATCTGCAAAAGCATATTGACGCGCTGGAGGAATACAACCAGAAGGCGCGAACCCCGCATCAAGAGTTTCAAAATCACATCCTTGAAAGTGAAGATAATGACAATGATGAGGGAGACGACTCTTCAGAGGAACCGGAAGATTATGTGGCAAGTTGCCACATGATCTCTCATTCGTCGCTAAGTAACAAAGAAGCTCACTCGGCGTTAGAAGATAACATAGAAGAGCTGGGGGCAGGAGCAGTGCCAAAATCCTTGGATTATGTGACAAGGTCTATCAAAGGGAAATCTACTAGTTCATAGAGCATCCGGCGAAACTTCGCCTCAAAGCTACTATGGACCGAAAAGTCCGTAAACTAGAAATTTGCCTCAAATATAGCAACAAAGGACCGAAATATTCCTAAACTAATGATGGACCGCAATGTCCTAAAATTTTCAATTGACCGAGACGTCTATAAACTATTACGGACCGCAGCATCCTAAGGCTGACAAAAAAAACGGTATGTCCACAAGCCAAATGGGCACGGATGAAAACCCGAAAGGGCTCCATGAGTAAAAACAGCAAGACTACCTGCAATGTTTGTGAAAACCCGAAAGTGCGCAGACTCGTAAAAAAACGGTGCGTCCATAAGCGAGATGGGCATGGATGAAAACCCAAAAGGGCTCCGTGAGAAAAAACGGCAGGACTACCGGCGAGTTTGTGAAAACCCGAAAGGGCGCAACCTCGTTAAAAGACACTTGCAAAGTCCTCTCGACCCTGTAAGGAAAAAATACCTGCGTGAGATCCTTACGACTCACGAGGGAGCAACACACCTAGGAATCCCCACGTCCTAAGGAGAAGTTACACTTACGAGATCCTCACGGCTCGTAAGGAGAATTCCCCTTTGAGACCCTCACGGCTCATAGGATTCAAAAGCCTTAAGTTACAGGGATCTGAACCTGTTCTTAAGCCATCACATTTCCCAAACTGCCCTACAAGCGTTTCAATATTGACCCTTGTATACAGTCCATGGGCACGAATAAACATTTCCCTAACAGAGTCCCACCAGCGACTAGGGACATGCTAACACGGTGAACGACCCTTGTAATTCTTCACGACTTATAAGGAGAAAACACTCTTGTAAGATCCTTACGACTTATAAGAGAACATACACTTAAGAATCCTCACGATTTTTAAGGAGAAAACGCACTTACGAGATCTTCACGACTTGTAGGGAGAAAAACCTTTATGAGACCCTTACGGCTCATGAAGTTAAAAACCTTAGTCGACAGGATCCTAACCCTGATTGCTAAGCCACACTTGTTTGAACCGACAAAGGAAAATGTTGATTCGCTCCTGACAATATCTCAGTTGTAGCGATGCTGATGCCTAAATCGGTATCAAATCCCAAGTCCTTTCACGGCAAATGATGATTCGCTCCTGGTAATATTCCAGTCATAGCGATGCTGATGCTAAGATTGGTACCAGATTCCAAGTTCCACACTCGCGATAAAAATCAGCGAGCCAAAAATGCATATGAAATAGCTGAAATGATGGGGCAACTTGCAAAAAAATCAGCAAGTAAAAGTTATGCATACAAAAACAGTCGAAATGATTAGGCAACTCGCAATAAAAAGCGGCTAGTAAAAACAAAGATAGCCGAAATAATTGGGCACCGCGAATAATACCCGAAATGATCGGGCAATCACGACTTTCGCGATATAAAAGCTGAAATGATAGAGCATCGCGAAAAGAAAACAAAAATACATATGAAATGAAATTTTTGCCCTACAGATGAGATCACATCGATCCCTGTATACAATCTAAGAGCATAAACAAAGAGGGAATCATATCATCCCACCAGGCTCCATCAAAAAGAGAGCCAAGTCTCGATGGCAGCATCTGCATCTCTAGAGACCTACAAAAGCGTTCATCCTCATTCCAGCAGAATTCGAACGTGACAATCAATCTCGAAGCCGCGGCAGAGTCCTTGGTTCCAAGTTTCGACGTCCACGTCTACAGCCTAGAGATCCACAACAGTGTTCATCCTCATTCCAGCAGGATTCGGACGCGACAATCAAACTCGGAGCCACGGCAAAGTCCCCAAGCTCCAAATCTCGACGGTTCACAGACAACCTAGAGACCACCCAACATTCTTCTCGTTACAGCGGACGCAACGTCAACAAGCAGAGCCACGACAAAGTACCTAGCTCCAAATCTCAACGGTTCACAGACAACCTAGAGACCTTCTCGACATTCGTCTCATTACAGCGGACGCAACGTCAACAAGTGGAGCCATGGCAAAGTACCTAGCTCCAAATCTCGACGGTTCACAGACAACCTAGAGACCATCTCGACATTCGTCTCGTTACAGCAGACGCAACGCCACCAATAGCGGAGCCATGGCAAAGTCCTTAGTTCCAAATCTCGACGGTTCACTAACAACCTAGAGACCACCTCGACACCCGTCTCGATACAGTAGACGCGATGTCACCCCAGCGTTCTTCCTCCAACAAGATGCAGACGCGACCCCAACAACGGAGCCACGGCAAAGTCCTTAGTTCCAAGCCTCGACGGTTCACCGACAACCTAGAGACAACCGCGACATTCGTCTTGATACAGCAGACGCAATGCCAGCAAACGAAGCAAAGGCAATATTCCTAGTTTCAGGGTCTTGACGGTAACTCATATAAAACCTGAAAGACTATCGGAGATCATCCCCACACCAGCGCGGAGTGGTTATGACCCATCGGGGCTCCCCAAACTGAGCCTAACCTCAAGTCAAAAGCGGCATGAAAAAATTCCTAACGCTTGCTCTTCTGACGGTCAAATCACCTAGAAAGATTGCTTGAAGACATCTTGTCCAGCCCACGAAGGGATCAGAGATACGAAAGTCGCAAGGCTACTCAAACAGCAAAATTGCCTATCGAGGAATACATCAGCCTCCGCGACGCTGGAGGTGGGACCTGGGACAGGGGGGCTTTGGTGGTAAGAAGATACCCCAACTTGTCATAAGTGATTACCATTTTGACATTCTTGAGCCAATCTTTGTAGTTTGGCACTGTCAGTATGTTTTTATCTAGAAGTAACCTAAGTCCAGTCATGATAAATGGTCGCTGCAATTAGGAGAGAGAGAAGAAACACTTTAGAATGATGCTCTTGCAAGTTTAGAGTGGTTTTTAATTTGTCTAAACAGGATGGCTCCCACTGTCTCTCGAATCCCTCCTCAAACCATAAAGGAAGAATTAGTCGGGATCAATCTCACCGTACAATACTTGCTTAACCGTTCAGCCAGGCCAGTGTCGGTACTTCGAGGGAGGTTTTCCAACGCTTTCGCGAAGTTCCTTAATTAAGTAACCTCTTTTCCCTGTGGGCGTAGCCCCGCTAACACCTTTCTAGACACCTACTTGGTTTATAGCATTGATCGTTAAGTGAGAAAGTTCCGGAGGAGTAGCATATACTCACAGTAGGATCGGGATCCAAATATCATCGCGTGACAAAACTGAAGGAATCCTACAAGAATCATCACACTCCAAATGGTATGCAACACTAGCAAGTTTCAGTTCTTTTGAAACTCCCGATGTGGATTTTTGCCCCATGCTCTTATGACCTTGACTTTGGCCAAAATATCATAAGTCACATGTCAAGTTCTACCCGTCATTCTCCAGGTTAATTTGAGCCCACCCGCACATACCCTTGACTTTGGCCAAAATGGTAGGACGACTGCCCCAAACCAACACATCTATCTATGCTGCACATGAATACCCAATAGCTACCAATCACTATGCCTTGACTTTGGCCAACATACATTGCTTGAATACTTATTGACCATTCATGTGAAACGACGGAGGGCTACGAATGGTTTTGGCGAAACCGTGAACGTAGTGAACTTGATATAATCGAAGGAACGAGATAGCTTTCAAAAGGAGTGGTTCAAGCTCCGCATTTAAAAGTTTGGTTTTGAAAAGAACCGAGTGGTTTTCAAAGTGTTCCAACGACTTTTACTTGGTTTATTTTATCTTGCATTAATTCCAATGCGTCCCATCATTTAATCATACCATTGCAGAAAACAACGAAAATATGACGTACGCTTATGCCATCCGCATTCGCCACGGGGTCCCGTCATCACCCGTTAGGTTACTTAACTAACGACAGAGCGGGGGCTGGACTAGCGCGGATACAAAACATAAGCAACGCCTAAATAGATACCATATAGATATATATAAACATTCGTCACATGCAATGATAGCCATTCCAGATCACAGATGAATACATTGGATATACTAGGAATCCGCAATTCGTACGAGCTTGTAACGAAGAACGGATTACACGGTCGCGATGAATAGCCAAACCCCATCCTAGACCCCTACGGGTGCGGCAAACTACCCGCCAAGTACCCGAAGCGAAGCAACCTCCCTCAACACTGTGAGTAGGCCACTCGGCACTTCGAGATACCCGGTAGTTTGTGCACCCCACCTTGGGTCTATCCTAGGAGCAAAAACAGTAAAAAGAAATTATACAATGACGGCTTCAACCCCGACCCGGTTGTGCGGCCATACAAATAATATTACATCAATTTACATATTACAAGAATTGAAAGAATAAGAAAACACTCATCTCACAACCCCCCCCCCCGGCTATTCATCCGCGACAATCCAACGTATTCATATACACAAACCATCAACATTACAGATCACAGAAATGTATAACCCCCAATAATCGACGTATAGCGATTAGCGGACGTTCAATACATATATCACATCACAGATATAACCCATTAGCCAAAGTGTAAAGAAGTTCGATCAAAAATACGGATTTGTGACCACCCCAAAAACCAACTTGTTCTCTGAAAAACCTGAGTGGAAACAAATTATCCCAAAAATCACAAAACACCCCCAGAAGTAAACTGCAGGAAAAACGATCAACGGCCGAGTCAACTCGGCCGCGAATCCGCGGCAAGAGCAAGCTCTTGCCGCGGAACCGCGGTGAGTTGGTCGGTTCAGTGGATCGTTTTTCTTGCCTGTACTTAAAAAAGCCTGAGCCGATTTTTAAGATATGATTTATTATTTTTAAAGCAGCTTTAAAAATCGGCAGAAAGTTAGGGTTTTGGAAAAAAGTTTTGCGGTTTTTTGCGATCGAAGTTCTATATACTTTGATAACTAGTTATTTTGTGTTTAGCTAGGCTCTGATACCACTGTAAGTCCACGTTGCCCACCCCGGTGCTTGCGGGGAGGCGGAAACGTTATGAAAAATTCGATTTTTATAACTCTAGGCAACATGGACTATGTAAAGGAGGGATCTTCGCTAAACAAAACTAACTAACAAAGCTAAAGTGTTTAGCTACTCGGAAAGTGGGTTATACCTAGGGCTTCAAGTCCTTCTCTCCTTGCTCCTTGGAGTGAAAGAAAGGGTTCTCCTTGTCGCTTCTCTTGCCGAAGAAAGATCCACCCGAGGGCCTCAACCTTTGGCTCCAACCTCAAACTAGAAGTAACTAAGGTGCTTGGTGTGCTAGACCTAGGACCTTAGAAAGAGTAGAGAGTGTTTTTGGAGGGAATATCTCAAGCTCAAATGGTTCTCAACACATGAGAGGGGAGAGCTAGAGAGAGAGGAAGAGGAGGAGAGAGAATGGAAATGATAAAGTGAGAAGCATAATACAACCCTTCTCACATATATGTGATTTATGAATAATGGATAATTAGTCAAGATAATTATCATGGTTAATCAAGAAATGACCATTATCATTTCACATCAAATGCTTTTGCAAGGATCAAAGAGCATCTTTCATATGGAATGATGATGGTCAACTTGTCAACCTAGGTCAACAAGTCAAGTATAGTCAAATGGTAAACAACCCTAACAATGCACAATTATAGTTAACTAATTATTAATAAATCATAATTCACACAAAACATTAGGGTTAAGAAAATGACAATAGTCATCAACCCTAATCAAAGTCCTATGCCTCTGTCTCAGTCAACTGTGCATACACACCCGTATCCGTGTACCGAGGAACACGAATACAATGAGATAAAACCAATCCCAAATCATATACTAGGATCCGGCTTAAACCAAAGCCCGCTAGTATAAGTTGTCCGGACACCAAACGTGCATAAGTGCGCGGATGTGAACGAACCATGTCGCAATACCATGCGACCTCTACTCATTTTGCCTAAAGGCGAATAACCCTCTGTGTGGGACTCTAAAAACTCGACACTACGCTGGCAGTGGGTTTAACCACAAACCGCAAGCGGCACTAGCTGTACGTAACGGTCCCCAGGTAGATGCCGATAAGAAGACTGACGAGGTAAACCCCATCTGAACTCTTACTGAGCCTGAATGTGACAGTCTCCGTATAGTCCGGTCTGTTCGTCTAAGAACATCGCATGGCGAGCCTAGGGGGGAGTTAAACGTCAGTCCCCTACTAGCGGTACAAGTCGTGCCGGAGTGTAGCCCAGAACACCTGAGATAACACTGGGAACCTACCAGTCTATCTCACTTGCCCTGGCCAAGGACTTTATGTAATGGCTCTCCTAGACACAGCGCGATATCAACCCTCAATACTGAAAGAGACGAATCCTGTCTACCCGTCACTGCCTCCAAGTGCTTCGGGACTGCACCCAAAAACTACCTGTTTGCACGACTCCTTTGAGCCATGGTAGGGTAGCAATCAAAGTACAGTGGGAACACACTCGAGGCGAAGTGACAGTATCAAGTCAACGGGCTAAGCTGTACTCATGTCACCTAGGAACTGATAACTGACGATAGGTATAATACTAACCAACAGTTCCCGACGAGTCCTGTCCAGTGTACTCGTAACCTAACGAGCACCCGCATACTATCTCAAGTACGACGTACTGACGGCTGTGGGACAGACCGTCTCCCAAGCTGGGATAAGAAGCGCATATGCTAGTCTACTCCGGAGTATCGATGCCCTGTCTCGATAGTCCTTCGACTAGGGAACTGCATAAGGATGTGCTTATAGATTACCCAGCCCCCACGAGTGTGACTGCCATCACAACGCTGGTAATCAAGCAAAGATCCTAAGGGCTCCACTAATGTGTAAAGGCGATATGCTAAAAGAAACACATGCACACATTAAAGCAGAAACAAACCAAGTAGCATACTACCATTTTGAGCAAGAATGTCAATACAACGTGAATATCCCAAACTTCCATCAAGTAATATACAATCCAGTATGATACAGTAATGGACTCTAGGGCATATACACTAACAATCTCCCACTTGCACTAAGGCCATGTACTGGCGTATCGAAGACCTATCATCTCGATCAGCCGCTCGAACTGAGTCTGGGGTAAGGCCTTCGTGAATGGATCAGCAGTGTTATCTTCCGTAGCAACTCTCCAAACCTCGATCTCCTGGTGACCCACGATCTCCCTGATCAGGTGATACCGCCTCAAGATGTGCCTGGAGTTCTGATGGGACCTGGGTTCCTTCGCTAAAGCTATAGCTCCGTTGTTGTCTCAATACAGCGGTATTGGATCAATAATGGTAGGAACCACCTGAATCTCCGTGAGGAACTTCTTTATCCATACAGCTTCCTTTGCGGCATCTGCAGCAGCGATATATTCCGCTTCCATCGTCGAGTCAGTAACGGTTTCCTGTTTGGAACTCTTCCAACACACCGTCCCTCCATAGAGGGTAAAGACATAACCCAACATGGACTTGGAATCATGCTTGTCACTCTGGAAGCTGGAGTCAGCAAAGGCCTCGATCTGGAGGTCTTTTCCGCCATACACCAAGAACATCTCCTTAGTCCTTCTCAGGTATTTGAGAATGTTCTTTACCGCTATCCAGTGCTTCTCCCCAGGGTTTGACTGATATCGGCTTACCACACTCAGTGCATACACTACATCTGGTCTGGTACACAACATCGCATACATTATAGAGCCTACCGCAGAAGCGTAGGGTATAATAGACATGCGATCCCTTTCCAAATCAGTCTTGGGAGACATCTCTTTGGAGAGGGTGATCCCATGACAAGCCGGTAGATTACCGTGCTTGGAATCTTCCATACTGAATCTTTTCAGTATGGTGTCGATGTACCTGGACTGTAAGAGTCCTAATATCCTCTTGGATCTGTCACGGTAGATTCGGATCCCCAGAATGTAAGAGGCATCACCCAGGTCTTTCATGGAGAACCTGTGTGACAAGAACCCTTTGACAGATTGTAGCATAGGAATGTCATTTCCTATTAAGAGAATGTCATTCACGTATAAAATGAGGAATACTACAGTTCTCGCTACAAATCTACTATAGATGCATGGTTCATCTGGATTTTTGATAAAGCCAAATTCCTTGACCGTCTCATCAAAACAGATGTTCCAACTCCGCGATGCCTGCTTTAGTCCATAGATGGACTTAAGCAACTTGCACACCTTTCCGCTGCTCCCACTCTGAATGAATCCCTCTGGCTGGTCCATATAGACACACTCCTCTAAATTTCCATTTAGAAAAGCGGTTTTTACGTCCATCTACCAGATCTCATAATCATAGAAGGCAGCAATGGCAAGAAGGATCCGAATGGATTTCAGCATAGCCACTGGAGAAAAGGTTTCGTCATAGTCCAAGCCAGGTCTTTGACGGAAACCCTTTGCAACAAGTCTAGCTTTATAGGTCTCAACCTGTCCATCTACACCAATCTTCCTTTTGAAGATCCACTTGCATCCTACAGGTTTTACCCCATCTGGAGCAATGTCCAACGTCCATACTTTGTTGGTGTACATGGACTCCATTTCGGTCCGCATTGCATCCAGCCATTTTACCGAGTCAACGCTCTGAATGGCCTGCTGGAAGCTAGTAGGCTCATCACTATCAATGATGCAATCCTCTCTATCCCCGTCTATGAGAAAACCGTAGTATCTCTAGGGCGGATGAGACTGCCTACTACTTCTGCGGAGCGGCGTAGGAATATCCTGATCTTTCGAACCCTCTGGTTCTACCAAGCTTTCAGTAATAGCTCGTGGTTCTGGAATTTCTTCCAGTTCTATTGCACTCCCACTTATCTGTTTTTCCAAAAACTGAGTTTTCAAGAAGTGGGCATGACGAGAAACAAATACCTTTTGTTCCTCTTCGCAATAGAAGAAATATCCCTTGGAGTTCTTTGGATATCCCACAAACTTGCACTGTACTGAGCGTGCCTCGAGCTTGTCCGCATGCTGCTTTTTGACAAAAGCTGGACATCCCCATGTCTTAATGTGATTAAGAAAGGGTCTCTTCCCACACCACATCTGATATGGTGTAGTAGGCACAGTCTTAGTTGGAACTCGGTTCAAAAGGTATGCAGCTGATTCTAGCGCATATCCCCAGAATGATCGCGGTAACTCAGCGTTACTCATCATGGACCGTACCATATCCAATAGGGTTCGGTTCTGTCTCTCTGATACACCGTTATGTTACGGAGTGTATGGAGTAGTAAGCTGAGAGAGAATTCCATTCTCTTTTAAGTAATCCAGGAACTCGGCACTCAAGTATTCACCACCTCGATCAGATCTCGGTGTCTTGATACTTTTGCCTGTTTGTTTTTCTACTTCATTCTTATATTCCTGGAATTTTCCAAAGGCTTCGGATTTATGTTTCATTAAGAAGATATAACCGTACCTTGAAAAGTCATCCGTAAAAGTAATGAAGTAAGAATAACCGCTTCGTGTATACGTAGACATTGGACCGCACACGTCGCTGTGTACGAGTCCCAAGAGCTCGCTCGCTCTCACTCCGTGTCCAGTGAACGGAGTCTTTGTCATCTTTCCTTTGAGACAGGATTGACAAGTTGCATATGATTGATATTCGAACGGATCCAAATATCTTTATGTATGTAACTTCGTCAACCTTCTCTCATTGATGTGACCCAGTCTACAATGCCATAAGAAAGTCTGATTTGTTTCCGGAGACTTTCTTTTGTGTGTATTCTGGACATTGAAAATCTGTGGTTGGTTTAATACGTATATACCATTGCTCAATGTACCTGACCCAATCAGAACTTGATTAAGGTGAATGTTTACAACATTACTTACAAACGCAAATTCATAACCTTCTTTAGAAATCAAAGATACAGAAATGATATTACAAGTTGCGTTGGGTACAAAAAAGCAATTACGTAGAACCAAAACATGTCCATCTGACATTCCCAGGTGATAGTCCCCCACGGCCTCAGCATCCATGCTAGCTCCGTTTGCAACTTTGAGGGTCGTGTCACCTGCTTTCAAAAACCTACGCTTTCTCAACGCCTGCAAAGAATTACAGATATGAGATCCTGATCCGGTATCCAATACCCAGGACGTAGAGTTTATTGATAGACGGTTTTCAATAACATACACACCTGAAGCTGAAGCCGCAACCTGCTTCAAATCCTGTGTTCTGGCTTTCCAAGCCCTGCAATCTTTCTTCCAATGTCCACTCTTGTGACAGTAAAAGCATTCTTCCTTATCCACAAGCTTCCCCACTACCTTTGTTGCTTTTGCCTTTCCCTTCGTATCCACCTTACTAACACCGCCCCATGGTTTGGCGGGGGTTTTCTTCTTCTTTCCCTTGGCTTTCGCTCTGGACCTAGAAGAGGAAGATCCTCCTACAAACAAAGTGGATGTTTCCCTACCTTTCTGTAGAGTGCCCTCTGCACTCCTCAGCAAGTTGAGGAGCTCTGAAAGTTCAACTTCTTTTTCTTGCAAGTTGAAATTCAGGATGAACTGGGCATAAGTGGAAGGAAGGGACTGAAGAATCAAGTCCGTATAGAGCTCATTCTCCAACGTGGTCCCAAGGTCCGCGAGCTCCTCTATGTAGCCAATCATCTTAAGCACGTGTTCCGCTACTGATGATCCGACGGCCAATCTTGCCGAAAATAACTTCTTCGACACTTCGTATCTTGCGATACGAGATTGCTCTCCATACAGTTCTTTTGTATGGAGAAATATGGATTCGAGGTCCATATTCTCGTGCCTCCTCTGATGTTCATTGTCCATAGAGGCAAGCACGAGGCACTTGGCCTTCGCGCAGTAGATCTCCCAAGTCTTACGGATTTCCTTATCCGCGACGCTGGAGGTTGGACCTGGGACAGGGGGAGCTTTGGTGGTAAGAAGATACCCCAACTTGTCATAAGTGATTGCCATTTTGACATTCCTGAGCCAATCTTTGTAGTTTGGCCCTGTCAGTATGTTTTTATCTAGAAGTAACCTAAGTCCGGTCATGATAAATGGTCGCTGCAATTAGGAGAGAGAGAAGAAACACTTTAGAATGATGCTCTTGCAAGTTTAGAGTGGTTTTTAATTTGTCTAAACAGGATGGCTCCCACTGTCTCTCGAATCCCTCCTCAAACCATAAAGGAAGAATTAGTCGGGATCAATCTCACCGTACAATACTTGCTTAACCGTTCAGCCAGGCCAGTGTCGGTACTTCGAGGGAGGTTTTCCAACGCTTTCGCGAAGTTCCTTAATTAAGTAACCTCTTTTCCCTGTGGGCATAGCCCCGCTAACACCTTTCTAGACACCTACTTGGTTTATAGCATTGATCGTTAAGTGAGAAAGTTCCGGAGGAGTAGCATATACTCACAGTAGGATCGGGATCCAAATATCATCGCGTGACAAAACTGAAGGAATCCTACCAGAATCATCACACTCCAAATGGTATGCAACGCTAGCAAGTTTCAGTTCTTTTGAAACTCCCGATGTGGATTTTTACCCCATGCACTTATGACCTTGACTTTGGCCAAAATATCATAAGTCACATGTCAAGTTCTACCCGTCATTCTCCAGGTTAATTTGAGCCCACCCGCACATACCCTTGACTTTGGCCAAAATGGTAGGACGACTACCACAAACCAACACATCTATCTATGCTGCACATGAATACCCAATAGCTACCAATCACTATGCCTTGACTTTGGCCAACATACATAGCTTGAATACTTATTGACCATTCATGTGAAACGACGGAGGGCTATGAATGGTTTTGGCGAAACCGTGAACGTAGTGAACTTGATATAATCGAAGGAACGAGATAGCTTTCAAAAGGAGTGGTTCAAGCTCCGCATTTAAAAGTTTGGTTTTGAAAAGAACCGAGTGGTTTTCAAAGTGTTCCAACGACTTTTACTTGGTTTATTTTATCTTACATTAATTCCAATGCGTCCCATCATTTAATCATACCATTGCAGAAAACAACGAAAATATGACGTACGCTTATGCCATCCGGATTCGCCACGGGGTCCCGTCATCACCCGTTAGGTTACTTAACTAACGACAGAGCGGGGGCTGGACTAGCGCGGATACAAAACATAAGCAACGCCTAAATAGATACCATATAGATATATATAAACATTCGTCACATGCAATGATAGCCATTCCAGATCACAGATGAATACATTGGATATACTAGGAATCCGCAATTCCTACGAGCTTGTAACGAAGAACGGATTACACGGTCGCGATGAATAGCCAAACCCCATCCTAGACCCCTACGGGTGCGGCAAACTACCCGCCAAGTACCCGAAGCGAAGCAACCTCCCTCAACACCGTGAGTAGGCCACTTGGCACTTCGAGATACCCGGTAGTTTGTGCACCCCACCTTGGGTCTATCCTAGGAGCAAAAACAGTAAAAAGAAATTATACAATGACGGCTTCAACCCCGACCCGGTTGTGCGGCCATACAAATAATATTACATCAATTTACATATTACAAGAATTGAAAGAATAAGAAAACACTCATCTCACAACCCCCCCGGCTATTCATCCGCGACAATCCAACGTATTCATATACACAAACCATCAACATTACAGATCACAGAAATGTATAACCCCCACTAATCGACATATAGCGATTAGCGGAAGTTCAATACATATATCACATCACAGATATAACCCATTAGCCAAAGTGTAAAGAAGTTCGATCAAAAATACGGATTTGTGACCACCCCAAAAACAACTTGTTCTCTGAAAAACCTGGGTGGAAACAAACTATCCCAAAAATCACAAAACACCCCCAGAAGTAAACTGCAGGAAAAACGATCAACGGCCGAGTCAACTCGGCCGCGAATCCGCGGCAAGAGCAAGCTCTTGCCGCGGAACCGCGGTGAGTTGGTTGGTTCAGTGGATCGTTTTTCTTGCCTGTACTTAAAAAAGCCTGAGCCGATTTTTAAGATATGATTTATTATTTTTAAAGCAGCTTTAAAAATCGGCAGAAAGTTAGGGTTTTGGAAAAAAGTTTTGCGGTTTTTTGCGATCGAAGTTCTATATACTTTGATAACTAGTTATTTTGTGTTTAGCTAGGCTCTGATACCACTGTAAGTCCACGTTGCCCACCCCGGTGCTTGCGGGGAGGCGGAAACGTTATGAAAAATTTGATTTTTACAACTCTAGGCAACATGGACTATGTAAAGGAGGGATCTTTGCTAAACAAAACTAACTAACAAAGCTAAAGTGTTTAGCTACTTGGAAAGTGGGTTATACCTAGGGCTTCAAGTCCTTCTCTCCTTGCTCCTTGGAGTGAAAGAAAGGGTTCTCCTTGTCGCTTCTCTTGCCGAAGAAAGATCCACCCGAGGGCCTCAACCTTTGGCTCCAACCTCAAACTAGAAGTAACTAAGGTGCTTGGTGTGCTAGACCTAGGACCTTAGAAAGAGTAGAGAGTGTTTTTGGATGGAATATCTCAAGCTCAAATGCTTCTCAACACATGAGAGGGGAGAGCTAGAGAGAGGAAGAGGAGGAGAGAGAATGGAAATGATAAAGTGAGAAGCATAATACAACCCTTCTCACATATATGTGATTTATGAATAATAGATAATTAGTCAAGATAATTATCATGGTTAATCAAGAAATGACCATTATCATTTCACATTAATTGCTTTTGCAATGATCAAAGAGCATCTTTCATATGGAATGATGATGGTCAACTTGTCAACCTAGGTCAACAAGTCAAGTATAGTCAAATGGTCAAAAACCCAAACCATGCACAATTATAGTTAACTAATTATTAATAAATTATAATTCACACAAAATATTAGGGTTAAGAAAATGACAATAGTCATCAACCCTAATCAAAATCCTCTGCCTCTGTCTCAGTCAACTGTGCATACACACCCGTATCCGTGTACCGAGGAACACGAATACAATGAGATAAAACCAATCCCAAATCATATACTAGGATCCGGCTTAAACCAAATCCCGCTAGTATAAGCTGTCCGGACACCAAAAGTGCACAAGTACGCGGATGTGAACGAACCCTGTCGCAATACCATGCGACCTCTACTCATTTTGCCTAAAGGCGAATAACCCTCTGTGTGGGACTCTAAAGACTCGACACTACGCTGGCAGTGGGTTTAACCACAGACCGCAAGCGGCACTAGCTGTACGTAACGGTCCCCAGGTAGATGCCGATAAGAAAACTGACGAGGTAAACCCCATCTGAACTCCTACTGAGCCTGAATGTGACAGTCTTCGTACAGTCCGGTCTGTTCGTCTAAGAACATCGCATGGCGGGCCTAGGGGGGCGGTAAACGTCAGTCCCCTACTAGCGGTACAAGTCATGCCGGAGTGTAGCCCAGAACACCTGAGATAACACTGGGAACCTACCAGTCTATCTCGCTTGCCCTGGCCAGGGACTTTGTGTAATGGCTCTCCTAGACACAGCGCGATATCAACCCCCAATACCGGGAGAGACGAATCCTGTCTACCCGTCACTGCCTCCAAGTGCTATGGGATTGCACCCAAAAACTACCTGTTTGCACGACTCCTTTGATCCGTGGTAGGGTAGCAATCAAAGTACAGTGGGAACACACTCGAGGCGAAGTGACAGTATCAAGTCAACGGACTAAGCTGTACTCATGTCACCTGAGAACTGATAACTGACGATAGTTATAATACCAACCAACAGTTCCCGACGAGTCCTGTCCAGTGTACTCGTAACCTAACGAGCACCCGCATACTATCTCAAGTACGACGTACTGACGGCTGTGGGACAGATCGTCTCCCAAGCTGGGATAAGAAGCGCATACGCTAGTCTACTCCGGAGTATCGATGCCCTGTCTCGATAGTCCTTCGACTAGGGACATGCATAAGGATGTGCTTATAGATTACCCAACCCCCACGAGTGTGACTGCCATCACAACGCTGGTAATCAAGCAAAGATCCTAAGGGCTCCACTAATGTGTAAAGGCGATATGCTAAAAGAAACACATGCACACATTAAAGCAGAAACAAACCAAGTAGCATACTACCATTTTGAGCAAGAATGTCAATACAAGGTGAATATCCCAAACTTCCATCAAGTAATATACAATCCAGTATGATACAGTAATGGCCTCTAGGGCATATACACTAACACTCAAGAGTGCGCAAACTGCTCTGCATCAAATCGAAATGAAAAGGCGTAACCTACGGACATCAACCACATACTATGAATGACTGTAAGAGGAACATTTGATTCGCATCCAGTTAAGCGTTCGAAGCATATCCATTTTTGTATGTGCGGAAAAGGTTTAGTGCAAATAAATATGTGGAAATAAGAATTGTCTATTCATACTTCAGAAAATTCTTACAGTGATGAAAACGGTAAACAAAAACATCATTAAAATGTTTACAATGGCAAGAAATCAAATCCAGGACATAGATTGAGAAATTCAAAAGTTAGGCCATCTAAAATGTTTCGGGCCTCTCGGACCATTCTTGTATGCTTCCTCTCACGCTCGCAAGCGTCAGGATCTTCACTGATGTCCTCCATCCTTCGATAGGCAGCGATTATCGTCGCCTGTTAGAAAGTTTGATGCAGAATATTAACAAGATTGTCTCTCCTTTCTTTGAGATTAGGCCCATCAGATACACTGAGTGTACCTTATCTTCGGCATCATCCAATGCCTTAAGCGGCATGCCTGCATAGAATAAATGAAGTGCTTCCTAGATCGCTCTTACAATGAGCTTCAAAAGAGCGGAACGACGAGGAAGCAGTCGACCATTATATTTATCAAAGCGACGCATGATTTCGGCGCACTGAGCGTTGGTGAACTCCTGATTTTAGCAGCGGCCTAATGCGCGAATGTCCCCATAAGAAATAATTTCGTCAAGGTCATACAAACGGCCATAGCACCTGAAAATGAAAACCAGTGGGAGTTTAGCGGACAAACTGATCAAAACACGGGGATTCAGACAACTCTTGATATCCGCGTGAAGAAAACAAGTGCTGATTAAAACGCCCAACAGATTCAAATTTGTGCAATTAAGGGGGGGTCCTAAAAGGGATTCTCATTTAATAAGAGACTCCTCGAGTCAGAGAGTTAATCTCCTCGAGAGAAACGCTCTGCAGACAAGAGTGACACTTGTTAAAATCAATTATGAAGGGAATAAAATTCCCCAAAATTTCTAAAGAGCAATGCTCTATAAGGAAGATGAAACAATCCATCAAGAAACCCTAAGAAGCAAAGCTTCTACAGAGTAAAAACTCTAAGATCTTCAAGATCTGTGAATAAACCCGTAAGTTCTTCAAGAAATATATTCCAGTCCATGGGATAAAATCACCCTAAAAAAAGATTACATCTTAGAAATGAGCATAACTCTGTTAATGGGTAAAACCCTAAAGATAAATTTTTAGATCTATGATCTAAGGAGAGCAAAGCTCTGTTAAAAAGTTCAATTTTTACCTAAATTGGGCAGAGTTTTGACTCTTAAGAAATTTCTTAAAGAGAAGAGCTATGCTCTGAAAGAGAAATAATTCTCAGAAGAAAAAGTGAGAAGATGAACAGAAATCATCTAAAGGGCCAAGGGTCCTATTTATAGGCACTAAGAGCCGTTTCAACTTCTAAGTTGATCTAAGGGCGCAGATGCTGCCACCGCTGCACTCATGTGTGAGCCACGTGAGCGCAACGGTGGGGGGCATTTGTTTACCCCAATAAGAGCAAAGCTCTGTTCAAATTTCAAATTTTGAAATGAAGCAGCGCTGAGAGTCAAAGACTCTGAGGCAACGCTCACGTGCAAAGAACATGAGCGCTAGCGCTAAGAGCGCTGCAGCGCACCACGGGCAAAGCACGTGAGCGCTAGCGCTAAG
This sequence comes from Agapanthus africanus, assembly GCA_030015575.1. NCBI lineage: Eukaryota > Viridiplantae > Streptophyta > Magnoliopsida > Asparagales > Amaryllidaceae > Agapanthus > Agapanthus africanus. Next base: position 27,788,871 of record JASDDO010000022.1, read on the forward strand.
AGCGCTGCACTCTAAACAGCACACACGTGCAAAGCACGTAAGCGCTAGTGCTAAGTACGCTGCACTCTAAGCAGCGCACCACGTGCAAAGCACGAGAGCGCTAGCGTTGGAACTAAATGTTCCCAACCGTTAGATCAAAGATCCAACGAACATGATTAAAAATCATCAGTTGACCAGAATAAAATTCTGTTAAGGAAACATTCCTCAGAATCTTTCCAAACAGGAAAGATTGTGCTCTGTAAATCAGAGCACCGTTGGATCAAATATCCAATGGTGATTAAAATCACCAAAATACAGAATAAATTCTGTATGGGGAAAGATTTCCCAATCTTGTTAAAAACAAGAAGACTGCCTTCTGTAAATCAGAAGCCCTTGGATCAAAGATCCAACGGGGGAAACATCCCCAAATCAATTAGAGAAAAGATCTCTTCAACTAATTCAGCAAATCAGCTTGCCTTATATAAAGGCCCCAAGACTTCAAGTCTGATAGAGAGGGACCCCCCCCCCATAAACTTTGAGAAACTTCAGAGAGAAGAGCAAGCGGCAGAATAAGAACTTTTCTTCAAGGTAAAAACAGAGAGATAAAAAATCTCATCAGGAAAAGAACCTAGTTCTTTTGACAGATCATAGATCTATAAGACAAATCGTCTTTCAAAAAAGAGAATATAACATCTCATTATAAAAAGTGGGAGAATAATTCAATTCTCTTAGGATCACAAATCCATAAAGGCAAAGCCTTTCACCAAGAACATAAGAGATTGAAACATCTCCTATAAAATAAGAACTTTGTTCTTAGATCCATAAGACAAAGTCTCTTATAAATGAGAGTTTAATTCTTAGAGCGCAGAACTGATCAAAGTTGCATAAAAGAAGAGCCTCAGCGCGCAAAATCTAGCGCACAGCGCTGCAGAGCCTTAGCGCTCCAAATCTAAAGAAGCGCACTGCACTCATTGTCTGGCGCATAGCACCACGTGCTCCTCACGTGTGCGCTACTTCACCAGAAGCGTTCTGCTCTCATTGGCTGGCGATCAGCGCCAAGCGCGCCACGTGCTCCTCACGTGTGCGCTACTTCACTAGAAGAGCTCTGCGCTCATTGGCTGGCGATCAGCGCCACGTGCTCCTCATGTGTGCGCTATATAAATAGAAGCGCTCCGCGCTCATTATCTGGCGCACGGCGCCAAGCGCACCACGTGCTCCTCACGTGTGCGCTACTTCACCAGAAGCGCCCTGCACTCATTATCTGGCGTACAGCGCCAAGCGCGCCACGTGCTCCTCACGTGTGCGCTATTTCATAGAAGCCCTCAGCACTCCAAGTCTGGCGAACAGCGCCAAGCCCGCCAAGTGCTCCTCACGTGTGCGCTACTTGACAGAACCGCACTGCGCTCATTGACTAGCGCTCAGTGTGCCACGTGCTCCTCACATGTGCGTTGAGAGAACATAAATTGTTCTTTAAATAACAAAGGCCCCAGAGCTATAATAAGTGCTCAGCACTCAATAAAAGACAAAAAGGCTGTCATAACTCAAGCTAATACTCAGCATTATTAAATGTCTAACATTTTAATTAAATGGGCCGAGCCCAAAGTGGCCACAGATCCCTAATTCAGATTAATTGAGCTCATATGCTCATAAGTCTTTGATCTTAGTCCCAAATTGGACTACAGATCTCCCAACCAATATTGGTTCAAGGGTACATCTCTTCACTCCTCTGATATTTGTCGGTGTAATCCTTCAACGTCTTCAGAGAGGTGACGAGTCCCGACAACCAGACATTCCACGGACTGTGGGGTCTTTAAACTCATGGACTATGATGTTCTTAAACTTTACAGATTATGATATCTCTAAACTAGACTGTGATGTCTTTAAACTCCACGGACTATGACGTCCTTAAACTTATAGAGCCCAAATGCTCTTTTGTTGGATCTAAATGATCCTGTTAAGTAGATCTTAGTCTAAAATTAGACTAATGTGTCCTTAACAAACGTTAAGTTGATCTTAGTCTAAAAATTAGACTAATGTATCATTAACAAACGTTTAAGTTGATCTTAGTCTCAAATGAGACTAACGTATCCTTAAACCCAAACCAAAACCTAAATCTAAGAAAATACGGATTTAGACTAATCCACGCCCTACGGGCGACAATATAAATTAGTCTCCGTATACAATCCACGGGCAACCAAAAATTAAACAAATATACACGACACGAAGTGACCATATGGAGAAGGAGAAAGTGGTTACCGTGATGCGGTAGCGTAATTAACTGCAGGGGCTTGCGCCTGCAGGGAAGAGCGTCCCCACAATCAAAAACCCCTCAAATGAGGGAGAATCTGATGAAGTTTGCTACAATGGCCGCATCCGTCTAAACCTCCGATATACGGTGCCATAAATCAACTTGGCATCTTCGGAGATGTGGACAGATAAAACCAAATAGCATATGCCCCAAATTCAGGCAAGAAGAATCTACGCGGTCGCGTCTCTGTATTCGGCGGTGAACAAACCTGTGTGGGCCGCCAACAAAACATGTCATGCTCCGCTTCCCAATAGACGAAAACGGTGACGTGGCAAGCCCGCAGCGTATTTACTATGAAATAAATACGTTAAGCGTAACTAAGAAATATATAAATGAGCAAGAATGACAAGAGTAATAAAATAAACAACAAATTTATTTACATTCAATTTTACATTCAACTATTTGGAAAAAAAAGGTACAATGAATAGAGCAATGCCTAAACAATGGCATACAGAAAGTAAGTACAGGCTGGAAGGAGCTAGTAATCGGGCTGAGCTTACAACTGGTCCAAGTCCTCCTGGCTTGGCTCTATCTCCTTAGAGTCTGGTCTTCCTGACGAACATTCCAAAGAAAGAAACAGAAAGGAATGTCGTCAGCAAACAAGCACTCGGTAAGTCCCAAAAGAAGAAATAGAAGATAGTATGTAATGTGAAATGAACAGGTAAAGTTGTATATGATCGTTCACGGTTATAGGATAGTTATTCTAACGTGGTTATTTATAGTTTGATAAAGAAGATATTCATGTATACGAGAGGAGTCCAACTTACCCCATGGACTACGGTAACATGTAGTACAAGGTCCTGTCATAACCAACAGGACAACAGCACGTGAATTCATGTAGGTGTCTTTTAAGTGACCTCTCATGCCACGATATACGTTCCGTACCAATTTACCCCTTTATCCCCGCGTAATGTATTGTATAGATTATGTTTACAAGTATTGGCCGAAACCATGGATACAAAATGTTCAGGTTCATGTTCAGAATGTAATCATGTGTTCAAATAGTCATGTTGAGTTCATGTCAAGTCATAACTATGGTTCGGTCAAGTCAAATCAAGTATGGAAGTTTAAGTTTGATATTGATTTCGAGTATTCAAGTTCATGATCAAGTATTCAAGTTCGTGTTTGATTTTGGATTCAGGTTTGAGTTTGGACTCAGATTGAGTCAGACACTTGTGAACGGATTTAACTCTTGAATTCTTAGGTTCGGGAGTAATCGGCAACTGTTGCACATGGACAGCAGGATTTGTGTCTTTTTCCAAGACAATTGCCATTGATAACTCCGTTAAGTTTTCTAATCTGAATAGGCAAGCACTCACTTTCTCCGGCTCCCTGGGGCTTAAGAGAATTGATCCTGCTTAAACCTATATTTACTAAACTCCTTAAAATATTGTTTTGTATATCTCGAGGGGTTTTATGAAAAATATTTTTAATATAGTTAAAAATAAAACCTCGAGGGTGATTTATAACATTTAGGGTTTTCATGAGCATGTGTTTTAATTATAGGGGTATTTTAATGATAGATACTTATCTTTAAAAAGTTTATGGTGTCTTATTGAAAACTAGCCCTTTTTAGTAATTTGATGGTATTTTATTAACATTTTTTAATCTTTCATTTTTAGAAAAAATATAGTTTCATAATATAATGAAAATATGGATTTATAATTTTATATAATTTTTAATTTTAAAAATTAGTTTTATCTAGAAATTGCATTTCTTAAAAACTGTATTTTATATCTTTTCGAGATCGAATACTCCGCGAGGAGTGCTGCATCTCGCTCTACTATCCCCAGAATGTGTGATAATCCACACCATCGATTAGAGGGTCCCCTAACGAGGGTTGTAGATACATAATTGCAAAGGAATACAAATACCGCTTTAAAAGATACCCGGTTTTTAAAATAAGTGGTATTTTATTATAAAAATTATTCTTTGAACCAAACATATATATATATAGGAATCATGCTATGAAACCAAAGTGTGTGGGGGGGTAGGTCGTTACCCCGTGATGATTTTCCTAAAGGTATTTAACAATTATCGAAAAAGCTGATATTAAAGTTCAAGGTATTTTAAAGAAAAAGTTCATTATATGCGTATTAAACATGAAATTTTGGTTTCATAAAAAGACAACAGATGTGGGTTTTGTTTTAAAAAGATATTATGGTGATTATATGACATTTAGACATATCAAGCATGATAAAATGTTTAGAAACGGAGATTATTACGTGTTAACTCCACTTTTGTCGATATTTTTAAAAATTACGAATTGATATGAAAGAGAAGGAGAGAAGATGGGCTTACATTTTGAAAATCTTAAGAAAAGGATGAGGAAGAGAAGGAGTGTCTTCATAGCGTTGCGGAAGCTCCGGAAATAGTTTTGATTTTAGACGGAACAAACTTCATTTAAAGTTAATGTACAATTGGGGTATTTATATTTCCTGTGAGTATTATAAGTATTTGATTTAATTTTGAATAATAAGAAGGAGCTTGTAGCTCATTGATAAGACTTTGCACTGCTGAACCAAAACACCAGAGTTCAAATCCCATCAGCCATACATTATTTTTATTTAAAATTCTTTTCATCTTTTATAAGCCCAAAGGTTAACACGTTCACAACCCGAAAAACCAAGAGTCACAGCCTAAACAAACATGTCCACGAGACTAGGCCAAGCATCAGGGACACGTGGCACCAAGATGAGGCCCGACTCGCCCGACTCGGGCCGACGAAAGGCTTGACTCGACCGGCACCCCTGGTCTAACTCGGTCCAAACCGAATTTTTCTTCAACCCTGGCGACTCTTGGACTCCCCCCATAACTCCTGTATTATTTGTTTTTCCTGCACATTTACAGAGCACATTAAAACACACATTTAATCCATTTTAATACAAATTTTTAATACACCCTTTCACTACCCTAAAACCTTAATTTTTCCTATAAATACCACCCTCAAATCACCCCTCCTCACTCCCAAATCTCTGCCCAAACTCTCAAGAAAAATCCCAAGTCTTTTGTGTGCAAGTGAAGTTAGCAAAAAGGCTAAGCTCCGACGAACTTCCGACAGCAATCCGAGGAGTTTCCGATGACAAAACGATGCACCGGTAACTCCCACCTCTTCCTCTTTCTCTCCTCTAGCCAATCATCCAGTAAATCCCTAATTCTTCCTCTTTTATCTATTCTAAAAACATTCAAAACTAAAATCCGACGGAAGCGGAGTTAGTCCGACTTCCGATTCGGTTTTTCTTTAAAAACTATAATTTTTCTTAATTAAGATACCTTAATATAAACAAATATTGTTCATTAAACATTAATAAACATATTTAACAAGTTTCATCACAAAAGATTGTTATATGCATCTTTTATCGCAATTTTACATTAAAATACCACAAACTTTAGTTTCCGACATAAACTCTATAATACATTTATAGTTTTAGATAAATCACGAGGTAATGACCTACCTCCTCACAACACACATATCTAATATAGAACTATGAAATTTGGGAATATAGATTTGGGAAAATACGACTTTACATATAACCACCTTCAACTATTAAAACATTTTTCTATAAGAAGTGTATTTGACAATTCTTTACAATTACGCCTCTACAACCCATTTTGGAGAACCCGTTCGGGATGGTGCGGATTAACGCATATTCTCAGGCCTAGTAGAGTGAGATGCAGACCTCCGTAAGGAGCATACGATCTCGAAAGATTTTAATACAATTTTCTTTAGAAAATGTGATTTCTATCATAAATAAAACTTATATTTTTAATAAATATATATATATATATATATATGTAATTAATATCAAAATACCTATTTTTAATATTTTTAATATTCCACATTTCTAAAATTCAATAAAAACATTCCATTTACAAGAAAATACCATACAATTCCAATATTTCAAAAAAATACCTTATACTTTAAAAACTAGGTCATATTCACTAGAAAATTCACATTGAATAAAAGAAACATCTATGAAAACTCTAAAGACGATAATTAAATACTTGAGGTATATTTTGAAAGTATAACAAAACTATTTTACATAAAACCCCTCAAGTTATACTAAATTACAATAAGGACCCTAGTAAACATAGGTTTAAACGGGACTAGTCTCTTGAGCCTCAAGGAGCCGGAGATATGGGTGCTTGCCCATTTAAGGTAAACAACTTAACAAACGGTGTTATCAATACGGTAATTGTCTTTGAAAAAGACACAAATCCTGCCGTCCATGTACAGCGGTTACCGATAGCGCTAAAACATAAATCAGGATTCAATTTCTTTTCTAATTGTCTGACTCAGACTGAGTCTCAATATAATCAATCTGACTTGAATATGATTCAAGTATGAAACTACAAAACTACAATTCAATATGAATCCATATATATTCAATCTGTTCAATCTATATTAACTGAACCGAACCATGAATATACATCCATCTACATGATTCTCCAGTTACATCCATTTACTGATATCATGGTTCTGGCAAGTCATCCATCTATATAAATCAAGATAATACAATACAATACAAATAATACAATCAAGATATCGCGGGGTTTATAAGGGGTAGATTGGTACGAAATGTATTAGAAATGGCACGAGATAGCAACCATAAAGACACCTAATCTGAATTCAATTGCCGTTGTACCATGGCTGAACGGTTTCTTGCACTCCATATACCGTAGTCTCTGGTCTAGTGATACTCCTCTCGTATACACCGGCCTCTTCTGTACCAAGCTACAAACAACAGCGTTAACACTAAATACAACACTATAACAATATACTCTTTATTATGTCTATTCTATTCTTGTCTATTTACGGGACTTACCGAGCGATTTGTTCGCTGATGACATTCTATTTCTTCTTCTTTGTAATGTCGTCAGGTGATTCGGACTCACTGGAGATCGAGCCCACCAGCAAGGATTTGGACCAGCTAGCTTTCGACCCAGAGGTTTAGATTTCTTGTATACATTTACATTCTGTATTTTCCATTTTTGTTATGCCACTGTTTAGGCATTGCTTTCCATTCCATGTATTTACTTTTCAGTTGTATTGTAAAAAGAATGTTTAATAAATAAAGTTGATGTTCATTTACATCTTACCTCTTGTGTACATTACATTTTATATTGCTTAGATATGCATAGCGTGTTTACTTCTGAGTAAATACGTAGCGGTCCAGTTGCGTCCCCTTCGCCGTATACCGAGAAGCGGGGCGTAACAGGTTTTGTTGGTGGCCCATGCAGGTCAGAGTTGTATGGAACCTTACCATGCAGTTCAGCACTGTATGGAAAACCTAAGCAATATAATATAAGAACCAGCAACTAAAAATATTCTTTACAATTCACGTTCCTTGAATCTTATCATTTCATATACTTTGAATCTGTCCTAACCCAAAATTTTCTTTCAAGGTTATGGATTCCCCAAACTGTAAGTCCATGTCATGCACCCCACAAACTTGCGGGGAGGCGGAATATATGAAAAACGATCATCAAAGCTTCGTAACACGGACTTGAGCGCAAGAATCGTATCTAAACCTTTACTAGCAAACTACGAGAGGTTTAACTACTCGGATTCGAAGTTATACCTCACGTTACTTGTCCTTCGGGTCTTCATCGTTGTCCTCCACTCCTTGTAGGCTCCTTGGAACATCGGCACCTCAATGGCCTCCTCAAGTCAAAGACGATCCACCCGAGAGCTCCTACACCAAGCATGATCTCTAACTTGAGATAACAAGGTTGCTCAAAGTTCTAATCTAAGCTACCTAGGGGATATAGAGTGAGGTTATGGATGTATTAGTCTAGTTAACCCTTGATCTCAACACATGAGAGGTTAGGGTTAGGGTTTCAAGAATGAGAGAGCTTGAGGAGAGAGAAGGTGATGATGAGAAAGAATATGAATAATGAGCTCATTAGAATATATCAACCATAACAATTTATCAAATAAATAATATAAGTGATTAATCATCATGGTTGATGCATTCACCTTGTGTGATTCATCACATGAGTCATAATCTCAATAAATGAATCATTAACTCTAAGGATGAATCACACAAATGAGTCATTAAGCAATAAATGCTTATGCCACCTTAACCCCCAAGTCACCATACTTCTAAAAGCTTCCCGAAAAATTACGAGAACGCCCCTCCAATCCGTGAAAACACGGAAAAACTTTAGACTGTATAAATCCAATATCCTGATACTAGAATCTAGCTTAAATCAAAACCGACTAGTAAAAACTGTCCGAACGTCGTACGTGCGTTTAAACACGTATGCGTCCAAACCCTTGTCGTAAAACCATACGACCTCTATATCGTTTCGCCTGGAGCAGGGAAACTCTCTGTGTGGAATTCTAAAGACTCGACACTACGCTGGCAGTGGGTTTAACCACAGACCGCAAGCAGCACTAGCTGTACGTAACGGTCACCAGGTAGATGTCGATAAGAAGGCCGATGAGGAAACCCATCCGAACTCCTACTGAGCCTGATGTGACAATCTCCGTACAGTCCTGTCTGTTCGTCTAAGACTATCGCAAATCGAGCCTAGGGGGCGGCAAGCGTCAGTCCCCTAATAGCGGTATAAGTCGTGTCGGAGCGTAGCCCATTACACCCTGAGAAACTACTAGAACCTACCAGTAAATCTCGCTTGCCCTGGCCAGGGACTTTGCGTAATGGCTCTCTGACACAGCGCGATATCAACTCCCAATACCGGGAGAGACGAATCCTTTCTAACCGCCACTGCCTCCAAGTGCTCGGGACTGCACCCAACTGCTACCTGTTTGCATGACTCCTTTGAGCCGTGGTAGGGTAGCAATCTAATAACAGTGGGACACACTCGAGGCGAAGTAGCAGTGTCAAGTCTGCAGACTATGCTGTACTCATGTCATCTGGGAACTGTTAACTGGCGATTGGTATAATACCAACCAACAGTTCCCCTGCGAGTCCTGTCCAGTGTACCCGTAACCTAACGAGCACCTGTATACTATCTCCAGTACGACGTACTGATGGCTGTGGGACAAACTATCTCCCCAACTGGGATGAGAAGTGTACACACTAGTCTACTCTGGAGTATCGATGCCCAGTCTCGATAATCCTACGACTAGGGACAAGTATAGGATGTTGCTTATAGACTACCCAGCCCCCACTAGTGTGACTGCCATCACAACACTGGTAATCAAGCAAAGATCCTATGGGCTCTACTAATATGTATGAGTGATACGTTACAAGAAACATATGCACATATTAAAGTAGACACAAACCAAGTAGCATACTACCATTTTTAGCAAGACTGTATATACAACTGTGAATATCCCAAGCTTCCATTAAGTAATATACATACAAGTATGATACAATAATGGCCCCTAGGGCATATACACTAACAATCTCCCACTTGCACTAGGGCCATGAACTGGCATATCGTAGACCTATCATCTCGAATAGCCTCTCGAACTGCGTCTGAGGAATGGCCTTTATGAATGGATCAGCAATGTTATTCTCCGTCTCTACTCTTTTCACCTCGATCTCCCGGCGATCTACGATCTCCCTGATCAGGTGATACCGTCTTAAGATGTGTCTGGACTTCTGATGGGACCTGGGTTCCTTCGCTAAAGCTATAGCGCCGTTGTTGTCACAATACAGAGGTATTGGACCAACACTGGTAGGAGCCACCTGAAGTTCTGTGAGGAACTTCTTCATCCAGACAGCTTCTTTTGCGGTATCGCAAGCAGCTATGTACTCCGCTTCCATTGTTGAGTCAGCAATGGTCTCCTGCTTGGAACTCTTCCAATAGACCACCCCTTCATTGAGGATAAAGACATAACCCGACATGGATTTGGGGTCATCCTTGTTACTCTGGAAGCCGGAGTCGGCAAAGGCCTCCATCTGGAGGTCTTTTCAGCCATACACCAAGAACATCTCCGTAGTCTTCCTCAGGTACTTTAGAATGTTCTTTACTTCTATCCAGTGCTTCTCCCCTGGGTTTGCCTGATACCAGCTTACAACGCTCAATGCGTATGCTACATCCGGTCTGGTACATAACATCACATACATTATAAAGCCTACCGCAGAAGCGTAGGGTATAATCGACATGCGATCCCTTTCCAAATCAGTCTTGGGAGACATCTCTTTGGAGAGGATGATTCCGTGACAAGCCGGTAGGTTACTGCGCTTAGAATCATCCATACTGAATCTCTTCACTATGGTGTCTATGTACCTGGACTGTGAAAGTCCCAACATCCTTTTTGATCTATCACGATAGATCCGGATCCCCAGAATGTAGGTGGCATCACCCAGGTCTTTCATGGAGAATTTCTACGATAAGAATCTTTTGACTGACTGTAACATAGGAATATCATTTCCTATTAGGAGAATGTGACCCACGTACAAGACGAGGAATACTACAGCTCTCCCTACAATCTTACTGTATATGCAAGGTTCATCTGGATTTTTGATAAAGTCAAATTCTTTGAAAGCATCATCAAAACAGATGTTCCAACTCCGCGATGCCTGCTTTAGTCCATAAATGGACTTAAGCAGCTTGCATGCTTTACCGCTGCTCCCGCTCTGAATGAATCCCTCTGGCTGATCCATATAGACGCTCTCTTCCAAATTTCCATTTAGAAAGGCCGTCTTTACGTCCATCTGCCAGATTTCATAATCGTGGAAGGCAGCAATAGTAAGAAGAACCCGAATGGATTTGAGCATAGCTACTGGAGAAAAGGTTTCGTCATAGTCCAAACCAGGACTTTGACGGAAACCCTTTGCAACAAGTCTAGCCTTATAGGTTTCAACCTGTCTATCTACACCAATCTTCTTTTTGAAGATCCATTTGCATCCTACGGGTTTTACCCCATCGGATCAATGTCCAAAGTCCATACTTTGTTAGTGTACATGGACTCCATTTCGGTCCGCATTGCATCCAGCCATTTTACTGAGTCGGCGCTCTGAATGGCTTGCTGGAAGCTAGTAGGGTCATCATCATCAATGACGCAATCCTTTCTATCCCCATCTATGAGAAAACCGTAGTATCTCTCAGGCGGATGAGACGGCCTACTACTCCTGCGGAGGGGTGCGGGAATGCCCTGTTCTTCTTGAACTTCTGGTTCTACCATACTTTCAGTAACAGTTTGTGGTTCTGGAATTTCTTCCAGTTCTATTTCGCTCCCATTTATTTCCTTTTCTAAAAACTGATGTTCTAGAAAATGGGCATTACGAGAAACAAAAACCTTTTGTTCCTCTGCGTAATAGAATAGATACCCCCTGGAGTTCTTTGGATATCCCACAAACTTACACTGTACTGATCGTGCCTCGAGCTTGTCCGCATGCTGCTTTTTAACAAAAGCTGGACATCCCCAAATCTTCAGATACTGAAAATAGGGTTTCTTCCCACTCCACATCTGATATGGTGTGGTAGGCACAATCTTGGTAGGAACTATATTCAAAAGATATGCAGCTGATTCTAGTGCATATCCCCAGAATGATCGCGGTAACTCAGCCTTACTCATCATGGAACGAACCATATCTAATAGGGTTCAATTCCTCCTTTCTGATACACCGTTGTGTTGTGGTGTGTATGGAGGAGTAAGCTGAGAGAGAATACCATTCTCTTTTAAGTAACCTAGGAACTCGGCACTCAAGTATTCACCACCTCGATCAGATCTCAGTGTCTTGATACTTTTGCCGGTTTGGTTTTCCACTTCATTCTTGTATTCTTGGAATTTCTCAAAGGCCTCGGATTTAAGCTTCATTAAGAAGACATATCCATACCTAGAGAAATCATCCGTAAAAGTAATGAAGTAGGAATAACCACCTCGCGCATGTGTAGACATAGGACCGCACACGTCACTGTGTACGAGTCCCAAGAGCTCGCTTGCTCTTACTCCGTGTCCAGTAAACGGAGTTTTTTTCATCTTTCCTATGAGAAAAGATTCACAAGTAGCATAAGATTGATATTCGAACGGATTCAAATATCCTTCTTTATGTAACTTAGTCAACCTTCTCTCATTGATGTGACCTAGTCTACAATGCCATAAGAAAGCCTGATTTAATTCTGGAGACTTTCTTTTAAGTGTGTTCTGGACATTGAAAACCTGAGCTTGACTCAATACGTATATGCCATTATCTAAAGTACCGGACCCAATCAAAACTTGATTTAGGTGGATGTGAACTATATCGCTTACAAATGTAAAATCATATCCCTCTCTTGAAAGTGAGGACACTGATATGATATTGCAAGTCATACTAGGTACATACAGACAGTTACGTAGAATCAATATCTGCCCACTTGTCAAACCTAGGCGATATTCTCCCACGGATTCAGTGTCCACGCTCATTCCGTTTGCAACTCTGAGAGACAAATCACCTACCTTCATAACTCTACGGTTTCTCAAAGCATGTAATGAATTACAGATATGAGATCCTGCTCCGGTATCTAGTACCTAGAAAGTAGAGTTAATTGATAAATAGTTCTCAATTACAAACACACTTGAGGCTGAAGCCACAACATGCTTCGTATCCTGGCTACTGGCTTCTAAAGCTCTGCAATCTTTCTGCCAATGCCCAATCCCATAACAATAGGAACGTTCCTCTTTTACTACATTCAGTCCCGAAACTTTTGCCCTTCTCTTTCTTTCTTCTTCCCTGGTTTCCTTCAGGGTAGAAGGTAGAGACTGTAGAATCAAGTCAGTATCTGACTTGTTTCCCAACGTGGTCTCCAGGTCCTGGAGCTCATCAATATAGTTAGTCATTGTAAGGACGTTGTCCCCTACAAATGACCCGACGGTCAACCTCGCTTGAATTAATTCGGTCGAGGTCCCATATCTTTCGATATGAGATTGTTCTCCATATAAATCTTTGTTATGGAGAAAGATGGAAACAGATTCTATCTTCTCGTGCTGCTTCTGGTATACACTATCAACTGAAGCTAACACGAGGCTCTTGGCTTTCGCTTTATCCTTTTCCCTTGTCTGACGGATATCAATATCCGTGACGGTGGAAACTGGACCTGGGACGGCGGGATCTTGAGTAGTAATAGGGTGGTCCAGCTTGTCATAGGCAACGGACATCTGGACAGACCTTTGCCAGTCATATAAGTTAGATTCAGTCAATTTGTTATCTAGATGTAACCTAGTCGTGGTCACAAGGTCGCTGCAATTAAGAGAGAGAAGAAAACACTTTTAGCATGATGCTCTTGCAAGTTTAGAGTGGTTTTTAATTTATCTAAACAGGATGGCTCCCACTGTTTCTCGAATCCCTCCTCAAACCAAAAAGGAAGAACTAGCCAGGACAATTCTCACTATACAATACTTGCTTAACCGTTCAGCCAGGTCAGTGTCGATACTTCGAGAGAGGTTTTCCAACGCTTTCGCAAAGTTCCTTAATTAAAGAACCTCTTTTCTCTGGGGGCGTAGCCCCGCTGACACCTTTCTAGGCACCTACTTGGTTTATAGCATTGATCGTTAAGTGACGAATCTCCTGATAAGTAGTATATACTCACAGTAGGATCGGGATCCAAAATATCATTGTATGATAATGTTGAAGGAATCCTACCAACATTCATCAAACTCCAAAATGGTATGCTCTTTCTGCAAATTTCAGTTTCTTTAGAAATTCCCTATATAAATTTTTGCCCCATGCTCTTATGACCTTGGCGTTAGGTCAAAATGTCATAAGTCACATGTCAAGTTCTACCCATCATTATCCTTGTTAATTTGAACCCATCCGTACATATCCTTGACATTAGGCCAAAATGATAATACGACTGTCCCAAACTAACACATCTATCTATGCAACATATGAATACCAAGCAGCTACCAAACACTATGCCTTGGCGTTAGGTCAAAATACATAGCTTGAATACTACTGAATACCCAAATGAAATGACGGAGGGCTACGAATGGTTTTGGCAAAAACCGTGAACGTAGTGAACTTGATATAATCGAAGGAACCTGATACTTTTTAAAAGGAGTGGTTAAAACTCCGCAATTAAAAATTCTGATCTTTTAAAATAACCGAGTGGTTTCTTTTAAATTTGTTCCAACGATTAAACTTTGGTTTATTTTCTTTGCATTATAATAATGTGTCCCATCATTTATCCTATCATTGCAGAAAACAACGAAAATAACACGTCCTCTTATGCCATCTGCATTCGCCACGGGGTCCCGTCATCACCCGTTAGGTTACTTAACTAACGACAGAGCGGGGGCTAGGCTAGCGCGGGTATAAAACATAAGTGACGTCTAATAGCTATCATATATATATATATATATATATATATATATATATATATATATATATATATATATATTGTACATTCGTCAGACGCAATAATAAGCATTCCAGATCACTGATGAACTTTATCGGATATACTAGCAATCCGCATTTGCTTTGAGCCTGCAAGAAAAGACGGATTACACAGTTGTGATGAATAGCCATTACCCCAACCCTAGACCCCTACGGGTATGGCAAATTACCCGCCAAGTACCCGAAGTGAAGCGGTCTCCCTCAACAACGTGAGTAGGCCACTAAACACTTCAACGTACCCGGTAGTTTGTGTACCCCGCCTTGGGTCTATCCTAGGAGCAAAAACAGTAAAAAGAAATAATACAACGGTGGCTACAACCGCAACCTGGATGCGCCCCGCAAAAGAATATTACATCATATTACATTTATATCGAATGAATGAATATTAAACCCATCTCAAAACCCTGGCTAATCATCACAACACTCCAATCAAGTCCATATACACAAACAGTAAAGATTACAGAAATGTGCAACCCCCAGCCAACCGACATACTAGCAGTTAGGGGAGGTTTACGAACACATTAAACATTACAGATAAAAACCCAATTAACAAATAACTTAGATCATCGATCGACATCCTTTTTCCGTGTCTACTCCAAAAGCAAACCAGCACTGAAGTAACCTGGGCAGAAACAGAATATACAGGAAAACAGAACACCAAAATATATGAATTGTAGAGCAAATCGGAGTCAACTCGGGGTTGACTCCGCCGCGGATCCGCGGCCAAAAGCACACTCTTGCCGCGGATCCGTGGCCATCAAGCCGAGTTAGAACTCTGTATTTTCCCAGAATTCTTATATTTACCTGCTGTGAATTTTAAGGCATATCAAATATTTTTTTCGATACGTTTAAAATTTACAGAAACTGTTGGGATTCTGGGGTTTCGTTTTCGTGTTTTCCGTCGATCGAACTTCTAATTAGTTGCTAACAAGCTATTAATGGTTTAGTTGGCTCTGATACCACTGTAAGTCCATGTCACGCACCCCACGAACTTGCGGGGAGGCGGAATATATGAAAAACGATCATCAAAGCTTCGTAACACGGACTTGAGCGCAAGAATCGTATCTAAACCTTTACTAGCAAACTACGAGAGGTTTAACTACTCGGATTCGAAGTTATACCTCACGTTACTTGTCCTTCGGGTCTTCATCGCTGTCCTCCACTCCTTGTAGGCTCCTTGGAACATCGGCACCTCAACGGCCTCCTCGAGTCAAAGACGATCCACCCGAGAGCTCCTACGCCAAGCTTGATCTCTAACTTGAGATAACTAGGTTGCTCAAAGTTCTAATCTAAGCTACCTAGGGGATATAGAGTGAGTTTATGGATGTATTAGTCTAGCTAACCCTTGATCTCAACACATGAGAGGTTAGGGTTAGGGTTTCAAGAATGAGAGAGCTTGAGGAGAGAGAAGGTGATGATAAGAATGAATATGAATAATGAGCTCATTAGAATATATCAACCATAACAATTTATCAAATAAATAATACAAGTGATTAATCATCATGGTTGATGCATTCACCTTGTGTGATTCATCACATGAGTCATAATATCAATAAATGAATCATTAACTCTAAGGATGAATCACACAAATGAGTCATTAAGCAATAAATGCTTATGCCACCTTAACCCCCAAGTCACCATGCTTCTAAAAGCTTCCCAGAAAATTACGAGAACGCCCCTCCAACCAGTGAAAACACGGAAAAACTTTAGACTGTATAAATATAATATCCTGATACTAGAATCTGGCTTAAACCAAAGCCGACTAGTAAAAACTGTCCGAACGTCGTACGTGCGTTTAAACACGTATGCGTCCAAACCCTTGTCGTAAAACCATACGACCTCTATATCGTTTCGCCTGGAGCAGGGAAACTCTCTGTGTGGGACTCTAAACACTCGACACTACGCTGGCAGTGGGTTTAACCACAGACCGCAAGCGGCACTAGCTGTACGTAACTGTTACCAGGTAGATGTCGATAAGAAGGCCGATGAGGAAACCCATCCGAACTCCTAATGAGCCTGATGTGGCAATCTCCGTACAGTCCGGTCTGTTCGTCTAAGACTATCGCATATCGAGCCTAGGGGGCGGCAAGCGTCAGTCCCCTAATAGCGGTATAAGTCGTGTCAGAGCGTAGTCCTTTACACCCTGAGAAACTACTGGAACCTACCAGTAAATCTCGCTTGCCCTGGCCAGGGACTTTGCGTAATGGCTCTCTGACACAGCGTGATATCAACTCCCAATACCGGGAGAGACGAATCCTTTCTAACCGCCATTGCCTCCAAGTGCTCGGGACTGCACCCAACTGCTACCTGTTTGCACGACTCCTTTGAGCCGTGGTAGGGTAGCAATCTAAGAACAGTGGGACACACTCGAGGCAAAGTAGCAGTGTCAAGTCTACGGACTATGCTGTACTCATGTCACCTGGGAACTGTTAACTGACGATTGGTATAATACCAACCAACAGTTCCCCTGCGAGTCCTGTCCGGTGTACCCATAACCTAACGAGCACCTGTATACTATCTCCAGTACGACGTACTGATGGCTGTGGCACAGACCATCTTCCCAACTGGGATGAGAAGCGTACACACTAGTCTACTCTGGAGTATCGATGCCCAGTCTCGATAATCCTACGACTAGGGACAAGTATAGGATGTTGCTTATAGACTACCTAGCCCCCACTAGTGTGACTGCCATCACAACGCTGGTAATCAAGCAAAGATCCTATGGGCTCTACTAATATGTATGAGTGATACGTTACAGAAACATATGCACATATTAAAGTAGACACAAACCAAGTAGCATACTACCATTTTTAGCAAGACTGTATATACAACTGTGAATATCCCAAGCTTCCATTAAGTAATATACATACAAGTATGATACAATAATGGCCCCTAGGGCATATACACTAACACAAACAACACCAGCACGAATGTCAACAACACTCCCCCATCACTACCATTCACACCTGCCGTCGCTGCTCCGATCAACGAGCAGACGGTTCTACTTGAGGCGATCTGCAGCCTCCTAGAAGGACAGCAGCAGCAGACTGCTATTCTAATGAACCGTCCCGAGGCAGAAGCACCTAGAGTGAAGTAATTCAGGGCCTTGCACCCCAAGAAATTCTCAGGAAAAGAGAGCCCTCTGGAAGCGGAGGAATGGGCTCAAAGCATCGAAGATGATCTGGCAGCGGCACAAGTGCCAGAGATAGCTTGGGTCCGAGTTGCGAAACTGCAGCTCACGGACAATGCACGGGTTTGGTGGAAGGCGGAAGAAAGCCGTCTTGATCAACCCATCGAATGGAAGACTTTTCGCAACATGTTCGAAGCAGAGTACTTCCCAGAGACTGCCAGGTTCGACATGGAACAGCAGTTCATCCACTTACTACAGGGTTCGATGTGGACCAAATCAGTGGATGATTACGATGCTGAGTTCACCATGCTCAGTCGGTAAGATATGTCTCAATAATTCGATTTTTCAATATATCACATACTACACAGCTAACACAATAGTTTAACAGATTTGCAGCACACCTGATACCGACGGATGAGATCAGAGCCCGTCGATTTCAACAAGAGTTAGATTCGGAGATTCATGCAGCATTAGCCACAGGAGATTTTCCGACTCATGAATCATCTCTGAAAGCTGCCCGCCGTTATGAGGCAGTGGTAAAGATGAGGGGCAGATCTCAATCTGCTTGAGTTAAGCGTCCTGCCACCCAGATGGCAGGAGGAGCATCTTCAAGGCCAACATTTGTGCCCAGGAGACCGAGAGTACCAATCAACCGGCCCAGCCCAGCCTTTTGTACCTACTGCAGAAGAGATGGACATTTGGCGAAAGACTGCCGGCGAACCAACCATCTTTGCTTAGTCTGCGGCTCAGCTACTCATGATATTGGGGCTTGTCCCCGAAGACACAACCCAATTGGTGCACCCAGGCCAGCAATCACTTACCAGCAGAGACCAGCCCTTCAAGCACCTGCTCCGAGACTCGCTCTCCCTTCTCGACCACCTAGAGGACCACTGACTGCAACTCCTCCTCGTCAGTTCCATCAAGCTCAAAGGGACGTTCAGAGGAATGCTCCTCCGGCCAGGAGGAATGTACCGCGGCGACAGTCTTTCATAATGATCATGGAAGAAGCTGAGGCCACTGGCCAAATCATCACTGGTAACCCTTTCTTCTCAAGCTTTTCTTTCAGTCTTAACACCCACTTACATATTTTTCTCTATACCTAAAACCTATCTCACATAACTTAGGTACAATCTTAGTAGCCTCACTCCCTGCACTAGGATTATTCGATTCTGGAGCATCTCATTGCTTTATGTCGCAACGGTTCTTCCGAACTCATGCGATTCCAGTCACACCGCTTGTATCCGGTTGGAATGTCAGTTCAGGAAATGGCATTCTAAAGGCAATAATGGGATACAGCTTGTGTCCAGTAGTCGTCTACAGCAGAGAATTCGATGCTGACTTCAAGGTGCTGGACATACCGAACTTCAATGTGGTTCTAGGTATGGATTGGCTCGGAACATTCTTTGCTACCATTGACTGTCGTCAAAGGAGGGAAGTATTCGAGAATCCAGAGCATCCGGTCTTCTATTTCAAAAGTGGAGACCGTACCCTAGAGCCAAGTACTTACAAGGAGAAACCAAAGAAGGCGGTGATTGCAGCAATTCAAGTGGAGGAAGGATCAAAGCCAGAAGTGGTTCGAGAGTTCGACGATGTGTTTCCTGACGATATATCAGGTTTGCCTCCCGATCGAGCTCTTGAATTCAGCATTGATTTGATACCAGGAGCGCAACCGGTGATAAATGCACCTTATCGATTAAGTCCGGAAGGTTTGAAGGAAGTCCGAACTCAGTTGGACGAATTATTGGCGAAAGGATGGATTCTTCCCAGCACGTCAAGTTGGGGATCACCAGTACTGCTTGTGAAGAAGAAGGAAGGTTCATACAGAATGTGTATCAATTATAGAGCCTTGAACGAAGTAACAATAAAGAACAAGTATCCACTCCCGTGCATCGACGATTTATTCGATCAGCAAAATGGATCTTGTGTTTTCTCTAAGCTAGATCTTCGTTCAGGTTATCATCAGGTGAAGGTCAAGGAAGCTGATATTCATAAAACAGCATTCAAAACTCGCTATGGTCATTATGAATTTCTTGTGATGCCATTTGGAGTGACCAACATACCAGCAATATTCATGAACATGATGAATCAAGTTTTCCGAGAGTACTTAGACAAGTTTGTTGTCATCTTTATCGACGACATCCTGGTGTATTCAAAGAGTCGGAAAGAACATGCAGAGCACCTACGAATTGTCCTGGAAACTCTATGAAAACATCAACTCTACGCCAAGTACAGCAAGTGCAAGTTTTGGCTAGATCAAGTTGGTTTCCTCGGACATATTGTATCAGGCGAAGGAATCTCTGTGGATCCAGCAAAAGTTTCAGCAGTAAGAGAATGGCCGACAACAAAGTCAGTGAAGGACATTCGAAGTTTCTTGGGTCTAGCTGGATATTACCGAAGGTTCATTAAAGGCTTTTCGAAGATAGCAACACCCCTGACCAAGCTCACACGTAAAGATGAAGAATTCATGTAGTTAGAAGCATGCGAACAAGATTTCGTAGAACTCAAGTCAAAGTTGACATCAGCGCCTATTCTCATTATACCGGACCAATCTGGAGGTTTCGAAGTGCATTGTGATGCATCCAGTAAGAGATTAAGATATTTTCTACATCAGCACGGAAAGGTTGTGGCTTATGCTTCAAGACAGCTGAAAATTCATGAACGCAATTATCCGACGCATGATTTGGAATTGGCAGCCATTATCTTCATGGTGAACGAGTGAACATATAAACAGATCACAAGAGTCTGAAATATGTGTTTACTCAGAAGGAGCTTAATATGCAGTAGAGATGATGGTTAGAACTCATGGCGGACTTCGACATCAACCTGCAACATCATCCAGGGAAGGTGAATGTGGTACCTAATGCCCTTTAGTCGCTAACCATTAACAATGTATCTCACCGCCCAGTGGAAGCTTCAATAGGAATTGCATCAGATGAAGATTGAAGTAGTCATGCCAGATAACGCTTCAAGCTTGATGAATTTACAAGTTCAATCAACAATTGTCAATCAGATCAAAGCAGCTCAAGCAAGTGATACTAAGTTGCAAAATATCAGAGAACAAGTAGAGAATGGACTTGTTGGGGTCAAAAATTGCACCCCGGTTGACCAAGTCAAAGCCAAGGTCAACCCCAAGCCAGGTGGGCCCAAGCCTAGATCAAGTGGGCTCACGCCCGAGTCGAGCCCGAACATGAAGCGGTCGGCCTCCTCTATGCAAATAAAAAATCATGTAATAAATAACTTTGATGTAATTTTTTATGCATGAATGTAAGAAAAATGGGTATAAAGCCAAATTTTTGTAAGCCCATGGCTTATATGCAAAAAGGAATTGCACATGAGGCATGGGATGGGCAAAATGCCATTTTATAAAGCCCAAGGGGCTATGTGTAATTTTTTAAGCTTATATAAGGCAACATGATGATGAATAAAGAAGACTTTTATTCCTCTCAAAAAAAGTTAGGGTTCTTGTGCCTCCTTCTCATTTCTCAAGGTTCTAAAACCTTCTTTCCTTTTTGAATTAAATCAAGAGTTTAACTCTTCCTATCTCAAAAATAAATAGTTTTTCACCACAAAACCCACCAAGAGGAACTCAGATCTCCCATCAGATCTCAAAAATAAGAGATTTTTAAAATCTTATACTTCTTGTTCTTCAAGATCTGGCCAACAGAGGAGGAAGAAGGAGACCCATCTCCAAAGACCCTATTTTGGGGAAGATCCACGACTTAAGAGAGAAGAACCTCTGAAAATTTTTAGGGAGTTCAATTCCAGAACCTAAATCCTCAAAGGAGTTTAACTCCTAATCCAGATCCTTTAGGAGTTTAACTCCAAATCTAAATCTTTTGGAGGCTAACTCCTATTTCCGGGGGTAAAAACCCTTTCTTTTCGCCGGTGCCCAAGCGCCCACGTGCCGGACATGTGAGGCGCTCATGCCTAAAGCGCCAGCGCCCTAGCCCCAGCGTCCAAGCGCCCACGTGCCAGACACATGAGGCGCTAGCGCCCAAAGCACTAGCGCCAGCGCCCAAACGCCCACGTGCCAGACACGTGAGGCGCTAGCGCCCAAAGCACTAGCGCCAGCGCCCACGTGCCGGACACATGAGGCGCCGGCGCCCAGCGCCCAAGCTCCCACGTTCCGGACACATGAGACGCTAGCGCCCAGTGCCAGCGTCAGCGCCCAGTGCCAGCGTCAGCGCCCAGTGCCAGCGTGCTAGGCACGTGAGGCGCTGGCGCTCACGCGACCTTTGGACGCCATTTTTCCCTCATTTTACATGTACTCCACACTAAAAACACAACACTGCGCATTGAGTTCGCATGACCTGTTTGACCCGTCAATGGGAGGTTCTCTCGCTCCAAAGGCGAGGGGTAATTAACGGCAGCTTAGTCCGCGGCTGCCAGAGATTCGGATCCCCACAATCAATAAACCCCATCCTACCCTAGGCAGGGGGAATCTGTAATGCGCCTGACAAGCGCGCGCGTATTCCCATCTCAATGGGGTGACGAAAAACACCCTACAGGTTCTGGCACGCCCGGTGGGATCCAATCTCTCTTCCTATATTTCGGGTTAAACGTTCATGTGAACTCAATCAATATACATATCGATTGCCTGTACTGAAATCATGTTTCTATTTGCAGGCTAACAATCTCCAATTGCAATTTTCGGACGCAGCAAAAATGTCTCCAAGGATCAGCTCAGCTCTCGACATAGCTCCCATCTCTTACACGGTGAAGATGGACGCCGGGACGGTCCTCCCGACTAGTCTCGGGCGACAATAGGAGGAGCCGCCGCTACCATTTGGCTCTATTCTGTTCGTGTCAACTAACGTCGTCCCAGCTCCTCAAGCTCTGATAACAGACAAACCGGTCTCAAAAGGTAAAAGGCCGAATGTCATGGTCGCGAGGGCACCTTAACCCAAGAACAAATCCGTTTCCAAACGACTCTCCATCGCTCCAGCTGGGGGCAAGGCCATCAACGTCAACGAAGCAACGGGGCATCTCGAGCAAGCTCCAGCGGTACCCTCAACAACTGCTTGATCGGGTATCTTCTTTAAGCTCCCTATCAATCGGCTCATGGTGGCTTCCCAGAAAACGGATGCCCACCAAGCCCTCAAAATCGAGAAGCTAAGGCAGAAAAGGCTCAGATACAGAGCCAAAAAAAGGGCTAGGGCTCTAGCCACGTTAAAATTTATGAATTTCCAAAGCCCAGACCGCTCTTCAAAATTAGCCGCCAAAAATAAAGAGATGATTGGATATGTGGTCCATACTGTCAACATGGTCGGACATGAAGAAACGAACCCTCATATGCTTCAAAGCCATGGTGATGATATGGTGGACGCTACCCAACGTCGACTCGGTATAAATGATGAAGAGCTCGCTCAGGCCGATAAGCCACAAGAGCCCGGGGTTCCTGCAGAATTGAGCTCAGGCAATAAGGATGACCCGGTTGTCATAACCGGAACTACAGAACAAGCATTATTCCGATGGCTTCAGAGGCAGCTTCAGGACAGGGATGAGAAGTTAGCCAAGGTACAGTCTAAGGTCGATGAATTGGCAAACGTCGCGGCAGATCTCGCGACCCAAGTCGCCCGATTGCAATTACAGCAGAATCAAATTTTGGTTCATGAGCCAGGGATTGATACCCGAAGGCAGCCAACTGATACCCCCTTCAGCTTAAGAGCGGAGAGCCTTCGCGAAAAATGGCCATGATCAGCCTCCAGTCCCTCTGATACATACACCGAAGTGGAATCGCTTCTGAAAGAGAAACTGGATAAGGTCTATTCCTTCAAAAGGGACAAAGTCCACAAGATACTTAAGGACGCCCTAAGAAACGGTCTACAACTGCCTGAATCAAAGAGACCGCAAGAAGCGAATATGACCGACAACCTAAAATATTGCCCCTATCACAGAGTGATAGGTCATGCCATTGAGGAATGCTTCATCTTCAAAGATTGAGTCGAAAAGCAATACAAGACAGGAGAGATAGAACTGTCTAAAGGCGTGTTAGCAAACAGTCAAGCTACGACCGCCGATTTCATACAAATGGAGACCGGAGCCCTTCGGGAACTTGATTCTCTCAGACATGTACCATTATCTGAAAAGGGCGAACCAAAGACTGATCGGCCTCAAGGACCAGCATCAGTAAAGGCACATACTCCAATGGAGAGAAAGAAGAAGGTATACTCGTTCAGGAGGGATTAAGTCCGCAAAATATTCGCGGACGCCTTGAACAACGGTCTGCAACTGCCTGTTCCAAAGAGGCCACATGAAATGAACATGACTGGCAATCCCATATACTGCCCATATCATAGAATGGTGAGTCATACCATCGTAAACTGCTATATTTTCAAAGATTGGGTGGAGAACCAATACAAAATTGGGAAAGCCCCACAGTCGTCAGATGTACTGACAAGCCACAGAGCTACGGTCATCAACACAACTCTGCCAAGATCAAAGTTCGAGGAGCTGGGATAAGCAAGCTGACCACCACGTCGTTAAACTGGGAACGATGGACCTCTAAGTCTTTAAACTGGGAACCGCTGACCACCATGTCATTAAACTGGGAATAATCGACCTCTAAGTCGTTAAACTGGGAATGTAAATAAAGAAAAAGTGTGTGTAAATAAAAATGAAAGAAAAGCCGAAATGATGGGGCAACTCGCAATAAAAATCAACATGAAAAATAAAGCCGAAACGATGGGGCAACCACGAATAAATAAAGCCGAAATGATAGGGCAATCGCGGACTTCGCGATAAGAAAAGCTGAAATGATAGAGCAATCGCAGTAAAAAAAAGGGCGAATGATGAGTCGCTCCCGGTACCATATTCCAGTGCAGCGATGCAGACGCCAACCAAAATTTCAAATCCAAAGTTTTTCCAACGACGAATGATGAGTCGCTCCTGGTACCATATTCCAGTGCAGCGATACAGACGCCAACCAAAATCTAAATTGTCAAATGGCGAATGATGAGTCGCTCCTGGTACCATATTCCAGTGCAGCGATGCAGACGCCAACCAAAATTCAAATTCCTAAAATTCTCCCGGCCCTACGGTTGGTCCCCAAGTTGACTACCGTATACAATCCACTGGCTCAAATAATTCTCATCATACCCATACCCCACAGCAACCACCAGTCACGCGGCCGGTCTCCGCCCTTGGAACTATGCTCCATTATGAAAAACCCACTCATGTGTCCTCACGATACATGAGGAGAACAAACCTTCGTGGGATCTTTATGACTCACAAAGGAAAAACACACTTGGGAGTCCTCACAATTCCTAAGGAGAAAATACACATGCGGGATCCTTTTGACTCGTAGGGAAAAATGCTTTTATGGGACCCTTACGGCTCATAAAATTGAAAAGCCTTAGGTGATAGGGATCTAAACCTGTCTCCTAAGCCATCTCTCCCCAACAGGAAAAAGGCAAATGATGAATTTCTCCTGGCACATGTTTTTCAGTGTTAGCAACACCGATGCCTACCCCTATCCCAAAATTCCAAACTTCCGATCCAATAGACCCCTAAGTCTTTAAACTGGGAAAAGATGACCTCTAAGTCGTTAAACTGGGAACGGTAGACCCCTAAGTCTTTAAAATGGAAACAGATGACCTATAAGTCGTTAAACTGGGAACATAAGACCTCTAAGTCATTAAACTGGGCACAATAGACCCCTGAGTCTGTAAACTGGGAACAGATGACCTCTAAGTCGTTAAACTGGAAACCGATGACCCCTAAGTCATTAAACTGGGAATGAGGGAAATCCACTCGTGTATCCTCACGATGCATGAGGAGAACAAAACTTGAGAGATCCTTACGACTCGTAAGAAAACGCTTTCGTGGGATCCTTACGACTCACAAAGGAAAAACACACTTGGGAGTTCTCACGATTCCTAAGGAGAAAATACACCTGCGGGATCCTTCGACTCGTAGGGAGAAATGCTTTTATGGGACCCTTACGGTTCATAAAATTGAAAAGCCTTAGGTGATAGAGATCTAAACCTGTCTTCTAAGCCCTCGCTTCCCAACAGGGAAAGGCAAATGATGATTCGCTCCTGGTACCATATTCCAGTATAGCGGTGCTGATGTCAACCCAAATCAAACAAACAACCTCTGCATCGAAATCATGCTTCATCCCAGAATGTACCCCATGTCGAAATCATGCTCCGCCTCGGGATATCCACCTTCCCTGCCGGAATTATGCTCCACCTCGGAATCAGGTCAACCAGCGACACTCCGTGCCGAGGACAAGTCGAACAGCCAGCGACACTCCGTGCCGGGGACAAGTCGAACAACCAGCGACACTGCGTGCCGGGGACAAGTTGATCAGCGACACTCCGTGCCGGGGACAAGTCGACCAGTGACACTCCATGCCGGGGACAAGTCGAACAACCAGCGACACTCCGTGCCGGGGACAAGTCGACCAGCGACACTCCGTGTCGGGGACAAGTCGACCAGCTACACTCTGTGCCGGGGAAAAGTCGAACAACCAGCGACGCTCTGTGCCGGGGACAAGTCGACCAGCGACACTCCTGCCGAGGACAGGTTGAACAACCAGCCACACTCCGTGACGGGGACAAGTCGATCAGCGGCACTCCATGCCGGGGAGATCGTTGAAGATAAATCTTCAAAACGATCTAAGATACCCGAAATCTTAACGAAGAAAAGTTGACCAGCGACACTCCGTGCCGGGGACAAGTCGACCAGCGACACTCCGTGCCGGGGACAAGTCGAACAGCCAGCGACACTCTGTGCCGGGGACAAGTCGAAAACCAGGTACACTCCATGCCGGGGACAAGTCGATCGGCAACACTCCATGCCGGGGACAAGTCGAACAGCGACACTCCGTGACGGGGACAAGTCGAACAGCCAGCGACACTCCATGCCGGGGACAAGTCGAACAGCCAGCGACACTCCATGCCGGGGACAAGTCAAACAGCCAGCGATACTCCATGCCAGGGACAAGTTGAACAACCAGCGATACTCCGTGCCGGGGACAAGTCGATCAGCGACACTCCGTGTTGGGGACAAGTCGACCAGCGACACTCCGTACCGGGGACAAGTCAACAGCCAGCGACACTCCGTACCGGGGACAAGTAGACCAGCGACACTCCATGACAGGGACACGTCAACCAGCGACACTCCATGCCGGGGAAACGTCGCATAGAGACACTCCGTCTTGGAGAAACGTCTAACGTCGACACTCCGTCTCAGAGACACATCAAGCATCGACCATCCATGTCGTAAAAAGGGCAGTACAAGCTTCCTACAAAGCGGGAACTAAATCGCTCCGTGCCGGGAAACGTCTACGGTGGACACTCCGTCTCGGAAATGCGTCAAGCGTCGACCGTCCATGTCGTAAAAAGGGCAGTGCATCCCAAAAAGTGGGAGCCAAAGCAAGTCGCCTCCACGCGAAAGAAGATCCATCAATTTCATGCACACGACCCACATATGTGGTGTGCATTTATTGATGGGGGCACTTTGTTGGGGTCGAAAATTGCACCCCGGTTGACCAAGTCAAAGTCAAGCTCAACCCTAAGCCCAGATCAAGTGGGCTCACGCCCGAGTCGAGCTCGAACATGAAGCGGTCGGCCTCCCCTATGCAAATAAAAAATCATGTAATAAATAACTGATGTAATTTTTTATGCATGAATGTAAGCAAAATGGGCATAAAGCCAAATTTTTGTAAGCCTGTGGCTTATGTGCAAAAAGGAATTGTACATGAGGCATGGGATGGGCAAAATGCCATTTTGTAAAGCCTCGGGGGATATGTGTAAATGTGTAAGCCTATATAAGGCAACATGATGATGAATAAAATATACATTTTTCATTCCTCTCAAAAAAAAGTGAGGGTTCTTGCACCTCCTTCTCATTTCTCAATGCTCTAAAACCTTCTTCCCTTTTTGAATTAAATCAAGAGTTTAACTCTTCTTTTCTCAAAAATAAATAGTTTTGCACCACAAAACCCACAAAGGGGAACTCAGATCTCCCATCAGATCTCAAAAATAAGAGATTTTTAAAATCTCATACTTCTTGTTCTTCAAGATCCGGCCAACAGAGGAGGAAGGAGGAGACTCATCTCCAAAGACCCCATTTTGGGAAAGATCCAAGACTTAAGAGAGAAGAACCTCTGAAGATTTTTAAGGAGTTCAACTCTAGGACCCAAATCCTCAAAGGAGTTTAACTCCTAATCCAGATCCTTTAGGAGTTTAACTCCAAATCTAAATCTTTTGGAGTTTAACTCCACTTAAAATCCTTTTTTGGAGTCTAACTCCTATTTCCAGAGGTAAAAACCCCTTCTTTTCGCCGGCGCCCAGCGCCCACGTGCCGGACACGTGAGGCGCTGGCGCCCAAAGCGCTATCGCCAGCGCCCAAGCGCCCACATGCCGGGCACGTGAGGCGCTAGCGCTAGCACCCAGTGCCAGCGTGCTAGGCACGTGAGGCGCTGGCGCTCATGCATCCTTTGGACGCCATTTTCCCTCATTTCACTTGTACTCCACACTAAAAATACCTCCCCCGTTAGAAAAAAATTTTAACGAGGCGTCGTCCCGCACCTCACAAGGGGGCTGCTAGCCTCCTTGACCCCCAACCCACTATCTGGGTAGCGGGACCCCCGTAAAAACTCTGCGGGGCCCCCGATATATCCAAAACCCCTTCAAAACACAACACTGCACATTGACTTCGCATGACTGTTTGACCCATCAATTGGAGGTTCTCTCGCTCCAAAAGCGGGGGGTAATTAACGGCAGCTTAGTCCGCGGCTTCCGGAGATTCGGATCCCCACAATCAATAAACCCCAGCCTACCCTAGGCAGGGAAAATCTATAATGCGCCTGACAAGCGCCCGCGTATTTCCATCTCGATGGGGTGACGAAAAACACCCTACAGGTTCTGGCACATCCGGTGGGACCCAATCTCTCCTCCCATATTTCGGGTTAAACGTTCATGCGAACTCAATCAATATACATATCGATTGCCTGTACTGAAATCATGTTTATATTTGCAGGTTAACAATATCCAATTGAAATTTTCGGACGCGGCAAAAATGTCTCCAAGGATCGCTCAGCTCTCGACACAACTCCCATCTCTTACACGGTGAAGATGGACGCCAGGACGGTCCTCCCGGCCAGTCTCGTGCGACAATGGGAGGAGCCGCCACTACCATTTGGCTCTATTCTATTCGTGTCAACTAACGTCGTCCCAGCTCCTCAAGCTCCGGTAACAGACAAACCGGTCTCAAAAGGGAAATGGCCGAATGCCATGGTCGCGAGGGCACCTCATCCCAAGCAAAAATCCGTTTCCGAACGACTCTCCATCGCTCCAGCTGGGGGCAAGGCCATCAACGTCAACGAAGCAATGGGGCATCTCGGGTAAGCTCCAGCGGTACCCTCGACAACTGCTCGATCGGGTATCTTCTTTAAGCTCCCTATCAATCGACTCATGGTGGCTTCCCAGAAAACGGATGCCCGCCAAACCCTCAAAATCGAGAAGCAAAGGCAGAAAAGGCTCAGATACAGAGCCAACAAAAGGGCTAGGGCTCTGGCCACGTTAAAATTAGT
This sequence comes from Agapanthus africanus, assembly GCA_030015575.1. NCBI lineage: Eukaryota > Viridiplantae > Streptophyta > Magnoliopsida > Asparagales > Amaryllidaceae > Agapanthus > Agapanthus africanus. The sequence continues at coordinate 27,818,123 of JASDDO010000022.1, forward strand.
GAATTTCCAAAGCCCAGACCGCTCTTCAAAATAAGCCGCCAAAGATAAAGAGATGGATGGACATGTGGTCTACATGGTCGGGCATGAAGAAACGAACCCTTCTATGCTTCACAGCCATGGTGATGATATGGTGGACGCTACCCAACGTCGACTCGGTCTAAATGATGAAGAGCTCGCTCAGGCCGATATGCCAAAAGAGCCCGGGGTTCCTGCGGAATTGAGCTCAGGCAATAAGGATGACCCGGTTGTTATAACCGGAACTACAGAACAAGAATTATTCCAATGGCTTCAAAAGAAGCTTTAGGACAAGGATGAGAAGTTAGCCAAGGTACAGTCTAAGGTCGACGAATTAGCAAACGTCGTGGCAGATCTCGCAACCCAAGTCGCCCGATTGCAATTACAGCAGAATCAAATTTTGGTTCATGAGCCAGTGATTGATACCCGGAGGCAACCAACTGATACCCCCTTCAGCCTAAGAGCGGAGCGACTTCGAGAAAAACGGCCGCGATCAGCCTCCAGTCCCTCCGATACATACACCGAATGGGAATCGCCTCTGAAAGAGAAAATGGATAAGGTCTATTCCATCAAAAGGTACAAAGTCCACAAGATATTCAAGGACGCCCTAAGAAACGGTCTACAACTGCCAGAATTAAAGAGACCGCAAGAAGCGAATATGACCGACGACCCTGTTGGGGTCGAAAATTGCAACCCGGTTGACCAAGTCAAGGTCAACCCCAAGCCAGGTAGGACCAAGCCCAGATCAAGTGGGCTCACGCCCGAGTCGAGCCCGAACATGAAGCAGTCGGCCTCCCCTATGCAAATAAAAAATCATGTAATAAATAACTTTGATGTAATTTTTATGAATGAATGTAAGCAAAATGGGCATAAAGCCAAATTTTTGTAAGCCCATGGCTTATGTGCAAAAAGGAATTGCACATGAGACATGAGATGGACAAAATGCCATTTTGTAAAGCCCAAGGGGCTATGTGTAAATGTGTAAGGCAACATGATGATGAATAAAATATACACTTTTTATCCCTCTCAAAAAAAAGTTAGGGTTCTTGCGCCTCCTTCTCCTTCCTCAAGGTTCTAAAACATTCTTCCCTTTTTGAATTAAATCAAGAGTTTAACTCTTCCTTTCTCAAAAATAAATAGTTTTTCACCACAAAACCCATAAAGGGGAACTCAGATCTCCCATCAGATATCAAAAATAAGAGACTTTTAAAATCTCATACTTCTTGTTCTTCAAGATCCGGCCAACAGAGGAGGAAAAAAGAGAACCATCTCCAAAGACCCCATTTTGGGGAAGATCCAAGACTTAAGAGAGAAGAACCTCTGAAGATTTTTAGGGAGTTCAACTCCAGTCCTCAAAGGAGTTTAACTCCTAATCCAGATCCTTTAGGAGTTTTACTCCAAATCTAAATCATTTGGAGTTTAACTCCACTCAAAATTCTCTTTTGGAGTCTAACTCCTATTTCCGGGGGTAAAAACCGCATTTTTTCGCCGGCGCCCAAGCGCCCACGTGCCGGACACGTGAGGCGCTAGCGCCCAAAGCGCTAGTGCCAGTGCACAAGAGCCCAGCGCCAAAGCACCCACGTGCCGGACACATGAGGCGCTAGCGCCCAAAGCGCTAGCGCCGGCGCTCAAGCGCCCAGCGCCCAAGCGCCCGCATGCCGGAGACGTGAGGCGCTAGCGCCCAAAGTGCTAGCGCCGGCGCCTAAGCGCCCACGTGTCGGACACGTGAGGCGCTAGCGCCGGCGTCCAAGCGTCCAAGCGCCCATGTGTCAGGCATGTGAGGTGCTGGTGCCCAGAGCTAGCGCCCACACCCAGTGCCAGCGTGCTAGGCTCATGAGGCGCTAGCCCTCACGCATCATTTGGACGCCATTTTCCCTCATTTCACATGTACTCCACACTAAAAACACCTCCCCCGTTAGAAAAAATTTCTAACGGGGCACTGCCTCGCACCCCGCAAGGGGGCTGTTAGCCCTCTTGACCCCCAGCCCACTATCCGGGAAGCGGGACCCCCGTAAAAACTCTGCGGGACCCCCGATATATCCAAAACCCCTTCAAAATACAACACTGCACATTGAGTTCGCATGACCTGTTTGACCCGTCAATCGGTGGTTCTCTTGCTCCAAAGGCGAGGGGTAATTAACGGCAACTTAGTCCGCGACTGCTGGAGATTCGGATCCCCACAATCAATAAACCCATGCCTACCCTAGTCAAGGGGAATCTGTAATGCGCCTGACAAGCGCGCGTATTCCCATCTCAATGGGGTGACGAAAAACACCCTACAGGACTTAGAACAGACTTCATCATCCATGAAGATGGATCTTTAAGATACGGCAGCAGATTGTGTGTGCCAAAAGGTTCTGTGGGGGACGAGTTAATGAAAGAAGCCCACAGCTCTCCCTACTTAGTACACCCTGGAGGTACAAAGATGTACAAAGATCTACGTCAGAATTACTAGTGGTATGGAATGAAGCGTGAAGTAGCCAGAAGCGTCGCTAAATGCTTAGTGTGTCAGAAAGTAAAGTCTGAACATCACATGACAACTGGTTTACTTAAACCGTTACCTATCCCAGAATGGAAGTGGCAACACATCACAATGGATTTTGTGACTGCACTCCCTCGCAGCACAAAGGGTAACGATGCGGTATGGGTTATTGTGTATCGACTCATAAAGTCGGCTCACTTCGTCCCATTTCGAGTTGGTCAATCAACTGAGACATTAGCAAAGAAGTACATGGAGGTAAGAATCTAAGTAAGATTTAATATCTTCAAAATGTACTATCTCTGATACCCATGAACTCATACAGGAAATTGTGAGACTTCATGGAGTACCGGCCAGCATTGTCTCCGATCGTGACACCAGATTCCGATCACAATTTTTGCAAAGTCTGCAAGCGAGCTTAGGAACAAGTCTGAACTTTAGCATAGCTTATCATCCACAAACAGATAGTCGGTCTGAGCGAACTATTCAGATTTTGGAAGATATGCTCAGAGCATGTATGTTAGACTTCGGAGGATCGTAAGAAAATCACCTATATCTTGTGGAGTTTTCATACAACAACAGCTACCAAGCAAGCATATGAATGGCACCCTTTGCAGCACTTTATGGAAGGAAGTGTCGATCGCCATTAAGTTGGGACGACATCGGTGATAGGGAACTTCTTGGACCTGAGATGATAGTAGCAACTGTTGATGTGGTTCGTACTATCAGGGAAAGAATGCGTATAGCCCAAGATCGACAGAAGCACTAGGCTGATGCAAAGCGCCGTCATTTGGAGTTTCAGCCAGGAGATCATGTATTTCTGAAGATATCTCCGAACCGTTGAGAGATCCAATTTGGAAGACGGGGTAAGCTCAGTCCAAGATACATTGGACCGTTCGACATACTCGAACGAGTCAGTGAAGTGGCTTATCGCTTGGCACATCCATCTTTATTGGAAGAAGTGCATAACGTATTCCATATATCCCAACTCAGAAGGTATGTGAGTGATCCCAGCCACATTCTCGATCATTCTGAACTCACTGTACAGCCCGACTTATCTTGTGAGCAACAACCTGTTGAGATCCTGGACAGGAAAGTAAAGTCACTTCGAAACAAGGAATTCAACTTGGTTCAAGTGATGTGGAGAAAAGACGCTCCAAGAGAATCGACATGGGAAAGGGAAGATGATATGCGTGCAAGATATCCTTACTTATTTATAAACTAGTCCTTAAAATAAATTGTAAATTTCGAGAACGAAATTTTTGTAAGGAGGGTAGACTGTAACAACTCCAATTTTAGTGTACATAAAATTCATTTAAAGTTAATGTACAATTGGGGTATTTACATTTCCTGTGAGTATTATAAGTATTTGATTCAATTTTGAACAGCAAGAAGGAGCTTGTAGCTCATTGGTAAGACTTTGCACTGCTGAAGCAAAGCACCAGAGTTCAAATCCCATCAGCTACATATTAGTTTTATTTAAAATTCTTTTAATCTTTTATAAGCCCAAAGTTCTATACGTTCACAACCCGTAAAACCAAGAGTCGCAGCCTAAACAAATATGTCCACGAGACTAGACCAAGCGTCAGGGATACGTGGCACCAAGATGAGCCCCGACTCGCCCGACACGGGCCGACGAAAGGCTTGACTCGGCCGGCGCCACCGGCCTGACTCGGTCCAAACCCAATTTTTCTTCAACCCTGGTGACTCTTGGACTCCCCCCATAACTCCTGTATTATTTTTTTTCCTGCACATTTACAGAGCACATTAAAACACACATTTAATCTATTTTAATACAGATTTTTAATACACCCTTTCACTACCCTAAAACCCTAATTTTACCTATAAATACCACCCTCAAATCACCCCTCCTCACTCCCAAATCCCTTCCCAAACTCTCAAGAAAATTCCCAAGTCTTTTGTGTGCAAGAGGAGTTAGCAAAAGGGCGAAGCTCCGACGGCAATCCAAGGACTTTCCGACGACGAAACGATGCACCGGGAACTCCCACCTCTTCCTCTTTCTCTCCTCTAGCCAATCATCCAGTAATTTCCTAATTCTTCCTCTTTTCTCTATTCTAAAAACATTCAAAACTAAAACCCGACGGAAGCGGAGTTAGTCTGACTTCTGATTCGGTTTTTCTTTAAAAACTACAATTTTTCTTAATCAAGATACCTTCGTATCATCACATATTGTTCATTAAACATTAATAAACATATTTAAAAAGTTTCATTACAAAATATTGGTATATACATTTTTTATCGCAATTTTACATTAAAATACCACAAATTTTAGTTTCCAACATAAACTCTATAATAACTTTATACCTTTAGATAACTCACGAGGTAATGACCTACCTCCTCACAACACACATATCTAACATAGCACGATGGAATTTGGAAATATAGATTTGGGAAAATACGACTTTACATATAACCACCTTCAACTATTAAAACTTTTTTCTATAAGAAGTGTATTTGACAATTCTTTGCAATTGCGCCTCTACAACCCATTTTGGGGAACCCGTTCGGGATGGTACAGATTAACGCACATTCTCGGGCCTAGTAGAGTGAGAGCAGACCTCCGTAAGAAGCATACGATCTTGAAAGATTTTAATACAATTTTCTTTAGAAAATGTGATTTCTATCATAAATAAAACTTATATTTTTAATAAATAAATATATATGTAATTAATACCAAATTTTAATATTTTTAATATTCCACATTTCCCAAATTGAAGAAAAACATTCCATTTATAAGAAAATACCATACAATTCCAATATTTCAAATAAATACCTTATACTTTAAAAACTAGGTCATATTCACTAGAAAATTCACATTGAATAAAAAAACATTTATGAAAACTCTAAAGACAATAATTAAATACTTGAGCTATATTTTGAAAGTATAACAAAATTATTGTACATTAAAAAAACCCTCAAATTATACTAAATTACAATAAGGACCCTAGTAAACATAGGTTTAAGCGGGACCAGTCTCTTGAGCCTCAGGGAGCCGGAGATATGGGTGCTTGCACATTTAAGGTAGACAACTTAACAAACGGTGTTATCAACACGGTAATTGTCTTTGGAAAAGACACAAATCCTGCCGTCCATGTGCAGCAGTTACCGATAGCACCAAAACATAAATCAGTATTCAATTTCTTTTCTAATTGTCTGACTCAGACAGAGTCTCAATATAATCAATCTGACTTGAATATGATTCAAGTATGAAACTACAAAACTACAATTCAATATGAATTCAAATATATTCAATCTGTTCAATCTATTTTGACTGAACCGAACCATGGATATACATCTATATACATGATTGTCCAGTTACATCCATTTATTGATATCATAGTTCCGGCAAGTCATCCATCTATATAACTCAAGACAATACAATACAAATAATACAATCAAGATATCGCGGGGTTTATAAGGGGTAGATTGGTACGGAAGGTGTTAGAAGTGGCACGAGACAGCAACCATAAAGACACCTAATCTGAATTCAATTGTCGTTGTACCGTGGCTGAACGGTTCCTTGTACTCCATATACCGTAGTCTCTGGTCTAGTGAGACTCCTCTCGTATACACTGGCCTTTTCTGTACCAAGCTACAAACAACAGCATTAACACTAAATACAACATTATAACAATATACTCTCCATTCTGTCTATTCCATTCTTGTCTATTTACGGGACTTACCGAGCGATTTGTTCGCTGACGACATTCTCTTTCTTCTTATTTGGAATGTCGTCAGGTGATTCGGACTCACTGGAGATAGAGCCCACCAGCGAGGATTTGGACCAGCTAGCTTTCGACCCAGAGCTTTAGATTCCTTGTATATATTTACATTCTGTATTTTCCATTTCTATTATGCCACTGTTTAGGCATTGATTTTCATTCCATGTATTTACTTTTCAGTTGTATTGTAAAAAGAATGTTTAATAAATAAAGTTGTTGTTCATTTACAACTTGTCTCTTGTCTACATTACATTTTATATTACTTAGATACGCTTAGCGTGTTTACTTCTAAGTAAATACGTAGCGGGCCAGTTGCATCCCCTTCGCCGTACACCGGGAAGCGGGGCGTGACAGTATTTATAGTGGAGAATTAAGGTTTGGGAATTAAAATTTTGGATTAAAAAGAATTAAAATGGTGTTAATTGGTGAAATGAAAAGTCTCTGTTTGATTGCAGGGAAATCAAACAGTGCAGACGTGTTAAGAGGAGCTGAAGGGACAAGTGTGCAAAGCACGGAGGCAAACGGGCTCATCAGAGCCGTCGGCGCCGGCCCCATGACCAATTTGGCTGGTCGGATTTCGATCTCTAGCCTCGAGATTCGTGCCACGTGGGTTTTTTGTGTTTACACCATTTTGCGCATGTTTGATTTTTCTGAACTTTTCATTTCCCCGTGTATTGCACGTGCAACCTTTTAGGCTTCCAAAAAGAAAAAGAAAAATCAGAAGAAAAAAAATAATTGTTTCTGATGTGAATTGAACACACAGGCTACGTCACAGCAGTGCAAAGGGTTTACCGGTGAGTTACAAGTTATTTCTTACTTTTATTTAATAGAAATAACTTTTAACTCTTACATAGACTGTAATACTCTTTTCTGTATATTAACAGAAAAATTCTGTACAGAGATTTCAGAGTCGTTACATGTCACGTCCCGCTTCCCAGTAGACGGAAACGGTGAAGTGGCAAGCCCGCGGCATATTTATCCAGAGAAGGTCATTCCCTAAATAAATATACTAAGCATATTGAAAAAAATAATACACAATGCAAGAATAAATGGAGACTGTAAAATTTTTCAAAAAATATTTTTATTTACATTCAACTTCAAATATCTACAAGTACATGAGTTTATGCTGGAAAGTAAATACAATAAGAAAAATGCCTAAATAAGTGGCATACATCAACTGAAGAAAAGTGAAACTGAGCTAGTTCTGAGTAGTTATCTGGTTGTAATCCTTCTCAGTAGCGTCCACTTCCTCCGTCTCGACCGTATCTGACGAACATTCCAAGAAAGCAAAGGTGGATGGAATACCCGTCAGCGAACTTGCACTCAGGAAGTCCCAAAGATAAGTAAGAGTACAGAAAATGACAAGTGTAGAATATATATGACAAGTAAGAGTATAAGTTCATGGATAAGTATATACTATAGGTCTCTATATGATCACTATATTAACGTTAATTTTCAAGTGTGAATGTCAACACAGCCGTAGAAATATTCACGAGCTCAAGAGTAGGGCCGCTGGAGCAAGGAAACACGGGCTCATTTCATGTGTTAGTATCGAGGCTCTAGGCTGTGCATGAGTCAACCCGATTAATATTCGAGTAAAATGAAAAAAAGGTTAATACGGGACTCCTGAAGCTCCGTTGGATTCACACAAGAAACTATCTCAAACACCCCGAGTATAATATATTATAACTGGTTAATATACTTAATTGGTTTAAGTGATTGATTAACATGTCTTGATCGAAACCAAAGATTGCAAAAGGTGTAGAATGTAGTCGAGTGAGTCGAGTAATATACAAGTCATGACAATTGCAATCTTGGTTCGAGTCAAGTTGGTTTGAGTAGTTTGGATTCGTGTACATATTCGAGTTAGATTAGAGTTCGAGTTTGTGTTCAAGTTCGAGTTCAAGTTTAGATTCGAGTTCATGTCTTTTTCATAGGAATTGATTTAAACCGTTAAAAATCTTATGTTTGGGAGAAATCGGCAACCATTGCACATAGACGGCAGGATTTGTGTCTTTTTCCAAGACAATTGCCATTGATAACTCTGTTAAGTTTTCTAACCTGAATAGGAAAGCACTCACTTTTTCCGACTCTCTGGGGCTCAAGAGAATTGATCTCGCTTAAACCTATATTAATCTAGAGTCTTTAGTATTGTTTGCATATCTCGAGGGGGATTTATGAAAAATACTTTAATATAATTTAAAAATAAATCTCGAGGGTGATTTATAGAAATTAAGGTTTTCATGAACATGTATTTTAATCGTTGTGGTATTTTGGTGATAAAACCTAACTTTTTGAAAGTTTATGGTATTTTTATGAAAGCTGGCTCTTTTGGAAACTTGGTGGTATTTTATTAAAAATTCTAATTTTTCATTTTAAAAATATAGTTTCTTAATTTTTTTTATTGAAAATACGGATTTATGATTTTTATATAATTTTTCAAAAATTAGTTTTGTTTAAAAAAGACGCGTTTCTTAAAAACCGTATATTTATTTCCTTTCAAGACCGAATACTCCGTGAGGAGTTCTACATCTCGCTCTACTATCCCAAGGATGTGGAATAATCCACACCATCCATTAGCGAGTTCCCTAACGAAAGTTGTAGAGGCGTAATTGCCAAGGATTTCGAAATACCGATCAAAAGAAACCTGTTTTGTAAAGGTGCGGTATTTTAATGAAAAAGTTATTTTTTTTTAAATTAGCTCTCTATTTAGAACATCATGTTATGTTACCATAGTGTGCATGTGGGGTAGGACGTTACCCCGTGAAGTTTTTCTAAAGGTATCTTTTTAACATTTATTGAAATGAGGATTATACTAAAGCTCATAGTATTTTAATGAAAAGTTTGTTATATGATAGTTTCACATGGAAGTTTTGGTTAAACTCAAAGCTAAAAGATTGTAATCGAAGTTACAAGTAGGGTGGTAAAGTTAGTTTGACCTATGTATTAAAGAAAAGGGAGTTCCAAATTCTAAACAAAAATATATCGGAAGTAACTCCACTTTACCGATATATTTTTAGAAAAAAGATTTGAGATGAAAGAAAAGAGAGAAAGGGGGACTTACATATTTTAGGTGGTTAATAAGAGATCTAAGAAGCCCTCGGGGGTCATGGTTTCGTCGGAGATGCTCCGGTCGTCGAGATTGGCTTGCTACTCCACTTGGGGGACTTAACTCCACTTGGCACTTAGAGAGTTTGAGAGAATTTTAGCTAGAAATTTCAGAATGGGGAAGAGCTGGAGTATGGGGTGGTATTTATAGTGAAGAATTAGGGTTTGTGAATTAAAAATGTGGATTAGAAGGATTTAAATGGTGTTAAATAGTGAATTGAAAGGTCTCTGTTTAATTGTAGGAAAATCAAACATTGCAGGGGAGTTGAGAGGAGTTGAAGGGGTGTGTGTGCAAAGCACGGGGGGATTTGGAGTATCTTGGACCGCCGGTAGTGGCCAAATGATGAAAACGGGCGGTCAAGATTTAGGCAATCGCTTCGAGATTCGTGTCACGTGGTGAAATCGGTGTGTACACCCCATTACGTCTGTTTGATTTTTCTGAAACTTTTCGTTTCTCCGTGTATTGCACATGCAACTTTTGGGCTTCCGAAAAATTAAAAAGAAAAATCTAAAAAAATAATTGTGTCTGATGAGAATTGAACACACGGGCTATGTCACAGCAGTGCAGAGGCTTTACCAGTGAGCTACAAGTTGTTTCTTGATTTTATTTAACAAAAATAAATTTTAACTCTTACACAGGCTGTAATACCCTTTACTGTGAAATACAAGAAAATTATGTACAGTGATTTTCAGAGTCGTTACATTCTACCCTCCTTACAAAAAATTTCATCCTCGAAATTTACAATTACATAGGGACTAATTTTCAAAAAGGTAAGGGTATCGTATATGCATATTTTCTTCTCTTTTCCAAGTTGATTCTCCTGACGAATCCTTTCTCCATATCACTCGGACCAAGTTTACATCCTTGTTCCGTAATATTTTCACTTTTCAGTCCAGGATCTCAACTGGTTACTACTCGCAGGTTAGGTCAGTCTGTACCGTGAGCTCTGAATGATCAAGTATGTGGCCAGGGTCGCTCACATATCGTCTTAGCTGGGATATATGGAATACAATGTGCACTCCTTCTAATGAGGGTGGTAGTGCTAAACAGTATGCCACTTCTCCAACTCGTTCGAGTATGTCGAACGATCCTATGTATCTTGGACTTAACTTACCCCTTTTGCCAAAATGTATCACTCCTCCGTTTGGAGAGATCTTCAGGAACACATGGTCTCCGGGTTGAAACTCCAGGTAGCGACGCTTTGCATCTGCCCAATGTTTCTTCGGTCTTGAGCTATTCGCATCATTTCCCTGATCATGCGAACTACGTCCACAGTTTCCATGATCATCTCTGGTCTAAGGAGTTCACGATCTCCAACGTTGTCCCAACTCAGTGGGGAATGACACTTCCGTCCAAGAGTGTTGCGAATGGTGCCATTCCAATGCTTGTCTAATAGCTGTTTGTTGTATGAAAACTCCACAAGGTGTAGGTAATCTTCCCATGATCCTCTGAAGTCTAACATACAGGCTCTTAGCATATCTTCTAATATCTGAATTGTTCGCTCGGACTGTCCGTCTGTTTGTGGATGGTACGCCGTGCTAAAATTCAGACTTGTTCCCAGGCTAGTTTGCAGACTCTGTCAGAACTGTGATCGGAATCTTGTATCATGATCAGAGACGATACAAACAGCTACTCCATATAATCTAACGATCTCTTGCATGAGTTTATGGGTGTCAAATATGGTACATCTTGAAGGTTTAAATCTTACTTTAGATTTATACTCACCTCCATGTACTCTTTGCTAACGTTTCGGTTAACTAGCCAACTCTGAATAGAATAAAGTGAGCCGACTTGGTGAGTCGATCTACAATAACCCAAATTGCATCGTTACCCTTCGTGCTGCGAGGGAGAGCAGTCACGAAGTCCATGATGATGTGCTGCCATTTCAATTCTGGGATTGGTAATGGCTGAAGTAGACCAGCGGTTTTGTGATATTCAGCCTTCATTTGCTGACACACCAAACACCTGGCTACGCTCCTTGCTACTTCGCGCTTCATTCCATGCCATCAATAGTGTTGTCGTAGATCCCTGTACATCTTCGTTCCACCGAGGTGTACTGAATACGAAGAGTTGTGAGCTTTTTTCATTAACTCTTCTCGAATAGGTCCAACTGGCACGCATAAACGACTTCCATATCGCAAGGATCCATCTTTGTGGATGATGAAGTCGGTTCGAAGTCCACTTTCTACTTGTTCTTGGATCTTTTATTGCTTGGCATCATTTGCTTGAGCTGCCTTGATCTAATTTACAAGAGTGGACTGGACTTGTAAGTTCATCAAAGATGAAGCGTTATCTGGCATAACTACAAGTAATGCCATTTGGAGTGATCAATGCACCTGCCATCTTTATGAACTTGATGAACCAAGTTTTCCGAGAGTACCTAGAAGCGAAGCAACCCTAATCAATAAAGTGAGTGGGCCACCTAACACTTCCAAAATCCAGTGACTTGGGCACCCCTCTGCATGTCAATCATATACCCCTTATGAGTGCGGCGAATAGTCTGTCAATTCTAGACTAAGGCACCCCGGCCTCAACGTCATGAGATGGTGGCCCGTTTCCCTCTAGAACCTGGCTACTCGAGCACTCTACCGCGGGGTAATCCTAGTGCATGTAATGAATACCTAAATATATAACGGTGACTATATCCGCAACCACGACGCGCCCCATAGAATAATATATAAGCTGTAGTAACGGCAGTCCACAAGTCAGACACTCGTCATGCAATATGAATATACAGTACATCACAGAAAATTACATATAATACTACATACACCGGGCCATCCATCACGACAATCCAACACAACCATAATCAACATAGCATCACAGAACATGCAAACTTGCGAGTATCAATTCCGTAACCTCATCTAATAGATACATATAGCAATTAGATGACGTTTTACCAAACGTTATGATACACAAAACTATCATAAAGCCTACAACATTCGAATACCGCACACAAATAGCCAACACTTCAGTTTTCCAAAACACCGAAAATCAAATGTGCTAAAAACCTGTCACGCCTCGCTTCCCAGTGTACGCTAGATTGGGCACGTGACATAGCCAACCATGCTACTTGTGGGTAGGAAGTATCCATCCACAGTCATATTACGGCTGTAGAGATATCAAGAACAAGATAAAACTATCTAAAACATGTCCATAATCCAGAATAACAGGAGTCAATGATAAATAAATGCGGAAGCAAATGATCCAATACAAATAATTGAAACGTATGTCCCATAATGCGGGCTCACATCAGGAAATAAATGCAGGAAATAAAACTAACTACTACTGAACTCACAGCTCAGCCTGCTGGCTGAAGTACTCCTGATCGGACTGCGACAGCGGTACGGAATCTGGGCCATGCAAAACCCAGACGTCAGCGCGTCAAGTCAACAAGTAATATAATATGAACAATGTAACAGGCAATGCAAAATAAACATGAATAAAACGGAAGTAGCAATAATGTGAATCAAGCAGTGCAGGGTAGTGTGCAGTGGGTAACTAAACTGTTCTATCCGGTTTTCTATTCTAAAGTCTTTGAAATCAATTGATGAATCATCGATGTAACTCAATAGTATCCCGTGCATGCCCGGGACCACGGTCAAGACCCTCGGGGCTGAATCCGAGACGTGCCGCTAGGCAGTAACAGGTAGCAGGATGGGCGAGTGATGTCAGCATCATCACTCCGGGGCTGGCCTAGCCCGTAAGACTGATCAGAACAGGTATCGAACTGTTGAGTTACAAGTCAGGTTTCACCTTTGATTTCCCCATACCCCCAAGTTATGTATGTCGAGTCAGGTATTCAGTAATCAAGAACTAATGCCAACACAGGATCAGGTAAAAGCAGGTTTGTCTGGATAGACAACAGGAACGGTCCATGAGGAAGGTTTGTTGGCATTAGACACAAGATCAGGTAACGGGTCGGGTCATGGTACATCAGGTCAAGTCAACAGTATACGGTACCATGTCAGGTATATCAATATATATATATATATATATATATATATATATATATATACGTGTAGCAATGTCAGGTCAAGATGTAAACAATATCGTGGGTGGGCTCACAATCAGATATATAATCAAACATGGGTATTAACAACATGAGATAAGCAATGAATTAAATAATAAGCAGTTCCATTCAAATTACAAGAGTGCAGTAAGACAATTTAGCCGTTTAGTCATGTTAACAGGTTTAAGAACCCTTAGCGGTGCAATAATTTATGTAACGGTTCAATACAGTTATTTCAGGTTAAATGCATACGAGTGTCCGAATGTAACAGAACTACAGGGATAAATGCCACAAGCTATTTTAACAGTAAAATGTGATTGAACAGGTAAATATGATTATTAGGTTCAATTTGCAAACTGTAAGTTCCATGTTTAACAGTAAAATGATATAATGCAATATTGTACCCGAAAACGGGAAACGATTGTACCAAGTTAAATTTTACAGGTTTAAGGTGTCAATACATATATGTAAATATTGTATAGCATGTAGCAAGGGGTACTTGCCTCGACGGGTCGCGAACCGGGAAAAAAGAGACGTAAATGTCGGCGGGAAAACTCGCGACGGACGCACGGTTCACGGATTGAACCCAAACAACGAACAAAGGAACCACGCGGGTCGGGGTACCTCGCTGGATCGTCGGGACACGTCACCGGCACGTCCGGATTCCGGCGAACAGCGAAACTACAATTTCAAGAATTTCATGAACGGCCAAACGGAGAATCAAGAAGAGGGAAGAGAAGAAGGATAGAGACGAGGGGGCTCACGAGGATCTGTGGAGGGATGGTGATCGCCGACCACGTCGACGGAGCTCCGGTGCCTTGCCTGCAAGGAACTACGGCCAATCAAGAACGGGACAGCACAGAAAAGGGAGAAGAAGGGAAGAAGGAGAGGAGGAGAGAAGAAGAAGACTTACAAAGGCGATCACAGGTGGTCCGGTGATCGTCGGCGACGACCAGGGGCGGCGCAGACGCGCTCAGGAGTGGTCGCCGGCGGCCGCAGAGAATCTGCAGGGGTTGCAGACGGTCGCGGGTCTGGTCGGGGTGCACCGGGAGGAGGAGGATGATGGTGAGGGAAAGACGACGAGGTGATCGTCGGCGGCGAGACGCTGGAACGGTTGCTGGTGGTCGCGGGTGGTGAGCAGGTGGCTGCAACGGCGAGGGCAAGGTCGCGGTGACGGTGCAGGCACACGGAAAGGAGGAAGAGGGGCTTGATGAGGTGAGGAGGTGCGGGCGCAGGCGACCGTGGCGCCGGCGTGGGGCTGCGGTGATGATGGGGATGAAGCTAGGGTCTGCGCGAGGGCTCGTTGGGTTCTCGTGAGGAAAATTATGGGGAGGGAAAGATTTAAAAAGAAGAGAGAGAAAAGAGAATGAAGTTAGAGAGAGAGAGAGATTTGAGGGGTAGAGAGAGACAGACAGAGATATGAGGGAGAGAGAGAGATAGTTATGAGATGGGGCCACGGGAGATTAAAGGAGGGATGGGATTGGTTGAATGGGGGAAAATTTTGGTTAAGAAAAATATAAAAGATTTTAAAGATTTAAATTAACAGTAAGGTAGTTAATGAAACATATTCGAAGGTTTTAAAATATTAAAATTTGGGATTTTGGCGCTAAATAAAACATTTCCAAATTGCGTCCGGGTTGAGTCCAAAAATTTGAAATTTATAAAATAGGATTTTAAGCGGGTTCCAAATTTTAAAATTAAGTGTCTTATGATTAAAAAGCATACCCCCAAAACGGACACATGTACGCGCGCGTAGCCGTCCAAACTCGCTCGTTTCACTGAACGGGACGAGAACACAATACACGGACGCTACCATAAGGCTAGGGGTGTCTAGTAGGCCAAGATGGATATTTTTAATTTTATTTTAGATGCCAAAAATTGTTATATGCAGAAATGATTTTGCCGGGTAAAATTTTACAGTAAGCCACAAACAAGTAAGATAAATGAAATGAGTACCACACTAATGCTCAAACAGTAACTGAAAAACAGTAGCATTGGGCTCGGGTGTTACAAAACCCACAAAAAGTATATGTTAAAAACCACTCCAAGAGTCCGAAATGAGCTCGGGTCGAGCTGAAACTTCGCGGAGGGCCCCGGCATAAAATTAACGACGACTCGAAGGGCTCCTAAGGGTGTTACCCACCCCTTAGGCCACCTTAAGGTTGCCAAAGGGGGTAGGCAGACCCGAGCCTACCCCATGGGCAATGCTCCGGTCCCCACCCCTCCAAGACCATCTTAGGGTGGTCTCAGGGGTGAGCTCTCCCTAGGTTCCCCTCGGGACGTCCTCGGGGTCTCCGCGCACCTCTTCTTGACTTCACGGTCTAAACCGAGAGCCCGCAGGGAGTCAAAATATCTAATTAATACGGAATTGCTCACTGATTTTAGAACAGTTTTGCGGGGCAAAAACCGGCGGGATTCGGGAGTCGTAACAATCTAGTTTGAGCTTCTAAACTAGCTTTGATACCAAGTTGTTGGACCTAAGGCTCTTTACCGTATTTTTCAAGTAAGCATGCATGACATTTTAAAAAATTGGAGAGCTCCAAGTCAAAGAACATAGGACCATTGCTAGAAAATCAAACTAGAACACAAAACCTAGGAGTTAAGCATGCAAGAAAAGAACCATACAACCTTTGTAATATTTTAATATGATCCGTGTTGGGTTGGACTCTAGCTAAGCCCATAGGAGATGAGAACAAGCTTAATGAAGACCCTCCCCCATCAAAGATGATCCACCTTGAGTGTTCTTGACAATAGCTCCAAGCGTCAAACTAGAAGCTAACTTAGATCACTAATTTGCTAGGTTAGTGAATGAAGGATGTAGTATAGCTCACTAAATATTTTAATCCCACTCAAAACTCTTTTCTTGAGTTCCTAATATTTATCTAGAGGAGGAAGGAGATGAGAGCTCTAAGTAAAGAGAAAGAAGGGAAGCATTATTGTCATGGGAAAAAGAAATGGTTGTGATCTTTTATCATATCTCAAAAAGATCTTACCCATAGGATTCCATCACAATACCAAGTGTCCATCCTCTCATCACTCCTCCACATGTCACTCACGAGAGAGTGGCCATGCATGTGCTCTCTCTATGGCACAAGATAACTAAAAGTGAGCCAAAGAAAAGAAATAATAACTATATAAACATTTATATGTATCATAACATATACAATGTATATACTAGTAATTATTTACATAAGTATTTAATAAATACATAAAGTGAGACTAAATAAATAGTGACATAATACCAGTCTCTCTCTCTCTCTCTATATATATATATATATATATATATATATATATATATATATTAAATCCATATCCGATTTAATATCCGTCTTTCTAAAAAGACCGGCTAGCATTACCATTTTCCGATTACCGTCAGTGTACATAGTATATTAGTTTTAATCAAACTCCTGCACATACCCAGTACGGCCACTACATCATCTCGCCAACACTAGAAAACCCTTGGTGTGGGACTCTAAAGACTCGACAATACGCTGGCAGTGAGTTTAACCATAATCACGTCGGCGACACTAGCTGTATGTAATGGCTACCCAGGTATTGAACGAAAATAAGGTCGACAAGCAAACCCGTCCAAACCCCTACTGAGCCTAGAAGCGACAGTCTCCATACAGTTCGGTCTGTTCTTTTAAGAGTATCACATATCGGGTTTAGGGGGTGGATAAAGTCAAACCCCTAATAATGCTATAAGTCGTGTCGGTGTGAAGCCCATCACCCACTGAAAAACTCCTGATCCAAATCAGTCAATAAATCTCGTCCACCTTGGCCAAGCATTTCTGGTAATGGTCACCCGTGCACTGCGCGACATCTACCCACAATACTAGGAGAGACGAATCCCTGACGATCCGCTCATTGCTTCCATATGGCTCAGAACTGTACCCAACTAAAACATGTTTGCACGACTCCTTTGAGCCGTTGTAGGGTGATAATCAAAGCACAGTGGGAACTCACATGAGACAAATGACGATCTCAAGTCGACGGACTAACCTGTACTCATGTCACCAAAGAACTGCTACCTGATAATAGGTATAATATCATCTAGCATATTCCCGGCGAGACCGTCCAATAGAACTCATAACCCAATGAGCACCTGTATACAATCTTTGACGACTGGCTAACACCAATGGTTATGAGACCGGCCATCGCCTCTCGTCGGGATCAAGAAATGTATACACTAGTCTATTCTGGAATATTGATACCCGGTCTCGATATTCTCACGATTAGGGACATTTAAGGATTTGCTTATAGACTGCCCGGCCTCACTTGTATGATCACCATCACAACCTTGTAGTCAAGCAAGAATCGTATGGGCTCCATCAACATATAATAGTGATCTGTAATACCAAATAATGCATGTACATGATGATAAAGTCAAAGCAGATAGTATATTATTATCTCGAGTAAAATTGTTCTACCTGTATAGGTCCTCCCTCAATCATCATAATTGCCTGCCTACGATTACAATAATTGCCTTGGGGGTACTATAACCTGCGCTACCCTAAGAACGTATTGTCGCTTCTCGTACGAATTGCACCAACAAAGATGCTCCCAAGGTATAACACTTCTCGTCCCGTCCGAATCCCCATTGAGTACGGATCACGATGGATGCTTTGATTTTGATCTCGTGGTCTTGTAGAGTCCGTGAAAACGAAAGCAATGCAAAAAGAATCACCGAAATCGGTGTTGAAATAAGATAGATATAATTGAAATGGTTATCACGCATCTTTGGAAACTTTTAACAGAAAAGAGAAATTGTTCTCTTGATCTTTTTGTGTCTCTTTATTTGTCTTTAGGGGATGGTTTTATATAGCCCTCCAACCGCTCGTTCACAACATTTTGATCTTCTTAGAGCCAACATAATTCAAACTATAATTTTGATTTTTTCCCTTTCTGATTTAATGTATCAATTAATCACCAAAATAAATAAATCAAAATAATCTAACAAGTTGCAGTTCATGAAAAGAATGGTAAGAAAAGTATCATCTGAAGATCTTTTGGCAAATTTTTCAATGCTTAAGCGAGATTAAGTTTCAAGCTAGTAACTTTAAATTAAAGATTAGGATTGTCGATGTATTGATTGTGGTAAGTGATGTGTATTGCTTACTGACTAGGCTAGATAATTACAAAATTGACCCTGAATCATCGAAACAAAAAAAAAATTGATGTGAGCCACCATTAAATATGTAAAAAAGAACAGATCGTCTGCTACACATATCAGTTATCATCTGAACTGGATATTTTCTATCTGCTGGCCAGACATATATGACCAACACATTATACACTTTTTCCTGACAATTGACCTCCAAGCCTAACAATGGGCACAAGCATGTAAGAGCCAAACTCTTCATCTTGTCACAATCTCCTTTATCTCCTCCATTAGATTTGGAAAATCAATGAGGACATGCAAATCCAAGAGAGGATCCACATACAACTAAATCCAACACAAGATCGTTTCTCTCAAAGCTAGCTACAATGATAAATAACAATCTCAAGATCAAAAAAAGCCAAAGGGGTGGTGCAATGTGCAATGTCCTTTGAGAAAGGGCTACTAATAATTGCAACAAAGGGTAAGAGATTGAGCGCCTAGCCAAAGCACATGGATGCCCTTCATGGGCTCTCACAATGTGTAAGTGGCAACTTGCTAGATTTTGTCGGGCACTAGTTCGATCTCCCTTTGGTACGGTCCCTGACATTAATGGATCTTTTGATGTGAGCTTAGCTTAGCTTGTTTGGTTTCTTGTACATATAATATTTTCCTTTTTGCCAAAATGATGCCACATTATTTGTAGCCATGGCTATGCTTTGAAGAGGTGCTTAGTTGGTGGGGCCCTTGTTTGGTTTCGGGTCAGGGTGGTGGCATCACTTGGTGCTCTCGAGGGGAGGATCCACATAAAGACCTGAATGGTCACATGTCCCGGCTGAAATTTTGGAGGAAAGAAAAAGATACTGATATCGTTTTTGAAATGAGTGTGGCATAAATAAAACAAAAGGACGATTTAGCTTAAGCAATAACATGTTTTTGCTTCCTAACAAAATATCCTGGGGTTAATTCCCACTGCTCATATTTGTTACTTTTTTAGACTATATTTGAGTATGAATTATTACTATTAAATTTAAATGCATGGGTAAAGGGAAGATTATATATTTATTTCTATGAGACACACAAGGGATTTTATCATAAGTGGTCCATCCAATAAAACTCAAGTCGGTAAGAATTTGTCTAATCTTATATTCTATACTCATGTGTCTCTCAAAGTTTTTCCAATACGAGACTATGTTATCCACAAATCTCAAAGGTATGAATTTCATTGTGATTTTCCTAATTATCATTTTGTTACTAATTTTCAAATTGTCCAACAAATATTTATATACTATTTCCGTCCAAAATTCTTGGCTCCATCTCTCATGCTCTCCTCACATCTTACATCTTAAGAGTCAAGATTTAATTTCGAAAAGCACAAGAAGTGGGAAAGAGGTTTGCACAATGTGTAGGCTCCAAATTGTGTATCGAACACAAGTTTTTGTTTGCTTCATGAATGAGCAATGGCACCATAAATGCAAATTTGTGCAAGATCATATGAGGAACATGTTGCATTCGGTTGTTTCTCTAAAAACTATCAAGCACTACTACTGCAATGTTGAGAGCGGTACAAATTATAACCAAAAATAGAAATGAAAAACACTATCAGTGTGTTGCTTAAATTTGTAAGGGCAAGCACATGGAAGCCGCCACACTCCCCATTACAAGTTGTTTGCTTGATTAAGGCAGTTCATTTGACAAATTCCTAAAATATTGTCCTTCACTTTTACTGTTTTATTTTGAGCCAATGCTTTTTAGCCTTATTTCTATATGGGTGGAATCTAAAAAGGTTACGTTTGCTTTGCATTTGGTCTCACTATAATTATCTTTGAATAGTGAGAATCATGGAAAGGACTGAGCCCATTTGTTAGTTCTGATTTAGAACTGATATCAACAAGAATTTTTAACATTGGAAAATGTATAATTGATTTTAATGGTCACTTTAAGCATGCAATGTTGACCTGATGGCGGTCTGGATCTTCTTCAGATGTTGTTTTCCGTTGATCTGCTGCGAGCGTTGACGGACGGCTGAGATTGGATCTGACAGTTACCTCTTGATGCGCATGGATCTCAGTGGGCTTAATTTGGAATGAAGCCGGGCAACCTGTAAGGAATTCCCGGGGTGGTTGTACCACCGTGGACCCTCCGACGATCAAGTTAGTCGAGCTATTTGGGCATAGTAGCGGCCTATTGGGTAATAATCGTCTTACCTGAGTCGTCTGAGAGAGGGTTTATATAGTGGCAGCCAAGGGCTGGCGGACGCGAGATTTTCGCCGGCCGTTATGCCCTTGGAGACGCGCCTGCGCGAATGGCGGGATCCTCCTTTAATGACGAGATACGCCCGTTAACAGGGGAACGCGATGGCGTGGGACACGGGATCGTGGGGCGGTGGATATCTCGCGTATGACGAGATTCGCGGGGCCATGTCCGGGACATGATGATCTGCGCTCTAGGTCGGTCGATGAGACCGAGAAAGCTGAGCTCGGCGGGAGGCTCGGAGGCAAGCAGGAGGCCGAGCAAGCTTGGTTCTGTGACAGCTCGAAAGCGAGTTGGGAGGGCTGAGGAAGCCCTGGCGTGCAGAAGGGCTCGGAAGTGACCTAATGGTTATCTGTAGGACGAGCACAGGAGTGTTCTGGGAGGTCATCGAAGGTCGAGAACATCCTCGGGTCGAAGGCCCATGGTACGCCTTCAATAAACCGTTCTTACTCCTTTCCCGTAAGTCTTGAGACACGTCATCTGCCACGTGTCGTGATCTGGGGAGTTCTCAGTACTGAGCATCATCATTAGCCCCCCACTTTAGTCCCGACCTATTTATGGGTCGGGTCAAGAGTGGTCTGATCAATCATCTGGGATAAACTCTTATTTGAAGACATCGTCGGCGAGAATTCCCGGACAATTAGTCGTATTTTCGATGACGTCAGCGGATCAGAAAAGAGATCGTGCATTAAAGGGGAAGCGCCGACTCGATCATACGTTTGTTCAGGCGCCAGGCCATGCATCCGGCGCTGGTTGGTTGACGGGCCGCCGGTGTCCTTGGCGCTTGAAGTGACGTGTCCAATGCTCTTGAGACACGTGGAAAGTTGGTGGTCGTCGGACGCGAAGCGACTGTTTTGGCCGGAACCGATCGGCGCCGTTGGATGCGCTTGCCGAATGCTATAAATAGAGGTGCCCCCCCAAGGTCCACACTTCGCTATAATTTCCTCATCGCTTATGTGTTAGCTCGGCGCTCTTCTCTTTAGGTCGGATTTCTTGTGTTCTTACCTCGGACGTCTCTTTCCTCTGATCCGGTCAGATGTCTTCCTCTGAAGAGTTTGTTGAGATAGTAGAGGTATAGGCTAGGGAGTCTTCTGCCGCTTCTTCCTCTGCTTCTTCCTCATCCTCGTCCGAGTCGTAATCCCCACAGGGAGCTAGGGTTAGTCCTGGCACCCGAAGTCGCGCGGCGGGGACGGTCCCCAAAATGCGTGTCAGGAGCGTCTGTGACGCGCCTTCCCTCCTGAGGCATGTGGACGAGCTCACAACGATCCGGGCTCGCTTCCACATCCCCCTCGGCTACTTGCTTCGCTTGGCCGGGGAGGGAGAGAGAGCAGACCAGGTACGGGGTAAAGAGATTGCCTTGTACTTGGAAGCCTTTTGGGCCGGAATGCGTCTGCCCTTCTCCCCCAAGGTGAGTGCGGCGCTGCGTTTCTTTCAATTAGCCCCGGGCCAGCTAGTGCCGAACTCGTGGAGGATTCTCCTCGGGTTCCTGGTCCAGTTGAGACTGCAGGAGATCCCTTTCAGCCTGAACCTTCTCCTTTATTCCCTCTGCTACAAAAATCACCCCGGTACTCGTTAGGACGAGCCTAGCTGGGTATACGTTTCTTTTAGAAAACATAGAGGAAGGGCGGCCGGGTTGGGGGTCGTAGAATTACCTTCTTCCATTCATGAATGGAAGGAGAAGTTCTTGTTTGTCGGGCCACCCGAGGGTGAGGATTGGCCTGTGCCTATCCAGTGGCATAGGGCCAACTGCCCGCGGGTGAGGAGGTAGTCCAATCCCGATGCGATGGCGGTGTCGGAGTGGGAGCCCGTTCATCGGGCCTATGTGTTGCTGTTCGAGCAGGACCTCAGTTGGGCCGGGCTCAGCCCCGCTCAGTTTGCGGGTAAGTTAGGGGCTTAGACGACCTGTTTAGACTTGTGTATTTTTCCACTTTTTCTGGCATTGCTAACCCCTTCGTATTTTTGCTTCTTTGCAGAACCGATGGACCGATCTAAATTCTGGGCTTCCCTGGCCGAGAAGAAAGGGAGGAAGGCTGGAGGCGCCGGCCCGTCATGCCCCACGGCGAGCCCGGCCCCGTCGGCGGCCGCTTCGGCTCGGTGATTGACTACTCCCCGGGCTCAGGAGACCAACCCCGGGGAGAGCCGTAAGCATGCTTGGGAGCAGGAACCCCGGGTTATGGATGTGGCGGATGAGGCCGACCCTACCGTGGGCCCCCTCAAGCGGCGCAAGAGGACGGTGTCCCGAGCCCCGTCTTCCCCGATCTTTGTGCAGGAGGGGGATCTTCGCTACGAGGTGCCCTCGGGGCTTTCTGTCGCCGACAGCTTGCTTTCCGAGATGGAGTGGTCGGCTGGAGACAGAATTCCCTGGGGGACCCTCAAGGCCCAAATCGCGGCTATAGCTTAGGAGGCCGTGCAGGTTAGTGTCCACCTCCCGTTCGGGTTTTCGTTAAGCCTTTTTGTTTGCAGGATCGTATACCTTTTTAACCCCTCCTTTGTTTTCCTCAAGTCCTCCAGCACTGCGCCCTCATCGCCAACATGGAGCATAAGGAAATCGCCCCGGCGCTGGCGCTGGCGAGCGCGTCTTCCTCGCGGGAGGAGAGCCTGAGCCGGAAGCTGCGTCAGGCGAGGGAGAGAATCGTCGCCCTTGAAGACCGGATGGCTGCCGAGGAGACGGTGAACGCCAACTGTCGGGAGTCCATCCGAGTTTTGATGGAGTCCAACAAGGCTGTTAAGGCCAAGTGGGAGGATGGCAGGGTGCTCGCTGCCACTCTGAAGAAGACGCGGGACACCCTCAAGAGGGAGAACGAGGCGCTGAAGGAAGGGATGAGGCGCGCTGACCTCCGGGCTACGAAGGCGGTGGAGAGCTACAAGACGTCGAATCAATTCTACGCCGACCTCGCCGAAACCTCGGCCCTCGTCTGGCATGATGCCCTCGACGCCGTCAATGCGCTGATGCCGGAGTTTCCCGACACTAAGCTCCGGCTCGAGTACCTCCTCGAGGGTGAGGTGCAGGGGGATGCCACCGGAAGCGTCGCCCGGAGGAAGGCCCCTGGTGGGGGCGTTGGGGAGAAGGCGGTCACCCCGGCTCCCAGTGCCGAAGCTCCTACGGCAGGCGTCGACCCTCAAGCCGCCACCCCGGCTCCCAAGGTGGCCGCGGAGCACGTCGAGGTTCTTCCTGGCCCTAAGGCCTGAGTCTCCTTGCCCTCTTTCTTGTATATTTTTTGTTGTCGTCTTGGAATTCTGTAAGTCTTTGGGCGATTTTGTAAGGCTGAGGAGCCCACAATACCGTTGTAAAACTCACGAGCTGTAAATAAAGCCTTTTTTGCAGAAATTTTGTGGCAATGTTTTCATTTCGTTGCAATGTCGACATTTTGCTCGCCTGATGAACGCAAGGTCGACGGACGGTCCTTTAGTTGGATGTTCTCCTCCGAAAGACGCGGGAAAACAAACGACTTGCCTGAATTTGGGGCAGATACTATTTGGTTTTATCCGTCCACCTCTCCGAAAATACCAAGTTGATTTATGGCACCGTATATCGGAGGTTTAGACGGATGCAGCCGTTGTAGCAGACTTCGTCAGATTCCCCCTCATTTGAGGGGGTTTTGATTGTGGGGACGCTCTTCCCTGCAGGCGCAAGCCCCTGCAATTAATTACGCTACCGCATCGCGGTAACCACTTTCTCCTTCTTCAGATGGTCACTTCGTGTCGTGTGTATTCGTTTTATTTTTGGTTGCCCGTGGATTGTATACGGAGACTAATTTATGTTGTCTCCCGTAGGGCGTGGATTAGTCCAAATCCGTATTTTCTTAGATTTGGGTTTTGGGTTGGGTTTAAGCATCGTTAATCTCATTTGAGACTAAGATCAACTTAAACGTTTGTTAAGGATACGTTAGTCTAATTTTAGACTAAGATCAACTTAACAATTTGTTAATGATACGTTAGTCTAATTTTAGACTAAGATCAACTTAACAGGATCATTTAGATCCAACAAAAGAGCATTTGGGCTCTATTGTTTTAGTTTAGGGACTTTGAGGTCCAAAAGTTTAAGGACATCATAATCCAATGAGTTTAAGGACATCATAGTCCATAGTTTAAAGACATCATAGTCTGTAAAGTTTAAGGACATTATAGTCTATGAGTTTAAGGACCCCATAGTCCGTGAAGTGTCTGGTTGTCGGGACCCATCACCTCTCTGAAGACGTTGAAGGATTACAACGACAAATATCAGAGGAGTGAAGAGATGTACCCTTGAACCAATATTGGTTAGGAGATCTGTAGTCCAATTTGGGACTAAGATCAAAGATTTGTGAGCATATGGGCTCAATTAATCTGAATTAGGGATCTGTGGCCAACTTAGGCTCGGTCCATTCAGTTAAAATGTTGGATATTTAATTAGGCTCAGTCCTTTTTCATTTAACAATGCTGAGCATTGGTTTAGTTTCTGACAATTGTTTTTGTCTTTTATTGAGTGATGAACACTCATTATAGCTCTGGGGCTTTTATTTAAATAACACTTTGTGTTCTCTTAGCGCACACATGAGGAGCACGTGGTGAGATTGGCGCCGAGTGCCAGACAATGAGTGCAGAGCGCTTCTGTTTAGTAGCTCACACGTGAGGAGCACGTGGTGCACTTGGCGCTGAGTCCCAGACAATGAGCGCAGAGCGCTTCTGTTTAAGTAGCGCACACGTGAGGAGCACGTGGCTCGCTTGGCGCTGAGCGCCAGTCAATGAGCGCAGAGCGCTTCTTTAAATTTGGAGCGCTAAGGCTCTGCAGCGCTGTGCGCTAGATTTGGAGCGCTTCATTTAATTGGAGCGCTAGGGCTCTTTTCTAGGCAACTCTGCTCTCGGAGAATTAAATTCTCTCTTATAAGAGACTTTGTCTCATGGATCTAAGAACAAAGTTCTTATTTTATAGGAGATATCTCAATCTCTTATGTTTTTGGTGAAAGGCTTTGTCTTTATGGATCTGTGATCCTAAGAGAATTGAATTATTCTCCCCCCTTTTTATAATGAGATGTTATGATCTTTTTGTGAAAGACGTTGTCCTTATAGATCAATGATCTAGCATAAGAACTAAGTTCTTTTTCTGATGAGATGCTTTGATCTCTTTATTTTACCTTAAAGAAATTCTTCTTCTGCCAAGAGCTTGCTCTTCTCTCTGAACTTTCTCAAAGTTTGTGGGGGGTTCCTCTCTATCAGACTTGAAGTCTTGGGGCCTTTATATAGGGTAGGCTAATTTGTTAAATCGGTTGAAGAGATCTTTTCTCTAATTGATTTGGGGATGTTTCCCACCGTTGGATTTTTGATCCTAGGGCTTCTGTTTCACATAAGGCAATGTTTTTGTTTTTAACAAGATTGGGAAATCTTTTCCCATACAGAATTTATTCTGTATTTTGGTGATTTTTAATCACCATTACATCATTGATCCAACGGTGCTCTGATTTTCAGAGCACAATCTTTCCTGTTTGGAAAGATTCTGAGGAATGTTTCCTTAACAGAATTTTATTCTGGTCAATTGATGATTTTTAATCATGTTCGTTGGATCTTTGATCTAAAGGCCGAGAATATTTTGTTCTATCGCTAGCGCTTACGTGCTTTGCACGTGGTGCGCTGCTTAGAGTGCAGCACTCTTAGCGCTAGCGCTCACGTGCTTTGCACGTGGTGCGCTGCTTAGAGTGCAGCGCTAGCGCTCACGTGCTTTGCACGTGGTGCGCTGCCTCAGAGTCTTTGACTCTCAGCGCTGGCGCTGCTATGAAGCGCTGCTTCATTTCAAATTTCAAAATTTGAACAGAGTTTTGCTCTGATTGGGAAAACAAATGCCCCCCCCACCGTTGCGCTTACGTGGCTAACACGTGAGTGCAGCGGTGGCAGCATCTATGCAATTGGATTAACTCAGAAGTTGAAACGACTCTCAGTGCCTATAAATAGGGCCTTTGGCCCTTGAGATGATCTCTGTTCATCTTCTTTCTTGTTTTTCTGAGAATTAATTCTCTTTTTAGAGCAAAACTCTCTGTTTTAAGAACTCTCTTAGAGACAAAACTCTGTCAAAAATTTAGGTAAAGATTAAATCTTTGAAGAGATTATTTTATAATCTAGGGTTTCACCTATTAACAGAGCTTTGCTCTTTTCAAATCATATAGATTTTTAGGGTTTCTCAATAGAGCTTTGCTCTTCATAGATCTAAAGAGATCTTTTTTAGGGTTTCTTAATCTATTAACAGAGCTTTGCTCTTTCAAATCATGTAGATTTGTTAATCTTTTGTGAAGAACTCTTAGAGTTTGTTCATAGATCTTAAAGATCTCGGAATTTTTAATTCATTAAAAGCTTTACTTTAAGTTCTCTGATGGGTTATTCCATCATCTTTACAGAGCATGGCTCTTCAGAATTTTTCTTGAGGAATTTTTATTCCTTTCATCATCAGGTTGACAGATGTCACTCTTGTTGTAGAGCAGGGAGATTTACTCCTTGGCCCGAGGGTCTTCATTAAATGAGAATCCTTTTAAGATTTCCTCATTTAATGACAGTCTCATCAAATGATGAGACTGTTTTATTAATGATGAGCCATCATCCAGATTATGTAGGTCCCCCCGGTCCCTTTCCACTGCATTGCAGTGCAGTACAAATTTAAAGTACCTAGTGATAGAACTTAAACTGTAGTATTGACGGCTGAAAATTTTGTTCTTTTCCGCGCAGGTACTATGTCTTTCGACACTTCATTCCCGTTTGTCCGTTCGAAAAGCGGATTCCCTGAAGCGCCCATTGATAGGGAGGTGTTTGCACTGATCAAAGATCATGATCCGGAACAAAAGAACCTTCATTTATGGAGAACATGTTACAAGCAGATCATCGGGGGGCGGCGTAGCTTCTCTTGCGCAGCACCTTCGGAGCCTATTTCGGCGATCCACTACGCCGACCCACCCCCGGTGAACTATACCGTGGAGGAGGTCAACTGGACTTCTGAAGGTCTCCTTCAGCCTTCTATGGCTGGAATACCCGTACAGACTCCAATGGCTTTGGATACCTTAGGGCGACGTATCTGCCAAGGTGAGTCGTGTCCTTCGGGACAGCCGTATAACATAAGCTTAACTCCCCATCATCCAGCTGGGTATTTGCAATGGGCCCGCTATATTTTGTCAGCCAAGAAGTCACAGCTGCTGAAGTTCGGGTTATATCCCACGATTTACGCTTCTCTCTTTCAATATTCTACGCCTCCTGCCTGGTGGGTCAAGGCTTTTCTGGAGCAATGGAATATTCCGACCCACATCTTCCTTCTGTTGGATCGAGAAGTCTCAATCTCTTTAGAGGAGTTTGCAGAGGTTTCTGGCTTACCGGTTAGGGGGGAACACTACGAGGAGCTGCTTCCTTCAGACGAGTACGTCTTTGCTGCCAAGTCAGTGATGACAGACCTTACCCCAAAGAACGCCATCCAACATCAATTCCCTAGTTTGATTAAGGTGTTGAATATCTATGAGAGCCTTTTTCTCGAATCTGGAAGCTATGGGGCTAATTTCACATATTTTATCGCCCGTTTTCTCCGCTCAGAAGTCCTGTCGAAGGAAGCCGTGAAATTTGCCAAACTCGATGATCCTTTTGGTTTTGGTTTGGACAACCAGCCGACAACGGAGGCGGATCAGAGGAGTTTCTTTCTCCCCAACACCCCGGTCGTCTCTTTCGCAGAGCTTGCAGCTCCTGGGATCGACGAAGAAGCGTTCATTTTGAGTTTCCTCGGGCTATGGCTAAACTAGTTTGTGCTTCTACTGCACCCTCGCCATATGAGGTCGTCCGTTTTTTATCCAGCCCACCGAATAGTTATTGGGATGCAAGTGGCCGTCAGGATCGCTGGATTAGCCCATTTGTATCACGGCCTCAGCTTGGCGGCAGACACTACTGAACCAGGGGTGCAGCACGTGAACTTCTCGATACATTATTTTATGTTATGGATCGAGCTACATGTACTCAGCGCTTTCGACGCTCATAAAAGGCCTTGCTTCTACGACAGGTATAACTTCCCTCGGATTATGCGGCTAGTTGACGCGTCCATTGTAAATCCGACACAGCGGGAAGCTAGGGGTTTGCTCCTTCATCCGCGCTCGGTTGGAGATAGCATAACCTTTACCGATAAGGTTCTAACCATCGGTAAAGAATTCGCAAAAATGGTGCAGCCACTACGGGACATTTTCAAAGAAGGGGCATCTACCTTGAAAGCTCGGGAAGTTCTTCATTTATACTCCATCAGGCCGGGCTTTCTCGTGTTTAGGCAAAATGATTCGGCTTTGTTCATGAGGTACAACCCGCATCACTTCGCCCAGCAATTAAGCTATAATCAGGGCGTCCCACTCGAGGCCTTCTTGGCAGAACTGGTTGCTACTAAAGAGGGTATCCGGAGCACATTGCACCATTTTATGCGGTTGAACACCGGCTCCAATTTCTTTATTAGTGAGCCGAACTGCGTTCCAAAAGCCCTGAACGTATATGTGGCATGGTATCAGCATTCGATGGGCGCCGTTATTAGAGAAGAAAAGTGATTGCTGCTTGACTGCAAGGGAACCGCCCCAGCGGGTAATCCAAACGTTCCTCTGAAGCGACGGACCATCGTCCATCCTCCCTTGAGAGAAGCCGTTGTGGCTGTGATACCATGTGTCATACATGAGCTGCCCTTATCCCGTGTGTCTGAAAAAAAGGTAGTTGCGGCGTCACCCGAGTCCAGTGTGGGTACCAAATTGCCCGCCAACCGCAAGCTTGTGTTATCGGCTCCCGGCACTCGCTCACAGAAGAAAAAGAAGTCGATGTTTTCTCTCGACGTCGTACTTGGTCAAAAGCCCCATGCTCCCTATAGCGAGGGTTTGAGTGAGTATGGGACCAATGAAGGTTTATTCATAGCGCCGGATGATACCGATCTGGAAGCTGCTATCGCGGTTTCAGCGCAATTGGCTCGCAATAAGGCAGCACTGATCACCATTGCTCAACCAGGTATACTTCAGTTTTGTCTTTCCGTGATCATTTTAATTACTATGCTTTGACTAACGCTTTCTTCTTCAATAGGTATCTCCGTCGAAGAAGCTCTTGCAGCTTCCCTCAAGACTTTCGAAGAGGAAAAGCTTCGCGCTTCTTTGGGCCTTAGTATATTTCAGCTCACTGTGCCTTCATTCTTTTTTTATGGGTAAACTAACTCTTCTTTTTCATATTATTGCAGGGACTAGCTCGACTCGGGTCATCCCAAGTGCAGTGTCGATCGCGAGTGGTGACGCGGCGGTATTGTTAGCGCCGGCTACTGCAGCCACGGCTATCCCTAAGTCGCCACCAGGGGTCTCGCAGAAGAAGCCGATGATGGACGTCGCAATGGAGCCGGAGGCGGAACTTGGTTCAGATGATGGTCTACCTTTATCGGAAGTCCTGGGGAGTTCAGCTCTCGCGGCTCAGGCTGAAAGGAAGGGCAAGAGGCGTCCAGCGAAAGAACGTGATGCCGCCTTGGCTGTAGGTGCAGGCTTGAGCACTGCTTCCCCTGTCCCTATTTCTCCAGAAGGTGCTCCGGCTGCCCTGTCTACCGCTCATAGACAGGCAATACGCGCGGCTCGGGAGGCAATTGAAAGGTCGTTCCAAGGTGATGTAACACTGGGTCCTTTTATTAGAGTTTGATCTTCAGATTCTCATATATCATACCCTGCAGGGCCAAGTCCTGGTGAGGAGGTGGTAGGTGAGATGACGACAATCACCGAGCCCGAAGTGGCCACTCTTTCTCAGGAGTCCGGGACTGCCCCAACTACCTCTCTTTCTCCTTGCGGTTCTCTGCCATCGCTTGGCATTGCGAGTGTCACGACGGCTCTCGTAGAATTAGGGGATGAAGCCACGGGCGGCGAAACCATTCCAATGGAGGAGAGCGAAGTAGTCGCTGCGCCTGGTGATACTCTTGTCGCGGTTTCGATTGGTAACTCATCAGGTAAATCTTGGGTCATTATTTTTCTTTTTATTCCGCAATCCCTTTCAATTCCTTCCGACGGCATTTCTTTTGTTTCTAATGCAGGTGTGGTGAGCGTTGAGGTCGTGCCACCCGAAGAAGCGTCACCGGTTGCTGCTCTGACGGTCGCCGACCCTTCGCCTTCTCTCGTGTCCTCTCAAATGCTGGAAGGTATGGATTTGCGATTTGTCTAATTTAAATTGTGGATGTCATCTCCCTTGTACTGACCATGCATCGTCGCAACCTTACAGGAGTTCTCTTCGATCATCTTTATCAGGTGTTGAACCCACATTTCTCCTTTCAGTCGGAAGTTGCTTTGCCTACTAGTGCCGGTGAATACCTTTTCTAACCGACGTCCTTTCTTTTCTTCAATGGATGACCCTGCCGTTGCTAACTTTAAATTGATTACAGCACTACAAATTGAAGGAGGGGACGAGAAAATTGTCGCGCCACCAGTACTCCCAGCTCTGCCACCTGTCGTCGCCGGTATAGTAGCCGTCATCGCTCTTGCATCTTCTTTACCTCTTAAGCCGATATCTGACTATGATTTGTTTTGCAGCAATCACACCGACTCCAGCTCCCTTCGAGTCTCAAATTCTCATGCCGGCAGGGCTTTTTGCTAGACGCCCTTCTTCCAGGGGTGCTGCGAATAGCCTGCAGATGTTAAGCGAGTTCGTCGAGGACCTTGACGCCGAGGCCTTTGCATCTGCTGAAGATTTTGCCGCCGAAGTTAATCTCATGTTGGCGATGCTCGTGAACTTCCATAACGAGCGTGTCGTTGAGTCTTGGGTTAACTAATGTAGGAAGATCGAGGCCTATCTACATAAGATTGAGCTCAGGCGTCCCGTTTCAGAAATGTTGGTTTTGAATTCTCAACGGACTGCATGGGTTGAGCAGAGCGTTCCCTTCTTCCGCCACTTCGAAAAAGAAGCGACCTTGAGGCGGAAGGAACGTGAGGAGGCTTTAGGTGAATCTGCCCGGCTGCGCGCCCAAGTTGAAGCAAACGTTGCGCAATTGAGGGCTGTCTTTGACAATTTGCGACAATGCATTTCGGATAGACTAGCACTAAGGCAAAAGCTCGACCTTCTGGAGTGGGTTACGCGAAATCGCGAAGTTACGCAACGAGAAATCGATGAGAAACTTTCGTCTGGCTTGCAGCAACGGGCTCGAGTCGAAGCGGAGCTGGCCGCAGCGGCTGACCAGGAAAAGGAGTTGAGAGGAGCGCGCGAGCAACTGGCTGACTTATTAAAAACGCCTCCTTATCAGTAGCTGCCTTTGTATCAATTAAACATTTGTAATCTTTGAATAACATGTATCCATTTTTTATTCTTTTATATGATTCGTCTTGTACTCAATTGAATTCATGAATAAAAGGTACACATTTTTTTTCTCCCACTGTTGCTTTCTACTCTTTGTTATGTTGTCGCCATGTGATTTTAGCAAGTGTGGCCTGTAGATAGTAGGTAGCTGTCCATCTTGGACTCTTTGCAGGGTAGCGATGGCTTAGGAAACAGGTTCAGATCTGCCGCCTAAGACTTTTCAACTTTATGAGCCGTGAGGGTCTCATAAAGATTTTTCTCCCTACGAGTCGAGAGGATCTCGTAGGTGTATTTTTTCCTTAGAAATCGGGAGGATTCCTAAGTGTGTTTTCTCTTGAGAGTCATAAGGATCTCACAAGAGGATTTTCTTCCTTACAAGTCGAGAGGACTTGTAAGTGATTGACGAGTTGACCTGCTCCCGAATCAAAGCATTGCTTTGACGGGGAGGTCGAGGGTTGACTTTGGCCGTTTTCCACAGGGTCGGGATTGACTTTAGCCATGTTCCACGGAGTCAGGGGTTGATTTTGGCCATACGGGGTCAGGGGTTGATTTTGGCTATACGGGGTCAAGATTGACTTTAGCCATACGGGGTCAAGATTGACTTTAGCCATATGGGGTCGGGATTGACTTTCGGTTGTCTGTGCACCGCCGAGCCATGGAACTGAGAACTTTGCCGCGGCTCCGAGATAGTCTCTGGGATTTCTGTGAAACTTTGAGATTTGGAACTAAGAACTTTGCCATGGCTCCGAGGTTGATTGTCGCATCTGAATCCTGCTGGAATGAGGAGGAACGCTGTTGTGGGTCTCCAGGCTGTAGATGTGGCCGTCGAGACTTGGAACTAGGGACGCTGCCGTGGCTCCGAGATTGATTGCCGCGTCCAAATCCTGCTGGAATGAGGAGGAACGCTGTTGTGGGTCTCCAGGCTGTAGATGTGGCCGTCGAGACTTGGAACTAAGGACACTGCTGTGGCTCCGAGATAGTCTCTAAGCTGTAGATGTGGCCATCGAGAATTGGAACTAGGGACTCTACCGTGGCTCCGAGATTGATTGTCACGTCCGAATCTTGCTGGAATGAGGAGGAACGCTGTTGTGGGTCTCCAGGCCATAGATGTGGCTGTCGAGACTTGGAACTAGGGACTCTGCCGTGGCTCTGAGATTGATCGTCGCGTTTGAATCCTGCTGGAATGAGGAGGAACACTTTTGTGGGTCTCCAGGCTATAGATGTGGCCGTCGAGACTTGGAACTAGGGACTCTGTCGTGGCTCCGAGATTGATTGTCGAATCCGAATCCTGCTAGAATGAGGAGGAACGCTGTTGTGGGTCTCCAGGCTGTAGATGTGGCCGTCGAAACTTGGAACTAAGGACTCTGTCGTGGCTCCGAGATAGTCTCTAGGCTGTCTGTGAACCTTCGAGATTTGGAACTAGGGGACTTTGCCTTAGCTCCGTTTGTTGACGTCGTATCTGCTTCCGGTTGGAACGAGAAGGAACGCCGTTGTTGATCTCTTGAGATGCAGATGTTGCCATCAAGACTTGGCTCTCTTTTTTATGGAGCCTGGTAGGATGATATGGTTCCCTCTTTGTTTGTGCCCCTGGATTGTATACAGGGATCGATGTGATCTCACCTGTAGGGCAAAAGTTTCATTTTATATGTACTATTTTTTTTTGTTTTCTTTCCGCGATGCTCTATTATTTCAGCTTTTTGTATCGCGAAAGTCGCGATTGCCCAATCATTTCGGCTATTTTTCGCGGTGCCCAATCGTTTCGGCTATTTTTTTCTTTTTACTCGCTACTTTTTATTGCGAGTTGCCCGATCATTTCGGCTATTTTGTATGCATATATTTTTACTTGCTGATTTTGTTGCAAGTTGCCCCATCATTTCGGCTATTTCATATGCATTTTTGGCTCGCTGAATTTTTATCGCGAGTGTGGAACTTAGAATCTGGTGCCAATCTTAGCATCAGCATCGCTGCAACTGGAATATTGTCAGGAGCGAATTATCATTTGCTGTGAAAGGACTTAGGATTTGATACCGATTTAGGCATCAGTATCGCTACAACTGGGATATTGCCAGGAGCGAATCATCATTTGCCCTTGTCGGTTCGAACAAAGGTGGCTTAGCAAACAGGGTTAAGATCATGTCGACTAAGGCTTTTGACTTTATGAGCCGTAAAAGTCTCATAAAGGTGTTTCTCCCTACGAGTCGTGAGGATCTCGTAGGTGTATTTTCTCCTTAAAAATCATGAGGATTCTTAAGTGTATGTTCTCTTATAAGTCGTAAGAATCTTACAAGAGTGTTTTCTCCTTATAAGTCGAGAGGACTTACAAGGGTCATTCACCGTGTGAGCATATCCTTAGTCGCTGGTGGGACTCTGTCAGGAAAATATTTATTCGTGCCCGTGGATTGTA
This sequence comes from Agapanthus africanus, assembly GCA_030015575.1. Taxonomy (NCBI): domain Eukaryota; kingdom Viridiplantae; phylum Streptophyta; class Magnoliopsida; order Asparagales; family Amaryllidaceae; genus Agapanthus; species Agapanthus africanus. Next base: position 27,852,507 of record JASDDO010000022.1, read on the forward strand.
TACAAGGGTCGGCATTGAACCGCTTGTAGGGCAAAATTAAGGTGTATGACGGCTTAAGAACAGGTTCAGATCCCTGTAACTTAAGGTTTTTGAATCTTATGAGCCGTGAGGGTCTCATAAGAGGGTTCTCCTTACGAGTCATGAGGATCTCGTAAGTGTGTTTTCTCCTTAGGAATCGTGGGGATTCCTAAGTGTGTTGCTCCCTTGTGAGTCGTAAGGATCTCACGCAGGTATTTTCTCCTTACAGGGTCGAGAGGACCTTGCAAGTGTCTTTTAACGAGATTGCGCCCTTTCGGGTTTTCACAAACTCGCCGGTAGTCCTGCCGTTTTTACTCACGGAGCCCTTTCAGGTTTTCATCCGTGCCCATCTTGCTTATGGACGCACCGTTTTTTTTGTTTTGTTTTTTGTTTTGTTTTTTTTATACGAGTCTGCGCTCTTTCGAGTTTTCACAAATATCGTCGGGAGTCCTGCTGTTTTTACTCACAGCGCCCTTTTGGGTTTTCATCCGTGCCCATTTTGCTTGTGGACATACCGTTTTTTTTTGGGTTTCAAGTGGGATATTCCACTTGACTGCAGGACTCGTTTGTAAGCCCCTTGATATCCTCTTTCTATTCTTTAAGAAGAAAGGACCATCTTACGTAGAGATTCTTCCTCCAGTGAGAAATATGCCCCTTGTGTATACTTCGGGGGGAGCGAATACCCACGCCGTCGCTATTTTGGTTACAGGTTGTTTCAAAGTCGCTCATTTTTTTAGCGTCGGTGACAAATACCATCTTATCTCCTCTTTTCATTCATCTTCATCAGATGATGAAGGGTCTTGACTTAGCTGATCCAATCGAGTCATTTTATCCATGAGCTCTTGGAAGGCTGTCGGCTTGAAGAGGGCCATATACGAGGACGTCTTTGAATTTGGGTCAAGGGTGGCTATGAGCATTTCCATGGCTACAACTTCATCGATGCATTGCTTGTATTTGACCAAAGATTTCGCCATCGGGTAACATATTGAACCCAAGTCTCATTCGGTCTAATCCTTTCATTGACCAGTGCCGTCACGGTAGTGCGTTTATTCACACTAGCAAATCTCTGACAGGAGGGCATCTCCATTTCGTCGAAGGTATTCATAGAGTCATTCGGGAGTTCAGCATACCATTCGAAGGCAATGCCCGCCAGACAACCGATGAACTGTCAGAGGAGAAGTATATCAGTATTGCCGCACATGGGTTCAAATCGCGCAATATGCCGGCGAGAATTCTCATTTACTTTGTACATGTGGCACGTTGGAAGTGTGTACTCTGGCGGGTACTGTATTTGATTGTGCCATGTCGGATACGGTCGACTAATCTTGATTGATCTATTTGCGGCTTCACTGGCGTAGTGAGCTTCGATTTGCTGAGCGATATATTCGTTCAGCTTTGCTTTTAGGAATCATTTCCTCCTCAGCCATTGATGAGTTTTGCAGAGGATTTTAAATGTCATCCTTATCTTTAAGACCGACTACCGGTAGTTCATCTGCCAGTGGTTCCGATTGGACCATCATTCCAGCCATATTCTGAATTAGAAGGGCCATCTGGTTTATTTTAGTGGACATTTCTGCCGCTGCTGCATCTTCCTTTATCAGAGCGTGCTTTAGGAAATCAATATCCGACTCCTTCTATATTCTTTCTCCAGGTGCGACTTCGAGATTTGCCTTAGACGATGGATTAGCGAGCGGTGCCGCCTGAGCAAGCATCTCCTGCAGCTTTTCACATTTGCAGTTGAACTTTTGTCAGGGACCGAGTTTGAGGCCGGTGACTAGTAGAAGCTCGAACTTTATCTTTGGAATTCACCACATAGACTTGTTGGGGTAAAAATTTACATCCCGGTTGACCAAGCCAAAATCAAAGTCAACCCCAAGCCAAGTGGGCCCAAGCCCAGATCCGGTGGGCCCATGCCCGGGTCGAGCTCGAACATGAAGCGGCCGGCCTCCCCCCATGACAAGATAAAAATTTTGTAATAAATAATTTTGTTGTATTTCTGTTATTTTATTTTATGGATAAATGTAAGAAAAATAGGCATAAAGCCAAATTTTTGTAAAGCCCATGGCTTATGTGCAAAAGGAAATGGCACATGAGCCATGGGATAGGCAAAATGTCATTTTGTGAAGCCCAAGGGGCTATGTGTAAAGTGTATGGCCTATAAAGGCAAAGATAATGAAAAAATCTCACAACTTTTCTCTCTCCAAAAAAAAGTTTTAGATCTGAGATCTTTCCTCCTTCTTCAAGATTCCAAAACCTTCTTCTTTCTTTTGAATTAAATCAAGAATTTTACTCTTCCTTTTTCAAAACTAAATAGTTTTCCACCACAAAACCCACTAAGGGGAACTCAGATCTGCCATCAGATTTCAAAAAGAATTTTTTTTTTTTAAATCTCACATCTCTTTATCTCCAAGATCCGGCCAGCAAAGGCAGAAGAAGAACCCATTTCCTTAACCCAAAGCATCTTAGAAGTTTAACTCCATCCAATTTTCTCTTTAGAGAATTTCCGGGGATAAAAGCCCCCTTTTCCTCGCCGGTGCGCTAGAGCTCGAGCGCAAAGCGTCCACATGCCGACACGTGGCACGCTTGCGCCCCAGCACCCTGCGCTCGAGCGCAAAGCGCCCACGTGCCGACACGTGGCGCGCTTGCGCTCCAGCGCTCTGCGTTCGAGTGCAAAGCGCCCACGTGCCGACACGTGGAGCGCTTGCGCCTAAGCGCCCAGCGTCCGAACGCAAAGCGCCCACGTGCCGACACGTGGCGCGTTGCGCTCCAGCACTCTGCGCTCGAGCGCAGAGCGCCCACGTGCCGACACGTGGCGCGCGTGCGCTCAAGCGCCCAGCGTCCGAGCGCAAAGCGCCCACATGCCGACACGTGGCACGCTTGCGCTCAAGCGCCCAGCGTCCGAGCGCAAAGCGCCCACGTGCCGACACGTGGCGCGCTTGCGCTCAAGCGCCTAGGCGCTGGCCCCACGCATCCTTTGGTTGTCTTTTTCCCCTTTATTTATATATACATGTATATATATGCATATGTATACATATGTACACATACACATACTCGGCGACACTGCCCCCGTTGAAAAAAATATCTAACGGGGTGCTGCCCCGCACCCCATAAGGGGGCTGCTAGCCCCCTTGACCTCCAGCCCGCTATCCGGGTAGCGGGACCCCCGTAAAAACTCTGCGTGGCTCCCGATATATCCAAAACCCCCCTTTTAAAACACAACACACGTACACTGCACATTGATTTCGCATGACCAGTTTAACCCGTCAATCGGAGGTTCCCTCGCTCCAAAGGCGAGGGGTAATTAACAGCAGCTTAGTTCGTGGCTGCCGGAGATTCGAATCCCCACAATCATTAAATCCCGGCCTACCCTAGGCAGGGGGAATCTGTAGTATGCCTGACAAGCGCACGCGTATTCCCATCTCAATGGGGTGACGAAAAACACCCTACAAGACTATGTGAACTACCATGCCCCGAGGCTTGGGGTGTTTGGAGTTTTGGCCTTTGGAGTTTGCTTCGGGCACTTGAGCTTTATTGGGCCTCTTTTTTTTGTGAAAGCCGCTTTGGTTTTGGGAGGAACCGCTGTATCAGGATCTGTCTTGGGGTGAGCCCCCTTCACCTGCTTCCATACCTTATAAATAGATGAGGAAAGTTGTCTCAAGGAGCGAACAGGTTTCTGCTCTCGTAAGATCTCCATGGGCTGCGGAGACTTCTTCAATATTGCGGTAGGAGAACTTCGTCTGACCCTTCACAACAATTTGAAGCTGTTCCCAGTTGGAACAACAATATTCACCACTGGGGTTGAAATAGGACCATACGGAAGACTGCCCCAGCTCATTTTGTATGACGCTGATATCGACGTTGGCCATTTCTTACAGCCGGGATTTGATTAGCCTCAGGATTTTGCCGAGCCTGCCCCCTATTTCCTTTAGGAGCTTGAATATTCTGCCCCCTGCGTTGACCTTGGTCCTTGGCAGGTGCCAGTTATTTGAGAACTGATTCCGTTGGCAAAGTTGCAGCTTGGGGAACCAGCCTGTGGAAGACAGACTTCCTATAGGCTTCCTCCATCGGCGTTGAGGCACCGAGGGTAGGAGGTGGGAGTATCGATCCAAAGAGAAGCCCGTTGATTTCTTGAAGAGCCGGATTGCGGAGATTTGAGGGTGCAAATGGCCCATACTTGACTCCACCAGATATGACAGAGCCTGAGTTGCTAGGGTAGAAGCAAACACCATTCTTCATAGAGACGAAACACCGGCTTCAGTATCCCATCACCCAAGGGCAACCACAAACATACATACCGCGATTATTTGATCGTGGAAAAACACGACACACGAAGTGTGGAGTGGAAAGAGGAAAAGGTCCCACCGGGCGTTCCAGAATCTGTTCTCCACCGAAAGACACGGGAAGACAAATGTCTTGCCTGAATTTAGGGGCAGATGCTATTTGGTTTTATCCGTCCACCTCTCCGAAGATACCAAGTTGATTTATGGCACCGTGTATCGGAGGTTTAGACGGATGCAGCCGTTGTAGCAGACTTCGTCAGATTCCTCCTCATTTGAGGGGTTTTTTATTGTGGGGATGCTCTTCCCTGCAAGCGCAAGCCCCTGCAGTTAATTACGCTACCGCATCGCGGTAACCACTTTCTCCTTCTCCAAATGGTCACTTCGTGTCGTGTGTGTTTGTTTTATTTTTGGTTGCCCGTGGATTGGATACGGAGACTAATTTATGTTGTCGCCCGTAGGGCGTGGATTAGTCCAAATCCGTATTTTCTTAGATTTGGGTTTTGGGTTGGCTTTAAGGATCGTTAATCTCATTTGAGACTAAGATCAACTTAAACGTTTGTTAAGGATACGTTATTCTAATTTTAGACTAAGATCAACTTAACAATTTGTTAAGGATACGTTAGTCTAATTTTAGACTAAGATCAACTTAACAGGATCATTTAGATCCAACAAAAGAGTATTTAGGCTCTATTGTTTTAGTTTAGGGACTTTGCGGTCCAAAAGTTTAAGGACATCATAGTCCATAGAGTTTAAGGACGTTATAGTCCATAGTTTAAAGACGTCATAGTCTGTAAAGTTTAAGGACATCATAGTCCATGAGTTTAAGGACCCCATAGTCCGTGAAGTGTCTGGTTGTCGGGACCCGTCACCTCTCTGAAGACGTTGAAGGATTACAACGAAAAATATCAGAGGAGTGAAGAGATGTACCCTTGAACCAATATTGGTTGGGAGATCTGTAGTCCAATTTGGGACTAAGATCAAAGATTTGTGAGCATATGGGCTCAATTAATCTGAATTAGGGATCTGTGGCCAACTTAGGCTCGGTCCATTCAGTTAAAATGTTGGACATTTAATTAGGCTCAGTCCTTTTTCATTTAACAATCCTGAGCATTGGTTTGGGTTCTGACAATTGTTTTTGTCTTTTATTGAGTGCTGAACACTCATTATAGCTCTAGGGCTTTTATTTAAAGAACACTTTGTGTTCCCTCAGTGCACACGTGAGGAGCACGTGGCGCGCTTGGCGCTGAGCGCCAGACAATGAGCGCAGAGAGCTTCTATTTAGTAGCGCACACGTGAGGAGCACGTGGTGTGCTTGGCGCTGAGCGCCAGACAATGAGCGCAGAGCGCTTCTGTTTAGTAGCGCACACGTGAGGAGCACGTGGTGCGCTCGACGCTGAGCGCCAGACAATGAGCGCAGAGCGCCAGACAATGAGCGTAGAGCGCTTCTGTTTAAGTAGCGCACACGTGAGGAACACGTGGCGCGCTTGGCGCTGAGCGCCGGTCAATGAGCGCAGAGCGCTTCTTTAAATTTAGAGCGTTGAGGCTCTGCAGTGCTGTGCGCTAGATTTGGAGCGCTGAAGCGCTTCGTTTAATTGGAGCACTATGGCTCTTTTTTAGGCAACTCTGCTCTCGGAGAATTAAATTCTCTCTTATAAGAGACTTTGTCTCATGGATCTAAGAACAAAGTTCTTATTTTATAGGAGATATCTCAATCTCTTATGTTTTTGGTGAAAGGCTTTGCCTTTATGGATCTGTGATCCTAAGAGAATCGAATTATTCCCCCCCCCCCTTTAATGAGATGTTATGATCTCTTTATGAAAGACATTTTCCTTATAGATCTATGATCTAGCATAAGAACTAAGTTCTTTTTCTGATGAGATGTTTTGATCTCTTTATTTTACCTTGAAGAAATTCTTCTTCTGCCAAGAGCTTGCTCTTCTCTCTGAACTTTCTCAAAGTTTGTAGGGGGTTCCTCTCTATCAGACTTGAAGTCTTGGGTCCTATATATAGGGTAGGCTGATTTGTTGAATCAGTTGAAGAGATCTTTTCTCTAATTGATTTGGGGATGTTTCCCACCGTTGGATCTTTGATTCTAGGGCTTCTGTTTCACAGAAGGCGATCTTCTTGTTTTTAACAAGATTGGGAAATCTTTTACCATACAGAATTTATTCTGTATTTTGGTGATTTTTAATCACCATTGGATCATTTGATCCAACGGTGCTCTGATTTTCAGAGCACAATCTTTCCTGTTTGGAAAGATTCTGAGGAATGTTTTCTTAACAGAATTTTATTCTGGTCAATTGATGATTTTTAATCATGTTCGTTGGATCTTTGATCTAAAGGTCGAGAACATTTTGTTCTATCGCTAGCGCTCACATGCTTTGCATGTGGTATGCTGCTTAGAGTGCAGCGCTCTTAGCGCTAGCGCTCACGTGCTTTGCACGTGGTGCGCTGCCTCGGAGTCTTTGACTCTCAGCGCTAGCGCTGCTTCATTTCAAATTTCAAAATTTGAACAGGGCTTTGCTCTGATTGGGGAAACATTGGCGATCGCTCATCGAGTTAAATCCGATAGTTTGTCAAGTGTGCAAAGGTCGGTGTAAGGTCGGCGCCCTTGTGGCCCCGAAGTCGAGGTGGCGATCGCTCGTTGAAGATACGTCGGTTGATACCTCCGAGTAGGAAGGCGTAGACTCGCCCATTTCCTCGAGTTGGACTGGCGACCATCTCTCCAAAGATAGAACGGCATAGAAGAGGTTGGGGCTTCCGATCCTCAGTATAGATAGGCAGGGAGTTACCCACTGAGGATAGACCGAGATGGGAAGCTGCTCGGTGACCTCTTAGGAGAGTTTAAATCCTTAGCACAGATGGGTGAGAAGTTACCCACTAAGGGTGGACCGAGCAGGGAAGCTGCTCGGTTGCCTCTTGACGAGGGCTTCGATCCTTAGCGTAGACGGGTAAGGAGTCACCCACTAAGGATAGACCGAGTAAGGAAGCTGCTCGGTTGGCTCTTGACAAGAGCTTCGATCCTTAGCGTAGACGGGTAAGGAGTTACCCACTAAGGATGGACCGAGAAGGGAAGCTGCTCGGTTGCCTCTTGACGAGGGCTTCGATCCTTGGCATCGGTGGGTAGTAAACTACCAGCCAAGGACGGACCGAGTAGGGAAGCTGCTCAATTGCCTCTTGGCGAGGGCTTCGATCCTTAGCTTAAGCGGGTGAGGAGTTATCCACTAAGGATGGACCGAGCAGGGAATCTGCTCGGTTGCTTCTTGACGAGGGCTTCGATCTTTAGCGTAGACGGGTAAGGAGTTGCCCACTAAGGATGGACCGAGCAGGGAAGCTGCTCGGTTGCCTCTTGACGAGGGCTTCGATCCTTGGCGTCGGTGGGTAGTAAACTACCAGCCAAGGATGGACCGAGCAGGGAAGCTACTAAGTTGCCTCTTGTCGAGGAGTTTGATCCTTGGCGTCGGTGGGTAGTAGACTACCATCCAAGGATGGACCGAGCAGGAAAGCTGCTCGGTGGCCTCTGGGCAAGGGCTTTGATCCTTAGTGTAGATGGGTAAGAAGTTGCCCACTAAGGATTGACCAAGCAGGGTAGCTTCTCGGTGGCCTCTTGGCGAGGGCTTTGATCCTTGACGTCGGTGGGTAGTAGATTACCATCCAAGGATGGACCGAGCAGGGAAGCTGCTTGGTGGCCTCTGGGCGAGGGCTTTGATCCTTAGTGTAGGTGGGTAGTGAACTACCAGCCATGGATGGACCGAGCAGGGCAGCTGCTCGGTGGCCTCTTGACGAGGGCTTCGATCCTTGGCGTCGGTGGGTAGTGAACAACCAACCATGGATGGACCGAGCAGGGCAGCTGCTCGGTGGCCTCTTGACGAGGGCTTCGATCCTTAGCGTCGGTGGGTAGTGGACTATCCGCCAAGGATGGACCGAGCAGGGTAGCTGCTCGGTTTTGCGAGGCGTTGCCCTTCCTGGGTATGTGAATATCGGGAAGAGTGACCGTCGCGGGCGGCACGTGGCAGAAATGCATAGGTAGGGCGAGGCGTTTCAAGATCCGTGTCGTTCCTACTTCGATTCGCCGGGAAATACGGGATAACTGCCACGTGGCGGTACGGCATTTGAAGAATTGAGCGAATCCATGGATGTGGATTCGCGCCCATGCGCACGCAAATTTGGACTCTTGGGGATTCTGTGGAGGCTATAAATAGAGAAGGAGATGGGTTTGTTTCAGCATTGCTTCTTCGAGATGGCCGGGCGTATTTACTCGATTGAAGAGATCGTCACTCTCGAGGATGTCTACCTGTACGAGCAATCCATTTCCAAGGATAAATACCGGGGCGTGGTCCAGCACATTGAGGATCACATCGGCCGTCTACTCCCTCGCCGATCGTCCCTCCTTCAATTGCTGATGTACGCAATTTGGAGGAGGTCCCCGGGTTTGTACAACCCCCTTGCCGAGGAGCTGTTGGACAAGGCCCTCGACAAGGTCCGTATGATTTACGTCATCGTCCACATCTCGAAGACCAGGAACGACCGATCTGTGGTCATCATTTTGGAATGCTTCCAAAAGAGACAGATCGTGAGCCAAGGCTCGGCTGGTGGAGCGCCCGGCCCTTCCGTGGCGTCCCGGGTTCGCGTGCAGCATCAGCGGGAGCGGGCTGCAGAGGCCAGGGCTCGGCTGGCGGAGATCTCCTCGGAGTATCATGAGGAGTATTTCCTTGACCCCGTTCCCCCTCTGTTGTAATAAAGATTTTTTTATATGTAAGGCTGAGGAGCCCACAATACCTTTTGATAAATAAAGTTCTCATTTTTGCGATGTTCTATTGTTTCCTTTTTGTCTTCTGGGTGCATTTGAGTATTTTCACAAATTGAAATCCGTGGCCTTTGAAACGAGGAAGAGGGAAACACATAGGAGAAGTTTTCTTCTTATTCAGAGAAAGACTTGAAAAAGTTTACATCGCTTTGTCAAAGAATAAACATGTATTCACAGATATACTTTTCAAAGGTACAGGTTGAGCTTCTCGGGGTTGTAAGGCCGCGGAAATTTAAGACCCGCAGCGTCTTGTAAGCGATAGGCCCCGCCGGGCAAGACTTCTGAGACGAGGAACGGGCCATCCCACTTCGGAGAAAACTTGTGTAACTTGCCCTGATCAACGAACTCGTTCCGCCTTAGGACCAAATCTCCGGTTTTGAAGGCGCAATGCTTGACCCGAGCGTTGTAGTAGCGGGCAGTCTGTCGTTGGTAAGTGGCAGCTCTGATCTGTGCCCGGTCCCGCTTCTCCAGCAAGACATCCAAATTAGTCCGGAGGGCCGAGGTATTTGCTTCGTCGTCGAAGTGCTCGACCCTGTAACTGAGGAGCCCGATCTCTGCTGGGACCATCGCCTCGGTTCCATAGTAGAAGCTGAAGGGGATCTCTCCAGTGGGGGTCTTCTTCAACGTGCGCAAAGCCCATAAAACCCAGGGTAATTCATCGACCCAACTGCCCTGTCGTCCTTCTAAGAGAGCTCGAAGTCTCTGATCGCACGCTTTTGGCGTGTCGCGTATTCAAAATTCTAAAGTTAACCGCGATCAAGGACGGTGTCGCTTTGCAGCTAGCCGGTTGAGCACGGGTCGTCTGCAGGGAGATGGTAGTATGTTCGTTCGAGTCTTAGACGAGTCAATGAAGAATGTTTATGTGTATGTTCAGTTCTATCCTAAGTGTTCGTATTTTATATTCAAGTAAGCTTGTTAAGGTTAAGGTTGATTAGTAGAGTTAGGATTAGTCTTGTGCTTATCTTTTGCCCTTCTTAAAACGATGTTGGCATAATCGAAAGTAGCGGGGATTAGGAGGACATAGAAATGGGATTTGCGAGTTTAAGCGAGCTTTCCAACGCTAAATCCATTCCTAGTGCCCCTTGTCCGTCCGCTAAGTACGCTTATCCCAACTCTCAGCCAAATACCCGCAACCATGTATCAATTAAGTCACAACTACATGCCATGTTGTAGTGTGCTTAAAGGACTTCTCGACTTAGGTCGCGGCTATATGTCATGTATAGCGCGCCTAAGTGAGGGGGTTGCGTTTATTTGGTCGGGGTTTGTTTCAAGATGTTTGGCGAAGAAAAGCATAAGGGATTTTTCCGTCCCTCATACCACCTTCCTTAGCCTTAACAAGTGTGGAATTATTCACACATTATAAAAGAAAAAAAGACAAAACAAGAAGGAAGAAAAGAAGGAAAAGGAAAATACGGTTTTACAAATGGTGCAAGCTAACTCTTGGGTCCTCACCTTAGCAAGGAACTCCGTCGAGTATCATCGCTTGAAAATAATACGGAAAAGAGAAGAGAAGGAAAATAAAACAAGCAAAGAAATATCAACAACTACTTAAAAGTTACACTAGAAATTAAAAGACAATGCAAGAAATAAAATTACAAGATAATAAAAATAACAAACCCTCATCTTCATTCATCATCTACTCAATACTCTCACTACATTTTAATGGAAGAATACATGAAGAAGAAGAAGAAGAAGAACTAAAGCTAAACTAAATCCTAACAAAAAGAAGCATCCAAAAAAAGACCCTTGGCTTGGCACAAAACTGGGCTATTTATAAGCTGAGTACTGAAACCCTAGGGCAAGATTCTGAGCCTAAATGAAATGTCCAAACTACCCCCAAAATCCGAGTTGACACTGAGTCAACTCGGCCTCGGATCCGCCGCGAATCGGCTATTTTGGCCGCGGATCCGCGCTTCTTTGAGGGAGTTAGATTGTCGTTTTTTTCTGGGTTTCTTGTGTTGCTTTCTTGAGTTGTTCTACATGTTCCAAATTGCAAATTACTTCCACAATTTCTTCAGATCTGCAACAGTTCAAAATGGCTTTACTTTTGATTGATTTGACCTTTCTCCCTCGAGCTCCGCGCACCCATTGAATCATGTGCTGCCCTTCTCGTGCTTCGTGCATGTCCGAGACACGAATGACCACTGCCATTTGTCTTGTCTCTGGAACTGGTACGCGGCACTGGACGGATACGGATAACCGGAACCCGGCTTTTATCTGTTGACAACAGATGTTCTGTATTTTGGCGTAACAGTAGAGATTTTGTATCATTTGCATTATTTTGGACTAGAAACCTGTAGCCTGTAAATATGAAGTAAACACGGATTAAAAGCACTTGACTATAAACAAACGAGCATAAGAATGGGCGGTATTAAATGCAATATTCTGGTGTGAACAGTCCCCGAATGACGTCCCTATTAGCGACCTCGGCCTGCCTGTTGCACTGGGGGTGCGCGATTGCGGCGAACTTCATCAGTATATGGTATTCGCTGCAGAACCCTTTAACTCTTTCGTTTTCGAAATTCGTCCCGTGGTCGGTGATGATACACCTTGGGATCCCGAACCGGAATATGGTGTTGTTCTGCAGGAATTTGATGGTCGTGGTAGCATCCGGTTTTCTGATAGGGACGGCCTCAATCCATTTCGTAAAATAGTCCACCACGACGAGGATGTATTTATGCCCGCCCGTACCTGTAGGGAGTTGGCCTATCATGTCCATTCCCCACTGGGAAAACGGCCATGGGGAGGTCAGGGTAGTCAGCTCGGTAGCCAGAAGGCGTGGTATACTGCCGTGGAGTTGGCAACTCTTGCACCTTCTGACGAGCTTCTGAGCGTCATGATAGACGATTGGCCAATAGTACCCTTGGAGGAGCGTCTTCTGGACTAAGGTGCGGGCCCCTTGATGTGATCCGCCGACCCCTTCGTGGACCTCATGGAGGACATAGTCGGCTTCGTGGGGGTCGACGCACTGAAGTAGGGGTTGAGTGAAGGATTTCTTGTAGAGGTTCCCATTGCTCCAGACGAAATGGCGGGATTTGGCCCGGAGACGGCAAGCCTCCCCACGATCTCCGGGGAGCGTACCCTCCTTCAGGAATTCCACGATGGACTTCCTCCAATCTTGGCCTTCTTCCCGGGCTGTGTAAACTTGGAGCGATGTCGCTTTGTCTTCCACGCTGAGCCGCGGAAAGACCTCGAAAAGGATATTCCTCTTATTGTTGGCCGTGTAGGAGGAAGCTAGCTTGCTCAGGGCGTCGGCCTGGGCATTTAGGTGTCGGGGGATCTGCTCCACTTGAACTTCGTCGAAGTCCTTTCGGAGCCTTCTTACCTCGGCTAAGTACTTCACCATCAGGGGCTCCCGTGCTTCGAAACGGTCGGTCACTTGGCCGACAACCAGAGCGGAGTCGCTACAGATTCGGATCGTCTTCAGCCCCACTCCGGAGGCGATCGGCAGTCCAGCGAGCAGAGCCTCGTACTCCGCTGCGTTGTTTGAGGCTTTGAACCCAAGCTTCAAAGAATACTCCATCTCTGCCTCGTTCGGGCCTCGAATGATGAGGCCGGCACCATAGCCCTCCTCTGTTGATGACCCGTAGACGTAAAGGACCCAGTCGGGGACGGAGTCGGGCCTCTCTTCGATCGAGGGTTGAGATCCGGGGGCCGGCACGGACACTGCCTCCTTGTTAGGGATAGTGCATTCGACGATATGATAGCCTGCCTCGGGCGGTACTTGATGTCGAATTGGGACAACTCCCACCTCCACTTCTCCAAACGACCAGAAGACTCGGGGGAGGCGAGGATAGCCCCTAAAAGGCATTCGGTGAGGACGAGGATGGTGTGCGCCTAGAAATAGCGTCGTAGTTTACTCGAGGCCACGATGAGTGCCAAGACAATCTTCTCTATGACCGGGTACCTTGTTTCCGTGTCCGTGAAGACGTGGCTTACATAGTAGACCGTCTTCTGGACTCCCTCGACTTCCTGGACGAGCACCGAACCTGCAGATTGATCGGACACCGCCAGATACAGCGATAGCTCATCTACCTCAACTGGCCGGGTGAGTAGTGGGGGAGTCGCCAGGTGCACTTTCAATTGCTCGAAGGCGATCTGACACTCCTCCGACCATTCGAACCTTGGGATCTTCCTCAGAGCTTTGAAGAACGGGAGGCACTTTTTCCCGGATCTTGACATGAAACGACTCAGAGCGGCTACCCGCCCCGTGAGCCGCATGATTTCGACGTTGGTCTTGGGCGCTTCCATGTTGAGGATGGCGCTGATTTTCTCCGGGTTAGCCCCGATTCCTCGGTGGGTGACCATGAACCCGACGAACTTTCCACTAGTGACCCCTAACGTGCACTTGGCAGGATTCAGTTTCATTTTGTATTTGCAGAGGACGTCGAAATCCTTGCCCAGATCTTTGGCGTGCTGATCTGACGAGGTCGATTTGACGAGCATGTCGTCGACGTAAACCTCCATGTTCCTGCCGATCTGAGGCTTGAACATCATGTTGACTAAGCGTTGGTACGTAGCCCCGACATTTTTTAGGCCGAAGGGCATCACTTTATAGCAGTATACCCCCCTCAGTCCGTTATGAATGCAGTGTGCTCTTCGTCTGCCGGATTCATACAGATCTAATTGTAGCCGGAGAAGGCGTCCATAAATCTGAGTAGCTCATGGCCTACCAAACTGTCGACGAGCTGATCTTTCCGAGGGAGGGGATAGTTGTCCTTCGAGCAGGCCTTGTTGAGGTCAGTGAAGTCGACGCACATGCGCCACTTCCTGCCCGTCTTTTTAACCATGACCACATTCGCCAACCACTCTTAGTAAGCCACGTTCCGAATGAAGTTGGCTGCGAGCAGCCTGTCAACCTCTTCCTCGATCGCTTTTTGCTTGATCGGGACGAAGCTTCGTTTCTTCTGCCAGACGGATCGGACCGTCGGGTCGACCCTGAGTTTATTTGATATTATTTCGGGGTCGATCCCAGGCATGTCAGCGGGCGCCCAGGCGAACACGTCTGAGTTTTCTCTGAGGAAGTGGACCAAGTCGTCGCGCCGAGCCCCCGTTAAGAGTGACCCGATTTGGACGGTTCGTTCATCGTCCCCTTCGACGAGGGGTACCTCAGTCAGCGGCTCCACAGGGGCTCCTCGGATCTCTTTATGCTCGTCCCGAGTATCCAAAGACCCTCTGAAATCATCCGTGCTTTCAAGGTCATCGTTTCTCTCTTCGGGCATAGATGTCATCGTGAAGCAAACCTTCGCGGTTTGCTGGTTCCCGTAGGCCCGACCTATCCCGTCTTGGTCGAGTGGAAACTTGATTGCTAGGTGGTAGGTCGATATCTAGGCCCGGAGGGAATTGAGCGTCGGGCGTCCCAGAAGGATATTGTAGGCCGATGGAATTCTGGCGACGATGAACTCCACAGGCACGGTACGCGTGCGACCGGCCTCCCCGATGTTAAGCAGGAGGGTGACCACCCCTTCTGCTGGGATGGAGTGGTTGGTGAACCCCGACAGGATGTGGGCTGTCGGCCTCAAGTCCGACGAGGTAAGTCCCATATGTAGGAAGCAGTCATAGAAGAGGATGTCTTCCGAGCTTCCTGAGTCAACCAATATCCTTTGCACTTCGTAACGGTGGACCCATGCTGTAATCACCAAGGTGTCGTTGTGAGGTAAGGATATCCCGTGGAGGTCCTCGTCGGTAAAGATGATGGGCTTGGCTGCTTTGGCCCTCTTCATGGGCTGGATGCTTGTCCCTTCGACCGGCAGGAGGCGTCGAATCTCGCCGGCTCCAGGCGCACCCCCCGATGATACGACCATGATTTGGCCGATCGTCAACTCGTCGGGAGGGGGATGGTGCTCTTGCTCTCGGTCAGCTTGTCGCTTGTCCCGCAGGTATCTTGCCAAGTGTCCCGAGCGAATCAACTCCTCAATATAATCTTGGAGCTGTTTGCAGTTCTTGGTAGGGTGTCCCTATGACCTGTAGAAGGCGTATTAGGGGCCTCGAGTACGTTTGGCCACCCTATTTGTGAACGGGGGGGTTTAAAGAATCTCTCGCCCTTTGCTTCCTCCAACAGTTCTGTCTAGGAGATGTTGAGCAGGGTATACTCCTGGAATTTTGGGGAATAGGGCTTTGGCCGCTCAATCTTCTTTTTATCCTCTCTTGCCTTCTTCTTCTGATTGGTCTGGTCTGTCTAAGGTATGTTCGCGTTCACCTCGGACTCAAGCTGGATCTCTCGTTCGGTACAGGCTTTTACCTCGGCCATGGTCTTAGATTGCGCTAATGCAAAGAAGCGGAGCCACTCCTTGTTCCTAAGACCCGACCTAAGGGCAGTGATGATCGTTTCGTCCCGGTGCTCCGGGACTTCAAGGAGAGCGTTGTAGAAGCGGATGACGTATCCTTTGAAGGATTCCTTGTCCCCGCTCCTTATGGTGAAGAGATGATCGACGGTCCGCTTCTGTCGTCTGTTCCCGACGAAATGGCCGAGGAACTGGGTAGCCAGCTCATCGAAGGTGGAGATAGAGCGTGGCGTGAGTCCTCGGAACCAGTCTCGTCTAGAGCGGATGAGAGTGGTGGGGAATTCACGGCATTGTGCGGCGGCGGAGTTGTCCTGGAAGCTCATCCCTGCCGTGAACGCGTCCAAGTGATCTTTCGGGTCGGACTTTCCGTCGAAGAGTGATACCTTTGGAGGTTTGTTCCTGGAAGAGACGTGGACAGCGAGCAGCTCTTCAGTGAAGGGCCTCGTAAGCGAGTCGGCGGCATATCTAACCTCGTCGCTTGAAAGACGACTCTCCCGATGTATACCCTCGATCTTCTTTTCGAGGGCATCGAGTCGGTCGTGGTATCCCGAGGATCCGGCATACTCGGATTTATGGCCCCTGCTGCTAGCGACCTGCGCCTAGCCGCGGTTCCAGTTCCGTTCTATGAGGTTCCACGGGTCCCCTGGCGAGACTGTCCTCGAGCTACCATGGTGAGTCCCGTTTGCGCGATCCTGTCGAGGGAGAGGGCTCCGGCCATGCCTGGGAGCAGACGAGCTGACCGACACCTCCTCAGAAGGGATAGGAGCGCGATGGGCCTCAGAACGGGGTGCTCTTTCGTGAGACCTCGACGTGGAGCTGTGAGGCGCCCAGCGGGTCATCGAATTGGTCGCCACAGGGGATATGTGGCCGCCGGAGATAGCGAGATGGTGCTCGGATGTACTGGCACGGACAGTGTCTTCTCTCCCTATGTGTCGCTCCCGGGATGGGGGAGCGGCAACTTGGGGAGCTTGTCCCGCCGTTTGGACACGGACAAGCGCATCCACGACGGACGCGAGCCGATCTATTCGCGCAGACAGTGCGTGAATGGCGTTCAGGGGAGGAGGAAATCCGTCGCCCCCGTTGTGAGGAGGGCGGCGGCTAGTGCTGGGATCGTCGTGGTGATCACTCGCCATAACTCCGAGATCGGAAGATAAACTTTCGTTACGTGGAATTTTCGAACTTCCCACAGACGACGCCAACTGATGGAGGTCTGGATCTCTTTCAGATGTTGTCTTCCGTTGATCTGCGGCAAGCGTTGACGGACGGCTGAGATTGGGTTTGAGGGTTGCCTCTTGATGCGTGTGGATCTCAGTGGACTTGATTTGGAATGAAGTCGAGCTACTTGCAAGAAAGTCCCGGGGTGGTTGTACTACTGTGGACCTTCCGACGATCAAGTTAGTCGAGGTATTTAGGCAGAGTAGCGGCCTATTGGGTAATAATTGCCTTACCTGAGTCGTCTGAGAGGGGTTTATATAGTGGCAGCCATGGGCTGGCGGACGCGAGATTTACATCGGCCGTTACGCCCTTGGAGTCATGCTTGCGCGAATGGCGGGATCCTCCATTAATGGCGAGATACGCCTGTTAACGGGGGAACGCGATGGCGTGGGACACGGGAATCGTGGGGCGGCGGATATCTCGCGTATGACGAGATTCGCGAGGCCATGTCCGGGACGCTGATGATCTGCGCTCTGGGTCGGTCGATGAGACCGAGAAAGCTGAGCTCGGCGGGAGGCTCGGAGGCGAGCGGGAGGCCGAGCAAGCTTGGTTCTGTGGCAGCTCAGAGGCGAGCTGGGAGGGCTGAGGAAGCCCTAGCGTGCAGGAAGGCTCGGAGGTGAGCCAATGGATATCCGTAGGACGAGCACATGAGTGTTCTGGGAGGTCATCGAAGGCCGAGAACATCCTCGGATCGAAGGCCCGGGATACGCCTTCAATGTACCGTTCTTGCTTCTTTCCCGTAAGTCTTGGGACACATCATCTGCCACGTGTCGTGATCTGGGGAGTTCTCAGTACTGAGCATCATCATGACCTTTGCATTTGGGCTCGCCAACGGAGACGGGGAGACGAGATCTTAAAGTAAGATGGAAAAATCCAACTATCATCCATCCATCAAAATGACGATCATCTCCATATATCTTTTTTTAACATGCCAATCAACATACATGTATAAAAATTTAGATGATTCGGACACTTATAAGATATGGATATCACGGTCACAAAATGGATGATTGTTAAAGCATCATAAAAGTTGCAACCCTCGATGCATGATTTTACAAGCCTCCAAATCGTCTAATTTTATATACATACATATTTTGACATGTACAACATGATGCAGAAATCCGATCGTCGATTCAACGGTCGGATTTGCCCATCTCACTTTAACTCACCATATCATTAAGCTCTACTCATATATGCCTTTGTGGCAGAGTATACATAGATTATCTACAGGGGATTTGAACATAAAAACCTTTGAAATTGAATAGGCTATGGGGTTAAGACTTCACAATGTACATGAAAAAAGTAGACACAAAACAATTGAGCCCTGTTTGGATCTGGAGTCAAGATAATCGTGTTTAATTTTTTAGTGTAGGTAGAAAGCTTTTTCGTGGAGATAGAAAGAATGCAAACTGTGGTTTGCAAGTCCCAAACCCCAAAAAATGAAATTTAGAAAACTTTGGATAGATTGGAGCTGAAACAACTGCAGTTATCTCAAGTTTTGGGCTGAGATAATTGCAGTTATCTCAATTCTAAAATGGTTGCCAAACAAAACAAAATCGGCATTTTGGAGTTCGGTTGTGCTAACTTTATGAAACAGCGGACTTAACTCCATTCCCAAACAGGGCCTCGGTAAATTAAACATTGGAAGAGAAAACCATTCACAGGATAAGTTGGTGCAGAACATCTTCAATCATGCATATGCATCCTCAGGTACATAAATAGGTTTGAAGAAGATGAAGATGATAACTAAATAGCAGTACTGAAAATACTTTGTGCAAGGATTAAGATTGAACTTGGTCCTCGGAAACTTCAATCCTTTTAGATATTAAGAACTTGTGTTCGTGTTGAAACTCCGAATGAATATTAACTAGCAAAATGTTCTTAAGGAAACTACTTACAACATGTGTAATTGTTGATTAGTTTTAATAACTCATTTGCAGTGGGATATTTAAACAAATCTCGACTCCATTGATTAATTCTAGTACCAATACAATTGTACAGAAACATAATAATTAAACCTTAACTAGGTCGAGTACCAAGATTGTCTTCATTCGATGAACATAATACACTTCAAATATTTGCTAAATCGGTAAGTCAATGAATCATATTCTATTGGAAATAAAACCTCAACCTCGCTTTACTGGCCTCTGCACGTATGACTTGTTCGGATCCTCTGTTTTGAGCTTTGGTGGTTTGGTCTCCCCTTTTTTGCCCTGTATACCAAATTTTGGAAGGTTTATTTTAATATCATATTCTGTTCAGTAACAAACTTAATATAAAAAAAGGAAGAAAAAGGAAGAAAATGTTGAGCATCATTTTTCTCACCTTTTTACCGGCTTTCATAAAATCTCTCCAACTGGAAACCTAAACTCACAACAAATTCAGAAGTATCAGCAGTTGAGACAACTAATTCTATAGTTCCATTTAAGATGAGTCACAAATTAAAATAGAAAAAAATTAAAATTCGCAACCATCTAAATCAACAAAAAAAAGACTTCAACTGATCGATTTACTAGCAAAGCACTTGGATGTAGAACAAATGTCGGTTATGGTTAATAGGTGTTTTGTTCTTTATCGTTGGGATGAGTTAACATTGGTTGGTCCGATAAGGTGTTGAAGATGTGTAAACCTTTTTTGTTCAAGTTCCAAGCAAATGTTAGTCTGGGGATTTAAAACTATCGAAATATTCTTTGAGCTTCTCATTTATGATCCTTGTGAATCAAGTATCACTTTTGACTTATTTGAGTTCACAACTCTTCCCAATATACAAATTCTTTCTTAAAAGCTCTGGCTTTAATTCAAATGGTATTTTCACTTAACAGTCATCAACTTGGTTATTGGTGTATATGGCCTACAGTTTCATGGAATAAGAATTGTTGGGGTATATGTTTTTACTATGGTACACTGATGAAGCATCATGGGAGAGAATTATTTCTCTCTTGTCTGGCACCTCTTAAGCTGAAAATAAACGTTGCTCCTATAATTAAGCCTCGTGCATTTCTTCTTTCCTTCTTACCAGTTCTCTTTATGCCATGTCACGACAATTGACATTCCGAATCTTGTATAATTATTCGATTTCTCTACTTGGATTTGAAATTCTTACTTGGTTTAAATTATCATTAAATAAAGTGATACATAGTATATGTTATTATATAGACTTAATTGAATACGTCATTTGGTCACAGGTAATTACAAAAAGAAGCACATCACCAAACTTGGAATGATTTGAAGATACTGGGACAGTTCAAAAATTCAGGATGAAAAAAGCATTGCAAAAAAGAGATGAAAAGGATTGGAAATGGGAAGAATCCTAAATTGCACAGGAACTGAAGATAATCCTTGGATAATAAAAGTTGGAAAGATGACTACAATCCATAAAAGCTTTCAAATTTTGCGATTAACTCTACCATCACCTTCTTCATACTTCACTACTATAATACAGGAAGCATAAAAGTTTAATCTACCATTCACATAGCAAAGTTTTGTCTTACCGTGGCCAAAGAAGAATAAAATCAGTAAACAAACATACCCTTTGTTCTCTTGTCCCTTCCCACTGTTCCTCATGCTCACGCTTCCTCTTCCACATCTCCTTCGTTTCCTCTTCATCCTTCTTAAGCCTGCCTTCCTCTTCTGATATCTATAAGTCGTATAAGATCAGAGAGAAAAGATTGAGATACTAATATTAATCACTATTGACTAATAAACATAAAGAAGTTAAAAGATGTATCATACCCTCATTTGCATTTTCCTCCGCCTCCACTCTTGCTCAGTTAAGATCTCGCGTACTTTCAATTTCAATTGTTGCTGAAATTCAGCTGATCGCTCATACTGCTGCTCATATTTTCCCTGTTCATAGATATCAAGCACATTTAGCTTCCTAATTGTGATAAAGATCTAGAGACGGGTAATAACACACATAAAACTATATCCTTGGGGACCAGTTGTGATGACTTCTCTTTTATATTTACATATAAATTTTCACTATATACAAGTATATGCCTGAATAAAGACTTATAAAATGAAAGTTAACATCATACCAGATAAGCGTAAATTACCAAAAGAAAAACTAAATGCAGGAAAGACAACAATCTAGTTCGCAAAGAGTTAGCACGTAATCCAAATTTAAAAGTCTCTTTCACTGTTCAAGTTAGTGTCGTGTTTTCTCTCTTCATATGTTGTAAGAAATAATTTGCATGATAGTGGTAGATCAAAGATAATATAAAAGAGCTAGCTCCACATAAGCAGGCAGCAACATGCAATAATACCAGGTGAAGAAAAACATGTCGGTTTGGTATCCTCATAGAAAACCTCAACGCATTTCATATTCTTGCAAAAAAAATAGTTTACCAGCATGCTAAAGTAGCAACCTAATTATGATTGAAAAAGATAACCAGTTGCAGAAGACAATGTCCAAGTCACCAAGAAATCACTAAATTCAAGCACCTGGGCAGAAATAATAGTTGGTCATGCAATAGGTGAAAGGAATAAGTAAACAAGGAAAGATTGCAAATTTACAAGCGAGAGCTTGAGGGAGAATGTAAAAGACAAGGGAAGGGAGAACAAAATTAATTCATAAATATGAAGAATGGGGCAGTGTTTGGGTGGGATAAGAAGATGTGGTCAATTTTAGCCGTTGGGTCCATAAACAAAAATGTTGATTTCATGTGAACCAGAACCACCAACCCAAAACAACATAGGAGTCAGCAATTACTTACTATCTGGCCACCAACTAAGAGAAAGTTTAGGATCCAATATTAGGGACTAGAAAATCTTCGTTCACTAGTTGCTATCACAAGGTTCAGGCCCCAATTTGTTCAAGCTTTGACTCTTGCCCTTGAAAGATGTAAATCATAAGTCATATGATAGTTCAATGCAGAAAGAGATTCTAAATCATAGTGACCAACTTCAAGACGCAGGCAAAGAGCTGAAGATTCCCTTGACTATGAGGTCTAGTACCATAATCAAAGAATACATATCTATACGTGGACTGTGTTGCTATGAGCTAAAGATAATACATGTGTTATATTATTCCTTAAGTTATTTATTTACTTAACTTGTTAATGTGTCGAAGAAAAAAAATCCATGCGGCTGCAAGATCTCAAACTTTGTATAGCAGGAGTTGTTGAGCCATCAGAATGGCAATTATGCCACCAGTGATAGCAAATAAAGTGAAAATAGCAAGTCTTTTTTTATAGTTCTATTCGGGCATGGGTATAAGAAAAAAAGGAATGAGTATAACCACACAGATATATCATATTTTCCACATGAACACAGATGTGAATCAACCGAGAGAATAATCATATTTAATGTAGAATTATATGTGAATCTAATTTAAATCTATGTAAATATGTTATAGATCGATAGATCAGTTCTCAGATCACTATCTAGGCTTTCCGGTTAGATATTCTTGAAATTTGCTAAACTCCACTGTGGGACCCAATCCTTCTTCTTGTCTTACATGACCTACTTAGTGTAATATCATGCCTTCCAAGAATTGGAAAAATATAAATCAATCGTCTTATCTGACATAAGAACACTGGAACATACTTTAACATAAGCACACCCAACCAATGGTTGGAAAGAAACAAGCACACATAAGAAATAAATTCAAACTGATAAACCAGTAATCATATATTACCTCATCTACCAATGATTTTATTTTAGAAGCATTGTCTTTATTCAGTTGTTTCTTCCTCTTAGCCCTGAGTTCTTCTGAAAATCAGGACATGAAAATTTTATCAGTTGTGCATTTTGTAAAATATTGAAGATATCATATGTTAGAGCAAATTTGGAAAGAAAATTAGTTTCAACCACTATAGTGTAACGTCTTCAAAATAATAAAATATGATTTTTGGGAAATTTTATAATTTAATATTATTTTAATGAATATTTTAATATTCTGGTATAATTAAATACAGATAAATGGGGAGAAATTATGGAAAATTCTAAAATAAGGTATTTTAAGGAATTGCCTCGTTTTCTGTGCATGCCCTCATTTCCTCTAGTTTTGACCCTGAGTATGTTTAGTTTTGACTGATTCCATCTAGGGTGAAATCTGGGTTGATTTTCCTATGTTGGTGTATAATTTGGGACTTGTTTTAGCATGGATTTTGGTATTTGGTGATTCATTCCTGTCAGGTGGCGTTTGGACGACAAGTGGATTTTGATTGTGTTTACATGCGAGTCGATAGGTTTTTACCTATGCGGGTAGCGTGTGCTATTTTGGTTTCCGATGTGATTTTCATGTGATATACTTGTAGGTACCCCGCGTGATGTTGAGGCAAAGGAGGTGAAGATAGCGACATCGGCTTTGGCACACGAGAAGCAATGTGAGTAGATTTATATCTACGGGGAGAAGTCGGGTGGATGGCGTATAGCACCCCCGCAGTCCGTGGTGATGTATACGAATACGTATACACACGAATATTTATTATGTGTTGTTTAGGGTTATTGATGGTA
This sequence comes from Agapanthus africanus, assembly GCA_030015575.1. NCBI lineage: Eukaryota > Viridiplantae > Streptophyta > Magnoliopsida > Asparagales > Amaryllidaceae > Agapanthus > Agapanthus africanus. The sequence goes on from JASDDO010000022.1 coordinate 27,875,570, forward strand.
ATAATGATTTTTTGATGATAAGAATATATTGGTTTAGTATAGTGCGAACACTAGAGTAGTGGTTGCACTCACACATACATTTACACACATACTTGCATTCATTCTTTCATTTATTAGAGTGCATATGATGGTGCGTATATCTACACATGGGTATGGAACTATGTGTTTATATACGGGATTTGAGGACGATACGTGGTTTGAGATGATACTTGATGTGAGGCTGTGAGATCGGCGATGTGACATAGCTTGTCTTCGAGGTGCGATATGATAGTTTTAGCGGGCCTTTGGACATGTGCTTTACCCGCATTCATATTTTTATAGATGGTATCGATTTGTACTAGACTTAGAGTAGTACCCCAGATTATGCGATCTGATGATAGTGATACCTGATATGTGATGAGGTACTGTGATATTGACCCCTACCCAGCTATTGGGATGCCGTACGACGATCTACCGTACGAGCCGATATTGATGATAGATCCGCACTCATGACTCGAAGATATCTTACGATATGTTATTGAGGCGGGATCACCGACTATCATATCTATATATATTGACTCAGATTAGGTGGTTTCTTACCCCTCCTGTCTAGATTACTTAGTAGGCATTAGACTGGACCGAGTCATACCTATTTCAAACTAACGAATCGGGGATATTTTAAAGATAGGCAGAAGGGTCATACGGATATTTTCAAATGATGTATCTTTCTTAAAACACCGTAGCCCTTGTTTTTCCAAAAGCCCTGATTCGTCTTATTTCAAATGGCACCCCTGCATGACTTGTACAGATTGGTGTAGATTCTTTACTTTTGCGTTGATTATTCGATTCCGCATATTCATGCTATTTGCATTGCATCGCTTGTACTGTGGTTATATTTCAGTCATGCTGCTGGGACACCAGCACCATTATCGATGATGCATATGTTCCACGTACACTTGTTGCCGGCTCACACACTCATCATCGATAATTGCCATGTCACTACACTGTAGTACTATTGCATTCAGTATATGATCCTTGCATGACATGATGATATGCATACCTTTCTTTACATGTCGCATACTTCATGCTTTTGATTATACGCATTGAGATATGTTGTTTCTATGATATTTCTGGATTTGGGAACCGAGAGTGTTTCAAAAGAGAATATGTCATTGCTTTAAAAACCCGGTTACCCTTGATATGATATTTCAGTGCGTCCACCATGTGTTTTCTCGGTGCTGAGAGCGACATGTGAAACCCGAATCGAGGAGTGGATGAGCTGATTGCGGGTACATGGTGGACCCGGTATGGTTCCCCTCGGCAAGATGATCGATGAGCTTTGCCGATTGAGCCTGGAGGCGGGCGAGTACCTACCGGTGATTGGTTGGACCTGGCGGTTATCCGGAGGATACTGACCAGAGTCGATGGATAGATTTGGGCGTCCTGCCGGGGCCGAGGGCCGATACCGCAGACAGAGCCCGCGGGCCGATCCGGACTGACGGAGCCCGATATATGAGGATTTATGTGCCGATGCTGGGCACAGTTTTCATGATGTTTTCGAGTGCCGATGCTGGGCACTCCGGTTCCATGATTTTGACGTGTCGCGAGGGACACGGGTGGGTTATATCCTCATATTTCCATGCACAGGTTTCATGATATTTACTTGCATGATGGTTATTGTCATTGGGTGACGAATGGACGGGATCCACGTGTGTGCAGATTTGATTACATTGATCATACCTCATATTCATGACATGCTATTACCTGAGGCACTAGCACGAGCACTTGGCATTACACTCATGTAGAGATTACATTGCCATTTTAGCATGCTTCAGCTTTATTCATATTGAGGTTTATTTATATCTGATCGTATTGACCTAGGATGGGTCATGCATTCGATCTCTGCTTGTAGATATTTTCTATTCACGAGTTGGCAACTCACCCCCGTTGTGCCCCAGTCCTTGCAGGTTTTTGCCGTACAGATTCCATAGCGGCATTTCTGGCACACTGCTTCCTTATGGGTGACTTGCTTGGATAAGTGGGTTCTTTTGTATCAGAACCGCCATTGTTCATGTATCATTTATTGTATCTAGAATTTCCATCAACCAAAACTTGTATATTGTTTCAGACTTAGAAAACAGTGTTGTTTTATTTCGACCTTAGAGTCGCGCTAGTAGTATTACGGTTTTCTGGCTGTTTTGAGTTTCTTTTTTTTTGGGTTTTGATCCTCGCCCTTTGGCGTTGTATATTATTATTGCTTGCGTGGTTGTGACCGTCGATGGACGAAGAGCTAGCTCCCGCTTGGGGATGCCTTTTATCATTTCATATATATTATTCTTGTTGTACCCTGTTCGGGGCCAGTTTTTTTCAAAGGAAACTCTGCCGAAATTTTCAGGAAAGATTACACATTTTTAAAAAATGCATATTCGGCTTGGTTATTTAAAAACTTTGATTTCCAAACATGATTTCCTTACTTTTCAAAAACAGTTTTCCTTATTTACTCTTTAAATGGTTTTAGATTGCTGGGCTTTTGGCTTACTTGGATCAGATGGGGTCCTATAGACTTCATATGGTTCAAGGGCCAGTCACGTGCTCTTTCGGGTCATGACAAAGTTGGTATCAGAGCGCTAGGTTGACCTTGGTTCGAGTCTAAATTTGACTATGTGGAACCTAGGGCGTTATCTATATAAGGAACTTAGGCTTGACCTTACGGAACTTAGACTTGGTCGAGGGGGTATTAGACCCGAACTTTCGTCGTGTAGGATGACCCTTGGTTGATGGAATAGGTGACTAAAGTAGAGTGACGTACCGTGGGTATGTTCCGCGGCATACTTACGACACGCCACTCCGCTTAAAAAACCTTAGGTTGTACATTTCCTTGCGTTGTGTCATATTCCTTCCTATGATCTATCTTCATCGATACTGGTTATGGTTTTGCTGCCGCGATTGCACGGGCAGAGCGAGCTACGGCTCGAGTTGTCAGCATGAGCTCGTCGCGGACGAGGACTGACCGGGGCGTGATTCCAGAGACATACGGTTGCATTGAGGCTTCGTATTTTGTGTTTCCGCACTATGGGCGTTTGACAGATCGCTGCTGTGAGATTTCTAGGATGTACCGGACGGTACCCGAGGATTGAGCCACTGATAGAGGCCAGCCAGGATGTGATGATCGTTGATGTATCGCTTATTCATGATGGTTGAGGCGCTGCTTAGCGTACCGACGAATAAGCCAGTTGCTGCTGCGAGTGATGAGATATCGCCCAGATGATTGGAGCTACTGCAGCATGAGCATATTCTTAGAGATGTGATAGTGAGTCGCTAGTCACCGAGGATTAATGACTAGGACATGTGGTTCGTTCGCTTACCCCGATGCGAGGTCATCAGATAGATTGATTCCAGCTAGAGACGACTTCACGCAGATTCGTTGAGAGTCGATTGAGACGATCGAATGTCAGGAACCCATTTTCCAAGTTTAAAGTATACGGAAAGACATGCAGGTGATTCTATGGACCCTCTAGAAGAATGAAACCCTAACTCGACTTAATGACCGTGTGAAAGCCTTTGAACCTTAGGGTTTACGGCAGTTCCGCGGCGCCATTAGTGAGGCTTGGGTTTGCCCTTCTACGGCTGGACCACCGACGCTGAGGCATGTACTCGATACTATTAAACTGTACTCAAGATGTTGATCTCTTGGGGGATTATAAGGTTCTGACGAGTCGATCGAATGTTTCGACATCATTCGGATATCATGTGATGGGATGCATTGCTTGGGAGACTCCAGATACGAGTATAGCCGTTGGAGTATAGTCCATGCAGCCACGATGAGACGAGTCCGAATCAGTCGACATTGAAGCAGAGTGAAGAAAAGAGTTCGCAAGAGATTTCGACGAGATGACGTCCCACTCCGCTGACATTAGAGATGTGATACGCACCTAGAGGCGTTGTATATGGATATATCTTCCAGACAGAAGCGCGATAAGTATGCAGCCGTTCCGGAACAAGAATTTGCTTCAGCAAGGGATGATGACTTCTGGGCAATTCGGCAGGGATGAGATTTGAGAAAGACTTCGACATGACCTTTCTGGAATACTATACGAGAAGACCTGACCCAGGAGTGGTCATATTGCGCACAACCAGCAGGCCAGAGTTAGCATTGTCGACGAGGTAGTTGACCAGATTCGGATAAAGGAACTTACCCAGATGCGTTGCGAATCGATCAAGGACGGACGAGTATTGAGTATTCCTCCGATGGTTGGGACGTGTTCCCGAGGACCTGTTCGGCCTGACATCTTCTACAGAATGATGAAGCTACAGAGTACGCGATTTCGAGTCCGTGTGAGAGACTTCAGATTGACCGTGGCCGAGAACAGTGCAGTGCGTAGATATGCATGGCGTGACGTCATAGTGGATGACGATAGAGACAGGTGGAACCAGAAGTTCGGGCGAGACGCTGACGAGCTGTCATTGCTTCCCGTCGAGACCAGAGGTCAGATATGCTTATAGAGGCATTGGGATGCAACCAGATTCCGAGAAATATTGTGCTGAGGACACAGATGTCTATCGAGTGAGAAGAGATTATGCAGGAGAGCCAGTCTCTGTACAGTTCGGCATAGGCAAGATCGGAAGAGACCTTGAGCAGGATTCCTTCCAGGACATTGCTGCAATGATGTTTGCACCCAGGATCAGATATGTGACATGCATTCAGAGAGCCAGAGGCCGACGCCAGTGATGGGCTGCCTCACGAGTGGTCGTGCGGATTGACCGATAGGTGACCAGGAAAGTGCAAGAACGGAATCGTTCCTGTCAGCACACCTGACCCAGCCGATGAGCCGATGGATTGCGAGTTGGTAATCTACAGGAAAGATCAGGAACCAGAGGCAGAGGACGCCAGCCGCGAGCAAGAGGCAAGTAGATATCTTGCGCCGCTAGCATCGGATGTACCGGTACCTTCTCGACCCTGAAGGAGGGTATACCGACGACGGTAATTATGATTTGTGATTTTGTGATTTGATTATCACGTATCCGTTGCTTTGGATTTCGGTATTTTGGGCGATCTATTCGCATGATTTAGTCTTGATGACTGAGTTTCATGATATTTGATTTTGTGCACCATGGTTGCTCCTACTGGGTATTTATACCTTGTACATAGTTATTACTCTTGAGCTGTTGATTGCGATTTCATGCCTATTTTATGCTGGTGATTTGATTTACGCTTCCAGCAGAGTTTCATGTAATTTTAGTGTTTTGATTTTGCACTCGGTATAGCTTATATGTGCTTGTAGTGCATCGATATGTGTTTTGTGCCCGCAGCTGCACACGTTTATGATTTTCTTCATATCTGGATACACTTGGTGTTGATGCTTACGTATTTGAGTTATTGCTTGGTATTTGTGCATGGGATGCACCAGTTCTATGCTTCGTGCACACCCGTTGCACCTAGATGTTGTTTTGTGCACATGTTTAGCGCATATATGGATTTTGATTTCCGTGCGCGTCAGACGCACAGGGTGGTGTTATGTGCATTTTTGGAATTTATTCCTTTTGGAGCAGTACATTTTTATGATGTGGGATATTTGCTTTCATACTGAGCAGGACTAGTCAGTGGACAGTGCCTGGATATATTTTGCATGCATCGATAGTTATCGAAGGGATTTCCGAAAAGCGAGCTATAGTCTCAGTATATACCTACGTGTCCGATATGACACAAAACGTTTTAAAAACAAGGAAACCCTTCTGATTATTTTCAAAATGGTGGAACGTGCTTATTAAACAAAGGATATATATACACATATATAGTTATTTTCTTATGAGAAACATCCGCCACTGTGCAGTGTTACGCGCATCGCACATCGACTTAAAAAGATTTGGCATACAGTTGCATCAGCTAATTACATGTATAGATTGGGTGTCTACATGTATAGTCTTGGTCCATATCATATTGATTTTGTATTGGATTTGACATTGTGTCGTTACCATGACTCCGATGATTGCGGATGCTTGATGGAGTGTTGCTTTTGAGTTATCTGCTCAGTACTCATGCGCATGCATTGCGCTATGATGTTTTATGTATAGATGATTTCGGAGCCCCGATGACTTGGAATTTGTATTGAAATATTTTAGTATTTGGGGGTTTAAATTTAAATTCGGGGACCGAATTTCTTTAAGGAGGGTAGATTGTAACGTCTTCAAAATAATAAAATATGATTTTTGGGAAATTTTATAATTTAATATTATTTTAATGAATACTTTAATATTCTGGTATAATTAAATACAGATAAATGGGGAGAAATTATGGAAAATTCTAAAATAAGGTATTTTAAGGAATTGCCTCGTTTTCTGTGCATGCCCCCATTTCCTCTAGTTTTGACCCTGAGTATGTCTAATTTTGACTGATTCCATCTAAGGTGAAATCTGGGTTGATTTTTCTATGTTGGTGTATAATTTGGGACTTGTTTTAGCATGGATTTTGGTATTTGGTGATTCATTCCTGTCGGGTGGCGTTTGGACGTCAACGACAAGTGGATTTTGATTGTGTTTACATGCGAGTCGATAGGTTTTTACCTATGCGGGTAGCGTGTGCTATTTTGGTTTCCGATGTGATTTTCATGTGCTTTAGCATTGTGATATACTTGTAGGTACCCCGCGTGATGTTGAGGCAAAGGAGGTGAAGATAGCGACATCGGCTTTGGCACACGAAAAGCAATGTGAGTAGATTTATATCTACGGGGAGAAGTCGGGTGGATGGCGTATAGCACCCCCGCAGTCCGTGGTGATGTATACGAATACGTATACACACGAATATTTATTATGTGTTGTTTAGGGTTATTGATGGTAATAATGATTTTTTGATGATAAGAATATATTGGTTTAGTATAGTGCGAACCCTAAAGTAGTGGTTGCACTCACACATACATTTACACACATACTTGCATTCATTCTTTCATTTATTAGAGTGCATATGATGGTGCGTATATCTACACATGGGTATGGAACTATGTGTTTATATACGGGATTTGAGGACGATACGTGGTTTGAGATGATACTTGATGTGAGGCCGTGAGATCGGCGATGTGACATAGCTTGTTTTCGAGGTGCGATATGATAGTTTTAGCGGGCCTTTGGACATGTGCTTTACCCGCATTCATATTTTTATAGATGGTATCGATTTGTACTAGACTTAGAGTAGTACCCCAGATTATGCGATCTGATGATAGTGATACCTGATATGTGATGAGGTACTGTGATATTGACCCCTACCCAGCTATTGGGATGCCGTACGACGATCTACCGTACGAGCCGATATTGATGATAGATCCGCACTCATGACTCGAAGATATCTTACGATATGTTATTGAGGCGGGATCACCGACTATCATATCTATATATATTGACTCAGATTAGGTGGTTTCTTACCCCTCCTGTCTAGATTACTTAGTAGACATTAGACTGGACCGAGTCATACCTATTTCAAACTAACGAATCGGGGATATTTTAAAGATAGGCAGAAGGGTCATACGGATATTTTCAAATGATGTATCTTTTCTTAAAACACCGTAGCCCTTGTTTTTCCAAAAGCCCTGATTCGTCTTATTTCAAATGGCACCCCTGCATGACTTGTACAGATTGGTGTAGATTCTTTACTTTTGCGTTGATTATTCGATTCCGCATATTCATGCTATTTGCATTGCATCGCTTGTACTGTGGTTATATTTCAGTCATGCTGCTGGGACACCAGCACCATTATCGATGATGCATATGTTCCACGTACACTTGTTGCCGGCTCACACACTCATCATCGATAATTGCCATGTCACTACACTGTAGTACTATTGCATTCAGTATATGATCCTTGCATGACATGATGATATGCATACCTTCCTTTACATGTCGCATACTTCATGCTTTTGATTATACGCATTGAGATATGTTGTTTCTATGATATTTCTGGATTTGGGAACCGAGAGTGTTTCAAAAGAGAATATGTCATTGCTTTAAAAACCCGGTTACCCTTGATATGATATTTCAGTGCGTCCACCATGTGTTTTCTCGGTGCTGAGAGCGACATGTGAAACCCGAATCGAGGAGTGGATGAGCCGATTGCGGGTACATGGTGGACCCGGTATGGTTCCCCTCGGCAAGATGATCGATGAGCTTTGCCGATTGAGCCTGGAGGCGGGCGAGTACCTACCGGTGATTGGTTGGACCTGGCGGTTATCTGAAAGATACTGACCAGAGTCGATGGATAGATTTGGGCGTCCTGCCGGGGCCGAGGGCCGATACCGCAGACAGAACCCGCGGGCCGATCCGGACTGACGGAGCCCGATATATGAGGATTTATGTGCCGATGCTGGGCACAGTTTTCATGATGTTTTCGAGTGCCGATGCTGGGCACTCCGGTTCCATGATTTTGACGTGTCGCGAGGGACACGGGTGGGTTATATCCTCATATTTCCATGCACAGGTTTCATGATATTTACTTGCATGATGGTTATTGTCATTGGGTGATGAGCGGACGGGATCCACGTGTATGCAGATTTGATTACATTGATCATACCTCATATTCATGACATGCTATTACCTGAGGCACTAGCACGAGCACTTGGCATTACACTCATGTAGAGATTACATTGCCAGTTTAGCATGCTTCAGCTTTATTCATATTGAGGTTTATTTATATCTGATCATATTGACCTAGGATGGGTCATGCATTTGATCTCTGCTTGTAGATATTTTCTATTCACGAGTTGGCAACTCACCCCCGTTGTGCCCCAGTCCTTGCAGGTTTTTGCCGTACAGATTCCATAGCGGCATTTCTGGCACACTGCTTCCTTATGAGTGACTTGCTTGGATAGGTGGGTTCTTTTGTATCAGAACCGCCATTGTTCATGTATCATTTATTGTATCTAGAATTTCCATCAACCAAAACTTGTATATTGTTTCAGACTTAGAAAACAGTGTTGTTTTATTTCGACCTTAGAGTCGCGCTAGTAGTATTACGGTTTTCTGGCTGTTTTGAGTTTCTTATTTTTGGGTTTTGATCCTCGCCCTTTGGCGTTGTATATTATTATTGCTTGCGTGGTTGTGACCGTCGATGGACGAAGAGCTAGCTCCCGCTTGGGGATGCCTTTTATCATTTCATATATATTATTCTTGTTGTACCCCGTTCGGGGCCATTTTTTTCAAAGGAAACTCTGCCGAAATTTTCAGGAAAGGTTACACATTTTTAAAAAATGCATATTCGGCTTAGTTATTTAAAAACTTTGATTTCCAAACATGATTTCCTTACTTTTCAAAAACAGTTTTCCTTATTTACTCTTTAAATGGTTTTAGATTGCTGGGCTTTTGGCTTACTTGGATCAGATGGGGTCATATAGACTTCATATGGTTCAAAGGCCAGTCACGTGCTCTTTCGGGTCGTGACATATAGTTAGAATCAAGAACGTATGGGCAAGCATATCGAGTATCCTGGAGAATATATATGTATGACATGAAAAAATATAGGAACACTTAAACTAACCTATGAGCATAATACATAAGAAGCTAATTAGATCGGAAATAAGAACGTTATTTTGTTTCAGTGTTCTTCAAAAGCCAATTCTATAGCAAACAATATAACCAAAGACATAAACATCTTTCGCCGCTGCAAAAATAATCGAAAACATAAAGATAAGGCTTATTATTGCAGAAACTCCTTGAGGGTTTCAACAATTGGCAGAAAAACTACCAAAAAGTTTTTAATCTCTAAAAAGCTAACCCGACTAACGCCGTGTCAGCACTAATGGTGCCATATTAACGCTACATCAATGCAACTAGTTAATGTAGAGTGTTTTTCGTCATCGCATGGAGATGGATGTGTACGTGCTTTGGACGTGTACCGATTCCCCCAGCTTAGGGTAGGCAGGGGTTTATTGATCATGGAGATCTTTTCTCCAACAACCGCGGGCAAACTTGTTATTAATTACCCCTCGTTTTTGACGCGAGAGAACCTCCGATTAATGGGTCATACGGGTCATGCAATCAGTATGCAATATGTATGGTGTGTTTGAAAACAATTTTGGTCATGGTTTGAACATTTTGAGGGCCTCACAGAGTTTACGGGAAAAGTGTTCTGAGTGCATTGGAGAGTTCCGTGAGGGGCAAGGGTAAGAGAAAGCGAGAGATGAGGACATCTCCTTAGAAGATTCCGCAAGCGGGTATCTCTTTAGGAGATATCCGCAAACGGGTATCTCAATGAGGATATCCGCTATCCGCAAACGAATATCCGATATTCGCTGCGGGTATCTCCTTTGGGGTTATCCGAAGCGGGAATCATGTTGGTAGAGGAAACTCCCCTTGTGGGGATTTTCGAGATTGATAATCCCCTTGCGGGGATATCCAAGGGCAGGAACTCCCCTTGCGGGGCTCTCCGCGGGCACACGGTGATAAAAGCCAATGGCTTTCATCGGGTCCTTTGATCGAATATGTTTACTCGGGATGAAAGCAATAGGCTTTCACCCCGAGGGCTCTTCTTTTCTCTTGTTCTCAAAGTTTGATGAAGAAATATTGCTCCTTTATTGAGTTTGGATCTTGAATTTTGGGTTCTTTAAGATGGGGCTTTTCTTCAAGTGATGGATTCCTTTTTAATGGGTTCTATTGGGAAAGAGATAGAGAAGATGAGAGAGACCCAAAAGAATTTCTTTTTTCCTTGGGGTCTCTCTTAAGAAGGAAGAAGAGAGATCTTGGCTCTAAATGAGAGGGGAGACACAAAACCCTAGAGATTGCAAAAAGAATCAAAAGTTGTTATTTTTTCATACGTTTTGCCTTTTATAGGCTCACACTTTTATATCTTGCTCTTTGGGCTTTATAACTTTAGCTTTTTACCCATTTTTTACACGTGCACTTTTTGCACCTTAGTTCTTGGGCTTTACAAAATTTAGGCTTTTTGCATATTTCTTTTACATGTCTTCATTACTAAATTACATGTCATATTAATCAATTGCATTTTCCTTCTCTTTCCTAGGCATAAGGCCGGCTCTCATAGGCCGGACTTGGGCCCACTTGACTTTGACTTTTTGGCTTTGATAATGGGGTGTCATTTTTTACCCAACAGTTAACTTACAGCATTATCAAAATTGCAAAAAATACCAAAATACCCTCTTCAGCTACCTCGCTCTCATCCTAACCCTAATCTAACCCGGCCATCAACGCTACTGGGGCCCAGACACCATTCCCATCATCATCTCCTCCTTCCTCTATACACCTAACCATAACTTAGCTTTTTATTCGCTTGTTCTTCACAAAATCCTAACCTCAACCTTCCATTCCTCCCCCAGCCTCATCTCAACCCGACCCTCACCCTCCCTACCACACTGCATCGCCAACTCCGCACTCACCTCCCTCCCTCCAACCCCATCTCCATTATTTCCCCTCTACCATCTCTTCCTCCATGATCTCCACCTTCAACTTCATCCACCACCTCCCACCGACCTCCACCACCTCCATCATCACTTGCTCAACCACCGTCTCCACTTGCTCAACCATTGCTTTCCCATCCTCCACCTCCCATCAGCCTCCTCCATCACTTGCTCAACCACCGTCTCCACCACCTCCCACCAGCCGTCTCCACCGGTCACCGCTGCCATCTCCTCCGGCCACCACGTCCACTCATTGTCATTGATATTTAATTACCCATTATTAAAACCTTTTAATAAAATAAATAATTATAATAATTTATTTATTTAGTTATTATAATAATTTATTTATTTAGTTGTAATAAATATTCATTATGACACCATCAATATTTTCTTTATTGGTTATATTTCTATATGCCCTCACCCTGATCTGATATTGCAAGTGTTTGCTTAAGTTTTTGTGCTACTTGGTTTGTTTTGGTTACCTCCTCAATTGTTTTTGGTGGTGGAAATTAAGTCTAAGTTGTTATGCCTAAAATCTTGTTTCATAAAAAATGACAAAGTTTCAGTTGATATACATGTGTGGTTGTGTGGAGTGTTCCTGTAAGTTTGGTCTTTTGCAACTATTTTACTCTGTGAGTTTTGGGTGTTTTGCTTTCAGATACCTCTATGTGATATCATTATCATTGTATGTCTTTTTAGGGCTATGATTAGTTGTTTTTCACTTCACTGAAACATTATACGAGTTTTGAAGCCTTGAGAGATTATATTAGGTATTCTTGCTTTACTTTGTCTGTACATTGCTTGGATGTTATAGCTGGAGGGTTTCTTGAGGTGAATAAAGATCTACCTTAAACTTTGCTTTCAGGTAGGTGAAGATGAAGATGCTGCTTAAAGATTCGGATGGGAGTCTTCTGCTTTGTTGTGTGCCTGCTCTTGTTCTCAGATCTTCTCTTTTCTGTTTTTTCTTTTTCTTTTCTTTTTTGATTTGGCCTTGTTATGTTGTGACTTTGTAAACAATCGGTTTTATTTTAAATATAGTTTTAGTGAGACGGGTATTTTTACCCTGCTCTTACTCTGTCAAAAAAAAGTATTTAAAGGGCAAAAATGTCATTTCGCAGAGTTAACGTCATTAAGTGTTGACCGGTGTTGACCGACATTACCCTTAGTCAAGGTAGTTTTTTTTTAATTACGAGCTTTTGGGCAGCTTCTCGCCAAACGCTTAAACCTTTAGGGAGTACTTCAAAAATAAGCCTTCTTATACTAATATTGTAAAGATGAAGTAGATTTTAAAAGCAAGGTCAAAGTCATGAACCATGGATATAGAAAGCATGTGTGTGACACGAGCCAAGTTAGTTCAAGTTAAATAGGGTGCTGAAAAATTAACTTAGACAATATATGATAGCAAGTCAGAAGATGGAAAAAGAGAAGTACTCATATTCATATGCCTACCTTTCGCAGAATTAACTTGACTAAGAACATATTCTCTTTCCTGAGGATCAAGTAACAATTGCTGGGCTTTTGCCAAAGCTGCCATGATCAACATTTCTGTCTGTTAGCAACAACTCTAACCTTTTGGCTATTTTTATAAAAGAAAAAGAAAAGAAAAGATGAAGTAATACAGTTTTCACAGAACTAATATTTTGCGTCATAAATTCACATTTGACTCCAAGAAACTTAAGATAACTTGCATCACAACTACACATAGGAGATAGAAAGTACGCATGCATTAAAAACCAAGAGCTTAATTTCCATATCAGGTTCACTGAGAATGCAAAGATCAATGAGAGGATAAGCAACAGATTCAAATTTAGCTTTTTTAAGGAAAACTTGCATCAATCTTGTACACATATTCACAATAACTCTCTGATATAAGGGGAAATTTTTTCTTCAGACATCAATTAATATTATGTAATGATATCAGATGTGTACCTCGCTATATAGCCATTGGACAACTTGTCTCGTTTGCTTTCCCATCTGCATATGTCTCTCTTGGACGAAGTTGGACTCTCCTTTGCATGTTTGCATTTTTTTTCAACGGACAGTAAGGTTCCATCCTTTAGCAATGTATTATGAATGACTTCTTACATTCAATCTCAACTTTTGATTCAATATTTCAACGTTCACTAATCAACTCAAAATCAAGTTCGATTCTTCAACAATTCTACCCTAAAGCATTTCATCCTGCCTTTTTCATCACAATGAGAAGGCAAGAATTGCGGGTGTAATTTCCATAAAATGTCAAATCTTAAACATTGGTGCTATCTTTCCAGGTGAGACAACTAAAGGAAAATAAGATTATACTAAAGCGTAGAAACTAGAAAGCCAGTAGAAATTAGACAACCTAGATTTAGCCAAAAGTATGACTGAGCTTTGAGCTCCTAATACCAACAATTTCAAACTTTTTCATAGAGTAACAGCAAGTCCATGAAAAGAGGGAAGATGATAAATAGGCGTTACTGTAAAGTATCAGATTCAACAAGAGCATAGTATACATCAGTTCAAGTAGAAAAGCATGGGGGTAACTTAACATATTTGATGGATCACACAAGTGGGTGACTTTGGTAACATTAATTCTGCTAGCAAGGGCCCCCACGCAATGCACGGGTACAAAGTTCAAAGGCAAGAAAAATCATATTAATTTAAAAGTTTATTGCTATATGGTTTGTAAGATAAAATATCTCATATTCGTGAACTTCATATATAAAAAAATATGAAGGACTAACTTGCAAATACTTCGGTATTTTTCTTCGGTTTTTCAATATCCCTGCTATAGCATAAAAAAATCGCAAAATTTCCTTTTTTCTTTGGTTTTTCAATATTTTGTTTGTTATAGCACACAAGAATCACGAAATGTACAAATATCTTGTCTTCAAATATTCAATATTTTGCACGCCAACAAACGAATACAGTGTAATTTTAAATATCTCAAAATTTCTGTTTTCTTTGGATTCCTGGTGTATTGCTATAGCACACAAAAATCATGAAATTTTCAAAAATAAAATATTTATGTTTTCTTCTGTTTTCCATGATATAGCACATGAAAATCGCAAAATTTTCAGTGTTCTTCCTTCTTTTTAATATTATGCTAGAACACGAAAAAGACGAAAATTATCAAATTATTCAGTTTCTTCAGTTTTTTAATATTTACATTCTATAACACATGACAATCGCGAAATTTACAAAAAATCCCAATATTTTCTGGGGGGTTTTCAATTTTACAATATTTTGCACGCTATAACACGAAAATTGCGTAATTTTTAAAAATCTTAAACTTTTCGACATTTTTCGATTTTTCAAAATTTTGCTTTGCTAGATCACGAAATTTTCAAAAATCTCAAAAATTAATTGTGCTCTTAGGTTTTTAATATTTAACCTGATATAGCACATGTAAATCACGATATCTTCAAAAATCCAAAAAAAATCAATTTATTGCATGCTATGCACATGAAAATAGTGAAATTTTTAAAAAAATCTTTAAAATTCGGTTTTCTTCAAATATTCAATATTTTGCATGCTAGCGTACGAAAATCGTGAAATTTTAAAAATCACAATATATTCTGTTTTATTCGGATTTTCAATATGCTGCTTGCTATATCACACAAAAATCATGAACTTTCAAAAATCAAATTGTGTTTGCTTTCATTTTCAATATTTTGTTTCTTATAACACATAAAAATCGTAAAATTTTCAAAAATCTCAAAATTTTCTTTTTTTTTCTTTTTTCCATTATTTTGCATGCTATACATATAGCACATTAAAATCATGAAATTTCAAAAATCTCAGAATTTTCTGTTTTTCGATTTTTCAATAAATTTACTTGCTCATATTTTTAAAGAACTTCCGGATATCAAGAAGACAAAAAAATATGTAAAGTCAAAAAAGGAAAAAGGTCGCCGGTTGATATTAAGAACCTGACAGAATAAAGAGTTCCTGTCCGAGTGACCAAGACTTCGAATAACTGGGCAACACACGAAATCATGAAAATTAAAAAAAAAACAATTTTTTTGCTTTCTTTAAATTTCCAATATTTTGCACACTGCAACACACGAAAATCGCAAAATTTTCAAAATTTTATGTCCTTTGGTTTTACAATATTTTGCTTGTCATAGCATACAAAAATCGTAAAATCTTCAAAAATATGAAAAATCTGTTTTA
This sequence comes from Agapanthus africanus, assembly GCA_030015575.1. Taxonomy (NCBI): domain Eukaryota; kingdom Viridiplantae; phylum Streptophyta; class Magnoliopsida; order Asparagales; family Amaryllidaceae; genus Agapanthus; species Agapanthus africanus. The sequence continues at coordinate 27,891,097 of JASDDO010000022.1, forward strand.
TTCGGTTTTTTCAATATTTTTCGAATGTTATAGCACACGAAAATCGCAAAAATTTCAAAGGTCTCAATAATTGATGTTTCTTTCCTTTCCTATATTCTACATGTCATAGCACAAAAATCTCAAAATTTCCAAGAATCTCAAAAAAATTTGTTTTCTTCCTATTTTCAAAATCATGAAATTTTCAAAAATCTTAAACTTTTTGTTTAATTTTAATATTTTACATATTATATATCAATAAAATAGTGAATTTTGTAAAAATGTCAATTTTTTTGTTTTCTTTGGTTTTTCTATATTTTCTGCAATATGAAACGAAAATCGCAAAAAAAATAACTCCAAAAAAATACTCTTTTCAATATTTTTGCTAAAAAATCCTAAGTAGTGATAAAAAATAAAAAAAGATTTTCAAGAAGGGGGCGATCAAAAAATTTCTACCATATAAGTCTAGTTGTATTGAATAAAAACGTGATAAATATTGAGCGGGGAGCCGATAAATTTTTTACCATGACTCAAATGTAGTAAGAATTAAATAGGGGTTAGGTAACAATTTTTCCACTGAAGTTCAGACTAGATAAGGGAATATTTCAAGGAACATTCTCTTATATAGCTTTATATGTATTATATAAATAGATAGATAGACTCATTATATTGGTGAACAAAATTGAAATAAACTTTGATTTAGTTGCTTTATATTAAAAATGTAATTCCATTTTAAGAAAAAAACTCATCCAACTTTGAATTATTCCCCTTTTAGCCATTACATGATCTTGTTTTCTAGTTTATCGAACCCTAATGCACAGTCTATCAAGAAAATTCGCCCAACTTTCGCTAAGCAGCAACAGCAGCAAAACTTTTATACCAAATTTTTGGGTTCCGCTATATGAATCCATTTAACTTTGCCGGTGTTGTGGTTAAATGTCTTAATCTTTCACTGCTTGTCCAAGCCAAGATAAAGGAGGATCGTGTTTGGTAGTCGACGGCCAACGTAAAACATGACCGAATCTTTATGAAATGAATCCTAAAGAAATTTTGTTGGGACGTCCCCACCGGGCATGCTACATCGTTACCACCCTGATGTGATGATATGCATGGTGGTTTGCTAGGGCATCCCTTGAAAGCGACACGTTACATTCATACCACCCCGATACGATGACAAGTGAGCAAGAATGGGATAGGAGCAGGGAGATAACTAGGGATAGCACAAGAGATAGGAATAGGCTTAGGATTAATTGATTAAGAAAAGGTGAACTTATTCAAGAGAGTAAAATTAGGTTAGCTGCGTGGATATAGTTACGCTTACCGGAAAATTGATGGAGTTAGGAGATACAATGATTCAAAGAAAGATTAGTATAAGTTTGGACATGCTCAACAGAGACCAAATCAATGCCCCGATTAGAAAAACTGACAAAATTGCAGTTCATGACGGAACTAATGATAGTAGACCTAAATAAATATGAATAGAGATAATTAAAAACGATATGTTGATTGCTACGTTAACTGAGGAGACGGTTCTTAACAGAGGAGAATGGAAGAGAAGGATTCATACAGCCAACATCAAAAAAATTGGGATGAAGGCTCGTTTGTTGTTGTCGTCGCTATATGAATCCATTTTGTCCATTTTGCTCTGCTCAGTGCCATCGCCTCAGTTAAATTTCCAAATAACATATCCTTCCTAACTATCTCAATCCATGATTGTTGCCATCGACTACAATTTTATCTCTCAAGTTTTAGACTGACTAGCAAAAATGTATTAAACGAGATGATACGACATCAAGAAACAAATAATCCCCGTGCCCACTACAGCGAAAACACATAAAAAGTTACCTCCAAACGCCTCCTTTGCTTGAGGATGCTTGCATTTATCAGGGTGAACCATCAAAGAAAGCTGCAAAACAATCCAATTGCAGGTTTATAGAGAACGAAAAATCGGTCGCAACCGAATCAATAAGAAGCTAAATTCAATTCCACCTTTCGATATTGTTTCTTCACATCGTCAGGAGACGAATCGAAAGACAAGTTGAGATGCTCAAAAGGGTTCAATTTGAAGCATGAAAGTATCCTGCAGCATGCAACAACAGTTAAACCCTAAGCCGAGCTCTATAGATGCTGAAATCAATAGAATTGATCGAATTAATCAAAATGAAATGAAATGATTTGAGAGAGAGAGGCACCTGAGGACCTCGTTGTCTCTCTCGACTTCGCCGACCTCAGCCATGAAGCTCTTCATGAGGAGATCCTCCTCTGTGAGGTTCGCCATGGCTTCTCGATTTTTTTTGCTTTTCCCCCCTCTTTTTTTCTCTTTTTTCGTTCTGGCTTCGATTTGTCGCCGGAGAGGGGAGGGCAATCTACGACCGTTTCCGATTGGGTTTGGGAGAATGGCGTGTGATTGTGTAATGGATGCAAGGCCCTCAAGTTAGAGCTCTCTCTGACTTGTAAGCCCATGGGCCAAATATTTGTAGGCCTGTTATATTTATCTATAAGTTTTTCGTTTAACCCGGTATTTTCATTGTGAAACCATGTGGTTGTGTTTAACGCGACTTAATCTTTAAAATTATTACTCGAACCTTCGTAATTATGATCCGTTTAAGCAAAATGAATAAGATGGAACCTTCGTGATTATGGTCTTTCTAAGCAAAATGAATAAGATGGAGTGAAATAAATGATAAAAATGATAAATTTGAGTGCAAAATTTAATGAAGTTTGGAACAATAAATATTTTTGTGTTGATTGCTAAATAAAAATAATAATCATAATACTAATGGAAATGGCAATAGTGTTCATTTACCGTTTTTGTACCGGATATACCAAGGAAAGTTTACCATTGAAGATCGAAAGGGTGCAATTTCGGGCTGAAGGAAAAGGTGATTTTTATAACAGTTTAGACAATTTAAGAGGGTATATACAATCACAAAGAGTAGACTGCAAAGATATATACAAAAAAATCTTACTGAATTTCAATTTTTAAAAAAACACTTTCTGCCTATCTACAATTAGTAAATTTTGAATATGCGATCCTCGTATGCATCGTATGCATGATCTGATATTCAATCATGCAAATTTAATTATTCTCTCTGCAATCAATAAATTGACTTATGCATTATGAAAATTGAAACGGAGTGTTTTTAAAGTGTTTATTGTTTTTATATCGGGTGTCCTTCGTCTTCTTTTCGCTATCGTTACCAACATCATGGTCATTCTTGGTCCCCTCACCATATTTTTTTGACCTTTTTTTGGATTCGATCCCAGTGACCTCTCGTTTTGAAGGAAAAGTTATGCCGGCCAAGTTATGCCTGGTTGGTTAATTGGTCACTTGGCTGCATTCCACACAACAAATGAGTATTAAGAGAGTATGCCTCTGTGATTTTCTTGTAGCACTCGACCCTTTTAATTTTCCCTTGCCTTAATGTTGCATTGAACTTTTCTTTTTCATATGACAAACTTCCTAATTGTGTGATAGTTCTTTTGGTGCATTAACATTGTTTGTGGTAGCAACAGAGAAAGAAGCGGCCATGCCAATGACGACAATGTCGCAACAAGCAAATGGCAATAAAGACAGTGCGGCAAGCAAAGCCAAAGCAAAAAGAACAGACATGGTGACAAAAGCAATGAAATGATAGTGGTAACAAATGCTAAAACGCGTCTCCAGCATGTAACAAGCTGCCTCAATAATCACGATAAAAACAAATACACTCACATCAATAGACATACCTTATATTCATAGGCATATGTATGTGTGGAGGGCCCGGGACTGATTTATGTCTGAACCAGTGGTCCAGTGGTCCGCCCATAGGCGAGAGGGAGCGGTCGCCACCCTTGAACTTGGCGAGCTCCCCTTGGGCCCCACTCCCTCTCTTCCTCCATGTCGTCGGTCTTGGCTTCTGGGTCGAAGAGATGGAGGGAGATAACGAAGAAGAAGAAGCGGCGGCGGCGGCGGCGGCGGAGGAAGAAAGCACAAGGAGATGACGGCCTTGGCCTCTGTGATTTTCTTTTTCACTGCCATGCACAACACTTGTATCCCTATATATATTTCTTACCGTAGACACCTGCTCCATTCGTCCAAAGTTCTTTAAATACCCAGATTCACCTATAAACAGGTTTTTTTGTTAAATCAAACAATTATTTGATCGGTTTAGAGTTGAATTTGAGAGTAATACTTGGGCCATATTTGGATAGCCACACTCCAACGAAACAAAAGCCTAAATTCATTTTTTACATTGGATTGAGGCAATCCTTTTTTTTTGTTGGGGTAAATTTTTGATAAACAATTTTAATGAAAAAGTACCCAAGAATATCCCTGATCCATGATACCGGAGGGAGGGGTGGACAAGAAGTTAGAGAAGAAGGAACCTCATCGTCTATCCCGGTTTTTAAACACAATAAACTTTCTTCCCCAAAAAAGAATTTCAGTCTCCACACAGCTGCCTCGCTAGCGAAGGGTCTTTCTGGGTGGGGAGACCGATCGTAGGGTGCCTTCACCTCTCCCAGCAAGAAAATGGATTATATGCAATTGAAATATAGCACGTGTTATTCAAACCAATTGAGCGCTAGCGCAAGTTTCTAAGGTTTCTTGCTGGTCAAAATCCTGTCATTCCTACCCATTACTTCTCCTATGGGCAGTAACGAGGGCGTAGCTTGAGATCGATTCAAATTGGACAAAAAATCTAGTTTAATTTGGATTTTAAAAATTGATAAAGACCCAATTTTTCTAATCCAATACTATATATCTCTTAAAATGCCACATCAATTTCTTTTTCTCTTTCTCTTTCTCGCTTTAATCCTATTCTTATCCTAATCATCCAAACATGGATTATGTTACCCACATTCATTCCTATTTTTGCTATTATCTCTATAATTATAACTCAAACTCATGAGACCTAAAAAAAATCCACGTTTTTTCCTTTTTAAATTGCAAAAAAAGGAGGAAAAACCATGCGGGTGTTTTAGAGCAGGAACATACCGTGTCGTTCTCTCATATGTATGTAATTACCTTTATATCCTTCGGCAATTCTCAATACAAACTATTTTTTCTTTGGAAAATGAACAAATTTAGTCAAAAAGTCATTGAACTAATGAGTATCAAGGAAGCATACAAAAATCATGACACATTATGATTTTTCCTCATCATACATGTGCATAGCACATGCATATCTCTACTATTATAATCCAAACCCATGCCTAACATGACAAAAACCACATGGCATTTCCTCATTTTTTTCGGGGGAAAAAGCAAAAAAAAAAAAAAACAAGAAGTTCCCTCATTCTTCTCTCAACCCCCATGTTTCCACCTCATCCCCCTCTCTCTCACCTCCCAATGCGACCTTCTCTCTTTCCAAGACCTGAATCTGTTTTTTAAATTCACAGAGGACAAAAAAAAAAAAATATGCGGAGCACGTGCATCTTACTAGTTATTAATGACCCAAACCCTTCATGTGGTGATGCCATTATTGCATCATTTTGCATAAGAAAATTAATCAAAACAGGAGAAAAATCTATTGCCCCATGCTTCACCCTGTTTGCATCATCTATAAAAAAACTAAAGAATATCCGGTCATCTCTCTCACACCTCCTTGGAAAAATGACCAAAAAAATACTTAATTCGTCTCTCTCTCTCACATGCATCTCCCCCCAAAAGACAAGAGAACACGGAATCTCTTATATTTTCCTAACAAATTTTACAATATCTATGCAAAACATATTTTTACATTGTTTTCAAAATATGAGTTGTTAGCTCAACCATTTAACTAGGAAAGTAACAATAAAACAACCGATCGAGGAAAAAACATCTATTTAAAAATAAACAGCACGGAACAACAAACGTAATCTTTGTTAATAAAAGAAGATTTTTTTTCATCTCAACAACATTTTCATGCAATGCCGAAGATAATTTTTTTTTATGCACTCTCTCAGTCGGTGGCGAATTCAGGATTTTTGTCCAGGTGTGGCGAAGACCGGAGTTCATATACATTGCCAATAATTGGATGGATTTTGGAGTTGGTTTAGATAAGTTTATGAAAGTTCGATTTTCTAAACTCTACTCCATTGCCAACAAAAACGAAGATAAAAACCGATTTTTTTTGAAGTAGGAATCAGATACCTTTCTTGGAGGGAAGGGATGAACTGAAATCCTCGACATCAAAGCCTAGTGCAGTTGATAAACATAAATGCCATCGCCATTGCTGCCATCGACATCCCCTTCTGAAAAATCCATATCCCAAAAACCTAAATTCACAATCTTATTCCCGACGACAACCACAGTCCGATCCCAAAACGGCAGGAATCGAACACTCAGTATCTTCTCACTCACCGCCTTTGCCACGTTTCATGACCAAATCGGATCTCGAATCAAAACCCTCGATTTTCAACATACCCGAACCCAATTCAACCTAAGACGAGTTTTTGATCGATTTGACGAAGTCAGCACTAGAGCCGCCGGGGGCCCAGAGACGAAGGCACCGGTGATGAGGAGCGAGCCCCACTTGCGAGGTGGGGGTTCGAATCGAGGGGCACGGGTTCGAGGGGCGGGGGGTTCGAGGGTTCGACGAGGGTCAAGGGGTGAGGTTCAGGGGGACGACCGTCTTCCTGGTCTATGCGTAGATCCGCTCCTGCCCTTAGTGCGATGCATACACGTTGTTCAAAATATACACACGTGTATCGTCCGCGCAAGGCTTTAACCCTAACCAACCCGACATGGCTTTGAGGTTGGCATACATGTTAAATTTGGTAAACAAAAATTGGCCTTGTGTAGTTAAATCTTATGACTTTCGGGTCGGGCTCGGACGGATTTGGTTCGAACCCGACCCGTTACCTGTTTCAATTCCCTTTAGATCCCTGGCACAATCTCTCTCCTAAACCTTCCTCATAAAAACTAGGGTTTCACCTCTCTCTCTCAAAAATCCCCACCATGGATTCCTCAATCGCTCGCCAAACGTGGGAGCTCGAGAACAACATCAGCCCCATCGACGCCTCCGCCTCCTCCTCCTCCTCCTCCAGCGCCGCGGAGTCCGACGCCATTTACTACTACGACGAGGCGGCGCAGGCCAAGTTCCAGCAAGAGAAGCCATGGACGCAGGACCCCAACTACTTCCGCAAGGTCAAGATCTCCGCCCTCGCGCTGCTCAAGATGGTGGTCCACGCTCGATCTGGGGGCACGATCGAGGTCATGGGGCTGATGCAGGGGAAGACTGACGGCGACACGATCGTTGTCATGGACGCGTTCGCCCTCCCTGTCGAGGGGACGGAGACTCGGGTTAATGCGCAGGCGGATGCGTATGAATACATGGTCGATTACTCGCAGTCTAATAAGTTGGTGAGTCGATGAGAGATTGAAACCCTAACCATGTTAGAGGAAACTTAATCTTTATCATGATTTTGTTTGTTTCTAGTTGAAACCCTAACCCTAGCATTGATTACATTGTTCAGCATGGCTGCTGATATTGTTTTGTTAGTGCAAGTAAGTTGAAAATTAGTATGGTCGTGGCGTAGTTGGGGAAAATATTCACAAGAGTTTCTTTCACAATTTTTGCCTTAACCACAAAATATTTTTAAATTTTTTTTAAAGAAATTTGCTGTGCTGAGTAACTTGTTGATTATTGCTATACGGACAATCAAATGCATCTCCAATCCAAATCCTTAAGGGGCTGTTTGGTTGCACTGAAAAATAGAGCCACAATGGACTCTTGTTTCCAGTGATTGTCCGGCAATATGAGAAGCAAAAGTTGTAACATAAGCTGCATAATGCAACAAAGTTCCATAGCAAATGTTTGTTTAGTTTTGTTGCAGTGAATGCTGCAACTAATGCAATTTAGAGAAATTACTAGGGGTGCAACGATGATCCCTACAATTCTCCAAATCCGAAATAATAGAAAATGTTGCAATCCCTTTTATATTTAATTCTATGAGATTTGAACCGCAACAAAATTTACAAACCCAAACAAGGGATTTGGGAGATACTACATGCAGGAAATGATGCACTCCCCATTGCAATGTTGTAACAAGGTTTGAAAGGCCGATTGATTGGTGGTTTAAAGTTTCAGCTAGCAACCACACTGCATAATAAACAATGTTTAAAGGTTGAATGACCGCATAATTGTTTTTGTGCTGAATATGTTGTGCACGAACATTTGATTAGGCATGCATAAGATGCACATTACCTATCCATTAGCCTAATACACAAACTCAATGTTCACTTGATGAAGGCTCCATTCTTTCTTATTTTTCCACATTGACCTATCCCCCCCCTCTTTTCCGACTTTTTCACTGCATATATATTGAAAAATCTATTTTTGCATAGTTTTGCATAGTCCAATTATACGGATATGCGTTGGCCTTCCAAACAGAGAACAAATACATGTTTTACAACATTGTTCCGCTGTGTAAAAAAATCAAGCCTTCGTTGTCTTCCATTGATGTACACACATGCAATATTGGAAAGGAAGGCACTTGACGTTTTACGCAACTGATAATAAAATATGATCAATTTGCTTAACACCTGAATAGTTTGGTAGTCCTGGCTATATTTAATAGAAAAACTTCCAATGAACATTGACCTGATTCTGATTTTAGTACATAGAGTGCTTGATTGACAACAACTCCAATTCTTTAAGAAGGCCAATGTGTAAAGACCAACCCAAGTTTATTCTTAAGGAATGTTTTTATACCTTGTAGAGTCTACCTTAAGTACCAATATATGCTTAAAAACCTTGCCAATTCTCTCAACACTACCGCACAATTTGAACTCATTTGTTTTGACCAGAACAGAGTAAAAATTATGAATTGACAATCCTAGTTTATTTTGTTATTTGGCATTGCTTGTTATGCTTGAAAAGGAAACTATAAAAATGATTTTCTTGTTGTAGTTCTATTGCTAAGTGAACATGACCAAAGCCATCAATAACACATTGAATACTGCTCTAGTCCTAATTTTTAGTCTCTTTTTTTTGGAGTAAAGAAAGTTGCTAAACCCAAGTTTCTCTCATAGAAGTTTTTGCTGTTACCTAAACTTAGTTTGATTATGACATCAAGATGCACCTTAACAATGACAAAAAGGCCATAATGTAAGTCTTTTGAGATTGCAGGTTTAACTGGCAAACCAAACAAAAGTTATCAACCGTGGAAGCCTGTTATGTTGTTAATGTTAAAAACATCATCTTCTCCTGTTTATGAACTACAATTTGTTAGTAGGAAACCAGAAAAAGTCGATATACTCAATTCTCATTTCGACAGGCTGGGCGGTTGGAAAATGCTGTTGGGTGGTATCATTCCCACCCAGGTTACGGATGCTGGTTATCAGGCATTGATGTATCAACACAGATGCTTAATCAGAAGTACCAGGAGCCATTCTTGGCTGTTGTCATCGACCCCACAAGGACCGTTTCCGCGGGGAAAGTTGAGATTGGAGCATTTAGGACTTACCCAGAAGGGTACAAACCACCGGATGAGCCAGTGTCAGAGTACCAAACCATTCCTCTAAACAAGATCGAAGATTTTGGGGTTCACTGTAAGCAGGTATACAATCAACTTGAATCTTTCTGATCTGTTTTACAATTATTGCATATGCTTATCTTATGGTTTTCTATTGCTTTGGTACAGTACTATTCGTTAGATATAACTTATTTCAAGTCTTCCCTCGACTCCCATCTCTTGGACCTGCTTTGGAACAAATACTGGGTAAACACATTGTCTTCGTCGCCTCTCTTAGCGAACAGGGATTATGTTGCAGGACAGATATCTGACTTGGGTAAGCATACTTGCTATTGTGTGTGTATACTTAGCTTGCATATATTATATGTGAATATTGCAATTTTCCGTAATGAATTTTGCATGATTGGAAATGGCTAATTCAACGCTGTATTTCTGTTGTGTTTTACTTTGCGGAGGTTTTTATAAGTGTATTATCTTAATGGCTAACTAAATTTTTTGCAATTCTTCTTCTGCAGCTGAAAAGCTGGAACAGGCAGAGAACCAATTGGCTCATACACGTTTTGGTTCTTTCCTTCTGCCCTCACAAAGGAAGAAAGAGGTCAGTATTTATATATATGAACTTTCCACTGAATTGTTTTTATGTTGTATTATTCATGTGCTGCGATGATTAGTTCAAATAAATTTTGTTGATTGTCATTGCCATTGGTAGATGTTTTCCTTGGGCCTATTTCACTTGAGATATGAAAAACTCATGTGCTGAAGTATGAGCTTTGTTATATTACTAGACTTTGACCCCCACGCATAATGCATGGGGCCAAAGATGAACTAAAATATTTATAGCAGAATTTGTACATGATACACACTCGTTACAACTTAGCATGTAAGCAATATGTGATAAAAAGAATGGACAGATCCAACTTCTTCTAGATCAAAATAATCTTCATCAATTAAAGTTTTTATGGATTGTGATATTTCCTCATAAACATTGTAGTTTTGGAAAAAATAATAAAGCTGGCATTTTTATTTAGTTTTGTATGAATTATAAGTATATTATTAGTTTTTGATGGAAAAAAATAATTATTGAATGTAATTTATAAAGAAAGATAATTATATACTTTATACTATGCATTATAAATAATCTAATATGATTTAACTAAAACTATTAAAAATGTTTGTGGATATCCATATAATAAACTTTTTACATGATTAATCTTTTTATCATTTTATAGAAATGAGTAATAGCCTATCAACAACCCATTATTAATGATTAACAACATATTAGCACATAAACTAATTATAATTACTAAAAACATTTTAGCACAAAATTAATTATAATAATCGAAAAAAAATTTAATGGGCCAATTCTTCCAAATGACTACCCACTAAATATTCATCTTCTTGGGCCTCTCATTATCGGGCCATTAGCAATAGATACGGAAGTAAATATGGATAAAGAGAAGGGCAAAAGATGAAATGCCAAAATTAGTGCTTTTACTTGCAAAAGATTTCTTGACCAACCCAACCTTGCATTATAGCAATTGATGCTAGAAGCCTACATCATGTTTATGAACCCATCATCAATTGGCCTGCGATATCTATAGATTACACATCACATGGATGGTGATTAGTTCAAAATAATTTTTGTTGAGTTGCATCGGTTGATGTGTGTTCTAGTTGACCTATTTCACTTGTGTTATGAAAGAAATACATGCGTGTATTGAAATGTTGGCATTGTAATTTTATGCTAGAAGCCTACTTCATGAACTTTATCATTTTCAGATGTATCACTACGGTTTTTGAGCTTTTCCCAACATAAGGAAGCCACATGCTTAGTTGCTGTATAGTTTATACATAACCATGGTAGAGGCAAGTGCCTATTTTTAACATTTCTGTTTCTCGTGTTGATTGTGACATGGTTTGGGGAGACACCCCAATACTTGATGGTTGAAACTGAAGATAGAAAGAACACTTGTTGATTAAGCCATCGGGAAATGATTCAAATGAAGTTAATGCTGGTTAAAATATCTACATGTAATTTCTTATAAGATCAGAAACCTACCCTATTATTTATCATTTAGCAGAAGAGTAGCCAATATATAGTTTATTGGCGAACTCTCTGAAGTCCGAAAAATGTAGTGAATTGAGTATTTGTCGGATAGAGGAAGAAGTGTATCCTGATCAATTGATTTCATTTGAGTAGGTAATCCTTGCACTTCCACTAAACTGGGAAGGGGAAAACATTTACAACGAGGAAGGCTGGTACGTAAGTTACAGGCATTTACATAGAGGAAGGGTATACTATCATTAAGAGTTGAACAATTGAAACATTCATTGAGAGGGAGGCAGAATGGGAGAATGGAAGCAATTTCATAAAGGCATTTCAGTAAACTAAAGGTATAGCTTCATTAGGAGACGATCCATTAAAACATTCTTTGTGTATAAAGAAAGCATCCTCACTGAAAGGGTACACATGTTTGTTGGAATCGTACAATTAGTGGTCAAGGATAAACAGGTATAACATAGGTGGCAACTGGGCTAAGGCTCAGTGCACACCCAAACCACCCAATCTGCAAAATATAGTTAGACTGGTTAGAGAGTATCATTATTGTTTCCCTACTAATTATTATGTAGCGCCTATGTCTGGTAGGTTACTTCAGGAGTTAACTAGTTGCTCTTGGAGTAACAGCTCATCAAAACACCACTTCAACTGTTTGAGCAACGGATCCATCGATTTGGAAGTAACTATTGCTAGTAGAGAGTCGGACAAGAATAATAGGAAGGAATCATGTTAGAGCGCACATCAGTGAGGAATAATATTCTGTTTGAGATAGTATGCCGGTGACACATGATGAAGCAAAATGCTAATTATATTTGGTTAAGTAGAGCTGCCCTTTGTTTTTGGAATTCCATCTTATGTTTTTTTCTGTTGCGAAGAATGCAAGTTGCCAACCTCATTAGACCTTGACACCCCCACACCTGCCAGCCTGCACATAAAACATGGTTGGTTTCTAAATCTTGTTTATCTGCAGTTGCATGCGACCATGAAACCTAATTTGACTATATTTTTCAATTTAGCTCTCTAGCTTCTACAGGGTTAATTAGGATGATGATTAGTTGTAAAACTGGATTATCTTCCCTCTACTTTTCTTGTGGAGCTGTTTTTTCTGTTTTATAGTGTACTTTTGAAAGGGTGAAGGCTTTGATGATGATTCAAGTTTTCCACCACCGAAGCCTAGCGATCATGCGCCATCTACACGCTTGGCAACATGACCATTACCTTTACTTTTGCCCATTTTAACATGCACACAAGTGGTCTTGTTTTTTTTCCCCGGCGGTGATGACACGTGGTGTTATGGAAAGATGGGGGATTCTGGCTGTAAATATGCATGCTTGTGTTTACTTTTTGATGTGCTCTGTACTTCTGTGCCTTTCTGCATGCAACATTTTGTGCGTGGATCAAGTCTGCAAGAATAAAATGCATAGCAGTAATGCAAACATAATTATGACTATGCTCTTGGTGATTTTCAACTGAATGATGTGCTTGTGATTTCCAACTGAGTTTGTACCCCAAAAGTTTAGAATGTTTGACTGACAACTGCTTACTCTTTAGTGCCAATTATGCATGTCCCTTAGAGTCTATATATCGATGACATATTTTGGTGCCTTTAATGGATGCCTTGTGGCTTGTTAAACTGGTCGTGTAACTTGGCAGTTCTCTGAATAGTTATGCACTCATATGTATCAGCTCCTTAGCAGACGTAATTGTAGTATTGAAAAACTAAAAACAACAAATATAGTCACCATTCATTAATCTGGTGGTGTCCATATTTTAGCTTGAACCTACGATTGTAAACCCTAGACAGGTTGTCTCTGTATAGATCATACCGAGTTTATGCAATAACAACAATATAGGATGCTGCAAAAAAGAGAGAAGGAAAGGCTAATGGCTAACTAAAGTAATATAGCACGGCCACAGTGCCACACCGACAAGGTCAAAGAAAATTGATAATTACTAAACAATTGTTGGGCCAAGTTTAAAATCTTGGTATCGGGGCCCGTATCGGAAAGTCACTTTTGGGATCAAAATCGACGATCTGAACGATATTGGCCATCTCGGAATTAGGAATATCGAGTTTCATAATCATTTGGGAACTAGAATTTTGAGAATTAGCAATTTTTTTGGTAAGTAGTTACAGTAATTATAACAATCAGCCAATTCTGTAGTAATTAATGATGAGTATAAGTGGTATTCATGGTGTCCATAATAACCCGATGACCTATAATAAACCCATTAAACCATCAATGAATCCATTAGTCTGTCAATAAGCCAACTAACCATTAATAACATTAATACTACAACCCCACTAATCAAATAGTAAACCCAATATTACCCGGCATCGGACCGTATTGGTCTCAAAACTCGGATGATCATTTGTAGGATTGGAATCAGCCATCTCGGATCAGGATCGTCCGAGATTTCAAAAGATGGTTAGGGCATATTTGTTCTCACTCAAACTCAATTCACTTGCCGTAATAACAAATGTAATTGTACTCATTAACTTCAGTAACATCATAAGCAAAACATTGCTGAATTGAGAACTCAATAAGAAAGGTATATCGACATTAAAATGATTTTGAAATCCACTCCTGGTTAATGTTTCTGTAGTTGTCCGCTTTGCTAATATGTAACGAACACGATGCTTGATATGATATGAAGTTGCTGTTATTTGTCTGAGAAGCACAAATACAGTCTGTCGTCGCAAACACTCGATATGACATTTGAAATATCTTTTTTCATATTGTCTGCACCTAAACACTTTCATACTTTCATTTTCATCTCCATTTATCCTCTTGCGCTTAATGGCTTGGAAAAATTCATTGTTCTTTTTTGTTATTTCATTTTGCGTGTCCTCTATTCTCTGTTTCTATTACAGTATAAAATATTGTGCACAAAAACTTCATTTTGGGAGGTTATGTTGTTTGGTGTGTAGGAGGAATCTCAGTTGGCAAAGATAACTCGTGATAGCTCAAAAATCACTGTGGAGCAGGTGCATGGCCTCATGTCGCAGGTGAACGTTGTCATCTCTTTTCCATCAACACTGTCAATTGACATTTGATTGGTGTACAAAAATCGTCTGGGTGGATATTAATGTTTCTTCTTTTCCAACTGAAGGTTATCAAGGACATCCTCTTCAACTCTGTTCGACAATCCACCAGCAGCAGCAAGTCTCAGCCGAGTAATTCAGATCCATCTGGGCCTGAACCAATGGTTGAAGCTTAAAGAGGCCGTCTCTTATCTTCTTTTTGGATGCTTGAGCATATCGTGAAACTTATCCAAAATCTTAATTTGTAACTATTTCCAATCTTTTACTATTATATTCTCTTCAATGATATGTGGTATTAGCAGATTTATGCGGTAGTGTAATGGCATCTTTGGTTTATTTTTCTGCGGGCCTGTCCGCTCTTCAATTCTGATTGTTGGTTTCTAGTTTGAAGAACATGTGCCTCTGATCCAAGGACTATTAATTGCCTAGTTTATATTTTGTATTTTAGGAGACTAGGATCTGGCTTTAGACATGTTATCCAGTAGAAGGTATGTATTGATATCATTCCAGGGCCGTTCTTCTAAAGTTTTAAACTGTGCTACTTTGAGGGCAGAGAAATTCTGAAATTATGAGGTATGAAAATGTTTTATTTTTCTAAATTTTTTTTCGGTTTTTAGTTGTTGTGCCGGACATGTGTGTTAGGCAGGTATTTTTTAGTTTGTTTAATATACCGTACCATTTTGTACAGAGTTAAATATGGATGGCTTTGATATTGTATTGGTGGTGGGCTAGTAAGCTATTTTGTGGGTTGGTTTGTTTTGGATTTTTCTTCTCTGTGATTTTAGGTTTAAGGATCAAGAGAAGAATCCTCAGTTTGAAGAGGATCAACCCCAATTTAGCGAAGCAGGGGTTGATATAAGTATAGGATGATCAACTACGAGATATAAATCAGAAATGTTTGAAATCAGAAATGTTGTCATATGACGGGTCATGCGACTCTCAAATGGCTGAAAACCGTAAAACCACAAACATATGAGGGGCGTGTGTCTCGTCAAAATTGCTGAAAACCATAAATGTCAGCGCGGTTTTGGGTAACTGGGTAACTGGGTCGGGCTTCTTTCGGAGAGCCGAACCGCACCTGTTTCCACAGACAAAACGAGCCAATCCTCTGTCTCTCTCTCCCCCCTTCCGGCTTTAAGAAGGAGAAAATGTTTCGCACCAAGATTATAATTCGAGCTTCTCCTCCTTCGCCCTCTCTCTCTCTCCAATATCCATCGTATCATTTTGCCCCATCGACCTGGAAGCTCTATGCTGCAAGCTTTCAAGGACATGGCGCCTCGCCTGCTTCCTTCACTCCTCCAACATCTTCGTCATCCATCAGGTTCAATTTCTCAAAACCCTAACCATTATGAGGATCTTTTGATTCTAATCTCTCTTTCTCTCAGTGCAGAGATCTCAGTCCGATTCTGCTGCCCGTGTCATCGAGGAGCTCGTCAGATCCTTGCTATTCATCAATATGGGTTCTAGCAGCTTGTGATCTTTTCTACAAATTGCACAGAAACAAGTGTGAATGTGAAAAATTTGACGCGTGAATGAAGGTGGGGGTGGAAGAAGAAGTGAAATGTGCGTCGCTGGTTGCGAAAGCAGTTGAATGTGGGTTGAGATCGGTTATGCTCGACAAGGGATGGATTTGTGTCGGCGAGAATTCCTTTGTCCAGTCTATGTTTGCTTGCGATGATGAGCGGAAGCACTTGTATGCCATCAATGTGGTATGTTTTCTAACTAAATATTATGCAATTCTCTTAAATTTTGGTTAATTTTAGTCAACTGAAACTCCTTCAATTCTTAGATCTGTTTGGATCACTTTAGCTTTTGTTTGTTTTTCCATTTTGATGAATTGCCTATTCTTCTTATAAGTGCAATTGCTTGTTGATGATGCTCATAAGTGGGAATTCCTCGGATCACGACACGTGGCGAATGACGTGTCACCCGCGACAGCTCACTAGACTCCTGGGGGGCTGCCGAGGCAAAATCAGTCTGGAGCACTGATGACCTTTCCCGGCTCGTCTCCTAGCTTACACTCTGCCTCTTACCAAAGAGCGATCCAGCCGCCGAACTGGCACCACCCACCTATGCTTGTCTCCGAGCTATTACAGAATTGAGCTTTCTCGGCCTCCCGGCTCGTCTTCGAGCTCATGCCGAGCTAAGCCTCCCTTGCTCTCCCGGACAAACGAGAACGCGAGGCCTTAGTGCTTCCGCAACGGCTCCGCGTATCTCGCCAGAGCGAGATATCCGCCGCCCCACGCCCCGCGTCCCCACGCTGGCGCATCCCCTATCAACGAGCGTATCCCGCCATTAATGGTGGATCCTATTACTCACGTAGGCGTAACGTCAGGGAAGTAACCGAAGGCGAAGATCTCGCACCCGCTCGTTCAATGTAACTCCTATAAAACCCCTTTCTCAGATGACTCAGGTAAGGCAATTTGAATCCAACAATCCGTTACTCTGCTCATTTTCCTCGGCTAACTTGATCGTCGGAGGATCCTACGGTTGTCACCCACCCCGGAACTTCTTTGCAGGTAGCTCGGCTTCACCTCAAAATCAATCTATTGAGATCCACACGCCCAAGGAGACAACCTTCAAATCAAATCTCTGCCATTCAACAACACTCGCTACAGATCAACGGATGACAGCATCTGAAGGAGATCATACTTCCATCAGTTGGCGCCGTCTGTAGGAACCAAACACGTTTTTCCCTATCAAAGTTGATCCTCTGTCTTCGATCTAATGGCGAGCGAGAACCGTGGCGATCCCAGTACGAGTCGTTGCCTCCCCCACAACGGAGGCGGGAGAAGCTCGTCTCCTCCTTCCAACGCTATTGTCGCCATATCCGTCCGGATCGACAGACTCATGTCAATGGTGGACGCGTTCATTCGCGTTCAAGTGGCGGGCTCAGCCCCTTAAATCGCCGCTTTCCCTCCTAGGGATCACGGCGTCGGCAGAAGAGCGGGTAACATTACTCCCCTCGACGGGCGTGCTGACTCCGACAACCGCGACTCCCATGCAGCTATCGATTCAATGACCCGTTGGGTGCCGCACGGCTCTATGCCGCTATCTTGGGAAAAAGACAATCGCCGTGACGCCCATCGCGTTCCCGCTCCATTCGAGGAGGTGTCGGTCAGCTCGCTCGCTTCCAGGCACGACCGAAACCCTCTCCCTCACCGGGACCATGCAAACAACTCGCGTCAAGGCTGCTCCAAAAGGACGTCGTCCGAGGATATGAGAAATTTGATAGAGCGGAATCGAAGCCGCACTACCGCGTAGACCAGGAGCGGAAATGGCCACCACTCTAATTGCGCTGAGTCCTCAGGGTACCACAACCGCCTCGAAGCTCTTGAGAAGAAAATCGAGGGCATACGTCGGGATGACCAAGCGTCCGGCGGAGGGGCCCGATACTCCGCCGATTCGCTGACAAAACCCTTTACGCCAAGCACGTCTCGTCCAGGAATAAACTATCCAAGGTGGCCATCTTTGACGGGAAATCCGACCCAAAAGACCATCTGAACACATTTACCGCGGGCATGAGGTTCCAGGATAACTCCGACGCTGCCCAATGCTGAGCATTTCCCGCCGTCTTCATCCGGGCTGGACGGGACTGGTTCTGAGGACTCACGCCATGCTCCATCTCAACTTTTGATGAGCTGGATGCCCAGTTTCTCGGTCACTTCGTCGGAAACAGACGACAGAAGCGGACTGTCGATTAGCTCTTCACCATAAAGAGCGGGGATAAGGAATCCTTTAAGGGATACGTCATTCGCTTTTACAACGCTCTTCTCAAGGTTCCCGAGCACCGGGATGAAACTGTCATCACCCCCGTAAGGTCGGGTCTTAGGCACAAAGAGTGGCTCCGTTTTTTTGCATTAGAGCATCCTAAGACCTACCCGAGGTAAAAGTTTGGACGTAACGAGAGATCCAACTCGAGTCGGAGGTGAACGCCAACCTGTCCCGAGGCGACCAAGTCGACCAAAAGAAGCGGGGCAGAGAAGAGAAGAAGAGGGTCGACCGACCAAAACCGTACTCCCCGAAGTTTCAGAGTACACTCCTTTCAATATCTCCCAGACCGAGCTGTTGGAGGAGGCCAAGAACGAGAGATTCTTCAAGCTCCCACGGTCTCCTATAGAGCGGTTAAGCGTATCCGGGACCCGTATTGTGCGTTCCATAGGTCGCAGGGCCATCCTACTGAAAACTGCAAACAACTCCGTGACTATATCGAGAAGTTAATCCGCTCTGGCCATCCGGTGAAGTACCTGCGAGACAAACGACGGGTAGACCGGGAGCAGGGGAACCAGCCCCTTCCTTAGGAATTAACTATCGGTCAAATCATGGTCGTTACCTCGGAAGCTAGGGGATCATCCGAGAACCACTGCCTCCTACCCGTCGAGGGTACAAACAATCCGTCCCCATCAAAAAGCCAGACGTCGCCTCCATAATAAAGTTCCTGCAGAACAACATCATCTCCCGATTTGGAATCCCGAGGTGTATCGTTACCGACTACGGGACCAACTTCGAGAACGACAAAATCAAAGAATTTTGCAGCGAATACCACATACTTATGAAGTTCGCTGCGGTCGCGCACCCGCAATGCAATGGACATACCGAGGTAGCAAACCGAGGAGATATCCGCGGTTGTAGAGCCCGTTTAGAAGGAAAACATGGCAGCTGGGTTGAGAAATTGCCACGGGTACTGTGGGCATTACGTACATCAAAGAAAACACCCACAGGAGAAACCCCCTTTAGCCTCTGCTACGGTATCGAAGCAATGGTCCCGACGGAGATCGGATTGCCCAGTTACCAAATCGAACACTTCGATGATGAAGCTAACCCCTCGGTGCTAAGGACCAATTTGGACATTTTATTGGAGAGACGCGATCGGCTGCAAATCCGAGCAGCCGTCTATCAACAACAAACCGCACGCTATCACAACGCTCGAGTTAGACATTGGGCCTTCAAGGCAGGAGATCTCATCTTACGAAGGAACGAGTTCGTAGATCAGGTAAGGCTACACAAATTCTCGTCGAAGTGGGACGGTCCATTCCTCGAAGCAGAAGTATTGCCCGGTGGAGCATATCGATTACAAGACGCCGGGGGTCGTAAGTTTCTTCGGCCTTTCAACGCCGAGAAGCTCAAATTGTACAAATGAATGTATTTTGCTTCTTTTCGAAGCGATGTAATTTTTTCCTATTATTATTAAGTCTCCTGAATTAGTGGAGAATTTTTCGATATATTTTCTTCTTCCTCGGTTCCGAGATCCCTAAATTCGTTTTGAGAAAATATGTAAAAAGTGCTAAGGGATAAAAGAAGATAAAACACATTAGAAAAGAAGAATTTTATTCATTAAAAGGTATTGTAGGCTCCTCAGCCTTACAAAAAATTACAGCAAAGGTGGCCGGGATCAAGGAAGCACTGTTCGTGGTACTCAGAGAAGATCTCCCACAGTCGGGCCTGAGCTTCCTCGGTCCGCTCCCTTTGGCGTTTCCCGCTGACACTGGCTGTCACGGAAGCGCCGGCAAACCCTACCACTGGGCAAGAAGCGACGATAAGTCTCTTCTGGAAGCACTCCAGAAGAAGGCCTTCCGATCAGTTATGCCTGCTCTTTAAGATCAGGCCGAGGTGGTAAAGCGAATGCAACTTCTCGATCACCTCATCCCTCAGCTGCGGAAACAGGGCATTGTGTAGACCCGGTGACCTCCTCTAGACCACATAAATAAGCATTTGGAGGAGTGGAGATCGCCGGGGAAGAAGGTACCCAAAGTGACCCTTCACACGGCCTACCACCGTTTCATACGTTTGATCGGAGTGATCGACGTAATAGAGGTATATATTGTCGCGAGAAATGATCTCCCTGATGAGCACACACTGACGTCCGGCCATCTACAGAAACACGAGGCTAAAAGAAACCATGCCTTTGCTATTTATAGCCTCAACAAAAATCTCCAAGAGCTGAAATTTAGACGCGCAATAAATCGGATCGCGGAAAATATTCAACTTCTTAATATGGAGCTACCACATGGCAACCATGCCGATCGTCCCGAGATCCTAAGCGGTCGATCTTCCTGATTTTACGGGCAATGGGAGATTGAACAAAGCGAATCTCGGAAATCGTGCCTTATCGGTGCGTTCCTGCCATGCGTCATCTGCGACAATCACTCTTCCAGATATTACAGATCATAGAAGATTGAATAACACCCTACGAAGGGGCATAAGAGTCAACAAAGCCCTTTTCGTGAGGCCACCGAGCAGCTTCCCTGCCCAGTCCATCCTTAGCGGGTAGTTTCCTATCTATCTACGCTAAGAATCGAAGCCCTCATCACGAGGCCACCGAACAACTTTCTTGCCCGGTCTATCCTTGGCGGGTAGATTCCTATCCATCTACGCCAAGGATCAAAGCACTCATCGCAAGACCACCGAGCATCTTCCCTGCCCGGTCTATCCCCGACGGGTAGAGTCCTACCCATCTACGCCAAGGATCAAAGCCCTCTTCGTGAGGCCGCCGAGCAGCTTCCTTTCCCGGTCCATCCTTAGCGGGTAGTTTCCTACCCATCTACGCTAAGGATCGAAACCCTCATCACGAGGCCACCGGGCAGCTTCCCTGCCCGGTCTATCCCTGACGGGTAGAGTCCTACCCATCTACGCCAAGGATCAAAGCCCTCTTCATGGGGCCGCCGAGCAGCTTCCCTGCCCGGTCCATCCTTAGCGGGTAGTTTCCTACCCATCTACGCTAAGGATCGAAGCCCTTATCACGAGGCCACCGAGCAGCTTTCCTGCCTGGTCTATCCCTAGCGGGTAGATTCCTACCCATCTACGCCAAGGATCAAAGCCCTAATCTCGAGGCCACCGAGCAGCTTTCCTGCCCGGTTTATCCCTGATGGGTAGATTCCTACCCATTTATGCCAAGGATCAAAACCCTCCCCACGAGGCCGCCGAGCAACTTCTCTGTCCGGTCCATCTTTAGCGGGTAGTTTCCTACCCATCTACGCTAATGATCGAAGCCCTCATCACGAGGCCACCGAGCAGTTTCCCTGCCCGGTTTATCCCTGGCGGGTAGATTCCTATCCATCTACGCCTAGGATTAAAGCCCTCTTGACGAGACCACCGAGCAGCTTCCCTGTCTGGTCTATCCATAGCGGATAGTTTCCTACCCATCAGCGCTAAGAATCGAAGCCCTCATCACGAGGCCACCGTGCAGCTTCCCTGCCCGGTCCACTCCTGGCGGCTAGATTCCTACCCACCTACGTCAAGGATCTAAGCCCTCATCGTGAGGCCACCGAGCAGCTTTCCTGCCCGGTCCATCCTTAGCGGGTAGTTTCCTATCCATCTACGCTAAGGATCGAAGCCCTCCTCACGAGGCCACCGAGCAGCTTCCCTGTCTGGTCTATCCCTGGCGGGTAGATTTCTACCCATCTACGCCAAGGATCAAAGCCCTCCTCGTGAGGCCACCGAGCAGCTTCCCTGCCTGGTCTATCCCCGGCGGGTAGATTCTTACCCATCTACGCTAAGGATAAAAACCCTCCTCGCGAGGCCGCCGAGCAGCTTCCTTGCCCGGTCCATCTTTAGAGGGTATTTCCTACCAATCTACGCTAAGGATCGAAGCCCTCATCACGAGGCCACCGAGCAGCTTCCCTGCCCGGTCTATCCCTGGCGGGTAGATTCCTACCCACCTACTACGCCAAGGATCGAAGCCCTCATCACGAGGCCACCGAGCAGCTTCCTTGCCCGGTCCATCCCTGGCGGGTAAGTTCTCTATCCATCTACGCTAAGGATCGAAACCCTCATCATGAGGCCACCGAACAACTTTCCTGCTCGGTCCATCCCTAGCGGGTAGATTCCTATCCATCTACGCCAAGAATCGAAGCCTTTATCACGAGCCCACCGAGAAGCTTACCTGCCCGGTCCATCCTTAGCGGGTAGTTTCCTATCCATCAACGCTAAGGATCGAAGCCCTCATCACGAGGCCACCGAGCAGTTTCCCTGCCCGGTCCATCCCTAACGGGTAGCTTTCTACCCATCGAAACTAAGGATCTAAAGCCCTCTTAACGAGGCCACCGTGCAGCTTCCCTGTCCGGCTAAATCTCCGAGAAGTAGTTTCCTACCCTACGAAGACACAAGTCTAGGAATCGATCGATGCCGACCAATTCTCACTTGGTTGTTTTCAACTCACGCTAAGAGACGTGGCTGTCAACCCGACTCTGAGTAATAGACTTGACTCATCTTAAATGAATGATCACCACCTCGGCTATAGGGAGCAGGAGGGCACCGACTTTCCTGCACTTGGCAATTAATCGAGTTACATTCGACCCGCAATCGTCATCCGGAAAGCCAGTCATCGACCTACGACCTAACACCTGATTCGAGGAAAAGATTGACAAGCTGAACTACTCACACAGAAAAGACAGTCATGCAGAGGAAAATAAACAACTTTATTCAAGCTCCAGAAATTTTTACAAGGTACTCTGGGTTTCTCAGCCTTACAAAAGGTGTCCGGAGGCTTACAAAAATTGGAAAATAGAAAGGAAAAACAAAAAACGCACAAAGCGAAGAGGCTCATGCTGTGGGCTCCGTCCGGGTCTCGCCTTGCCCGGCACTGTCCTCAGGGGCCGGGGCTTCTACCTCCACAACCTCCTCTCCTTCGATGGTCGTCCCGGCGCCAGCCACTTGCGGCGTATCCACAGAGAGCGGGACTCTGGCGTGGAGCTCACCGTCGGCAAACTTCGGTATCAACGCCTTGACAGCATGAAGAGCCTCGTGCAAAATGATAGTCGAGGCTTCGGCGATGTCGGCATAGAACTGGTCTGACGCCTTATACTTCTTCACCGACTTCGAGGCTCGGAGCTCGGCAATCTTCGCCGCCTCAAGCGCCGCCTCGGCCTCCCGCTTACTGGCATCTTTCGACTTCTTCATTGTGGTATAGCGCTTGCCCATCTTCTCCAACTTAGCCTGAACGGCTTGGTTGGACGCACTCAGAAGTCGTTGGGACTCCTGGCACTTGGAGACCGTTAGCGTCTCCGCGGCCAACCGGGTTGCGAGGGCGGTTGTCTTCTCCTTCTTCTGCTGCAGCTCAAGACGCAGACCCTCCTCCCGCGAAGACGATTCCCCGGCTTTCCTTATGGCCGGGGCAATCTCCTCGGATTTTATGTTTACGATGAGGGCGTAGTGTTGGAGGACATGAGGAAAACGGCCAGAGGAGTTAGACAAGTTAAAACTGAGGAACGAGTGATTTAGGAAATCCTTAAAGGATACGGATACCGACGTGAACCGCCTCCTGAGCGATGGCGGCTACTTGGGCCTTCAGGGTCCCCTGGGGAATCTTGCCCCTGCCGATTGCTCCATGTCGGATAGCAAGCTGTCGGCAATGGAGAGCCCCGAAGGGACCACAAAGCAGACGTCCCCCTCTTGCATGGGATGTAGGGTTGCTAGGCACGCTCATAAGGTTCTACGAGGCATCAACCATGCCCGATTAAAATTTTAGCCGTACCGAACAACCCAAAGCCGGATCTTTAAACTAGAGTTTATGCGAAAACAAGCATGTTAAACACTAACACTAAGTGAGAGGGATTACAACCTTTGTAGATCCGGTCCTTCACTTCAATAGCTCCGTATAGATGTCCCTTTCGCTGCGATCGTGAACTCCGGACTCTAGAGAAGCTCCACAAGAAGAACGAACGTGCTTGCTTCGATGACTTCGAGGCCGAAAATGATCTACGTCGGGGAGACACTAACTCAAGCTATTCCTTCACTAGGTCATGAACTTTGTGAAGAGAACACAATCTACTACATGGCAAGTGGTAGAGGATGAAGAAGTAGGAGGTGAGCTCACTTTAGAATTGATTTTCTCACATTTTTTCTCAAGCTCCATTGAAGCTAGAAAGCTTTTGTTGAAGGAAGAAGAAGTGAATAATCCATCCAAAAATGAAAACTTATCCTTTGAATTATTGCACCATGGTTGAGTTAAGCCCTCATGCTTAACTCATGTAGAGAATTAACCAAAGTATGAGATTAAGGGTTGGGTTAACTAATATCCTAAGGAATGACAAAAGAGTTGACTTTGTCAATGTTGCATACAAGCTTCTACAAGCTTGATAACATTGACTAAAGTCTCCTCTCTTTTGTTATTCTTAAGGAAATAAGTAAACCCTAATTTAACCTAAACTTGATATAAGTCTTATACACCCATCTTGTATGTATCATCAAGCATGATACAAACATGTACACTTGCATATATCACATATAAACAATGTGCACAATCTAGTGAGAAAATAAATCATAAGTGAGCTAATACTAGTTAATGTAATGTAATATATCAAATATATAATTATACATTAAATTATTAAATCAACTCTTGATTTAATAACCCGGCTATAACCGACTAATATCATGTGTAACAACTTATCGAATCAACACTTGATCCAATAACCCGGCTATATCGCATACAACCGATCAGTGTCACGAATCGCGAGAATAGAATACGGTATCTCATATCGTATTAATTTTGGTCCCGCACATATCACATATGTGCTCCTACTCCGTTTCGCTTGAGCCAGGAAACCCCTGTGTAGGACTCTAAAGACTCGTCAATACGCCGGCAGTAGGTGATGATCATATCAAACACCCACAAGCCGCAAGCGGTCTGCTAAACGTAACGGCCACCCGGGTATTGAGCGATCAGAAGATCAACAAGCAAGCCTGTACATTCTCCTGTGAATCCAATCAGTAACACTCCCGTACAGTCCGGTCTCGTCGTCTGATATGTTGCATATCTCGCCTAGGGGTGGTAAACGTCAGACCCCAGTAGCTCGACAAGTCGTGTCGATATGAGGTCTATATCAGTTCGAGAAACTACTGATAACACTTACCGGTAAATCTCAACAACCCTGGCCAGGGATTTCTGGTTATAGCCAATCGAACACAACACAACATCAACTCCCTATACCGGGAGAGACGAATCCCCTCCTATCGCTCATTGCCTCCATGTGATTCGGGACTGTACCCAAAAGCCACCTTTTTGCACGCCCTCTTGGACGTTGTATGATGGAAATCAAAGCACAGTGTGAATCACACAAGACTCTATGACGATCTCGGGTCAACAGACTACTCTGTACCAGTGTCACCAGAGAACTGCCATCTGACGTGAGGTATAATACCATCTGGGAGTTCTCGGCGAGTCCGTTCAGTGTATCCAGTCTCGAATGAGCACCCGTACACCATCCTTGATGTCAAACACCGATGGATATGGGATCATGCATCGCCCATCATATGGGTTAAGATACGTATACGCTAGTCTACTCTGGTGCATCGATGCCCTGTCTCGATACACCCTCGACTAGGAACAATTATAAGATGTACTCGTCGACTACCGTGGCCCCACTAGTATGATCTCATCATAGTCCCAGTAGTCGAGTACATATCTTAAGGGCTTTATCAACATGTAACATAGAGACAATCAGAGTACATGTTAAGATAAAGTACAACCAGATAGCATACTATCATGTCGAGCAAGAATGTCCTCCCTATATATGTCCAAGTATCCATTACAATATACATCATATGCACAGTAATGGCCTCTAGGGCATACATATAACTAACAATCTTCCACTTGCACTAGGGCCATCTGTTGTGGTATCACATACCCAACAATTAGCTGTGGTTGAAGTATCTCATACTCAACCATCCCATAAAAGTCTCTACTGGGAAAAATGCCTTTGTGAGTGGATCCGCGCTGTTGTCCTCTATGTCTACTCTCCTAAACTCGATCTCCCTGGAGATCAACCATCTCCATGATCAGGTGATACTGCCTAAGAATTATATCTGGATTTCTGATGGGACGGGGGTTCCTTGGCTAAAGCCACAACTCCATTGTCACACAATGGTAGGAACGAAGTTCATCTCATGAACTTATATATATCCAGACTGCCTCTTTGATAGCATCCTTGGTAACGATGTTTCTTGCCTTTAATCGTCTAGTAAGTCACGGTATCTAGCTTGGAACTCTTCCAACATACCGTCCTTCCACTGAGGGTAAAGACAATGCCTGCGACTGACATTCAGTCGTCCTCATCACCCTGGAACCTTTCCAGTGATTCTCCCCAGGATCGATTGACACCATCTCACTACAACTAGTGAGTATCCTAACATCCAATTAGATCTATCTCATAGATCCAAAACCCAGGATTTAGAAGGTATCATTTTGATCCTATATGGAGAATCCTTGTGATAAGCGGAGATTGACCGAGCGTAGCATAGGAAACTCCTTCCCTATCAAGAGTATGTCATCCACGTACTCTACGAGGATCACCACCATACCCCCTACTACCTTTTTGTATATACAAGGTTCATCTACCATTTTGATGAAGTCAAACTCTTTGACTACCACATCAAAACAGACGTTCCAACTCCGCGATGCCTGCTTTATCACATAAAACATCTTGCACACGTTTCCGCTGCTCCCACTGTCTACGAAGCCCTCTGGCTGTGTACTTATATACGCTCTTTTCTAAAACATCATTTAGAAAAGCAGTCATGACATCCAACCGCCAGATATCGTAGTCATGGTATGTAGCCGTGACAAGTAGGATCTGGATGGACTTAAGCATAGCTTTGAAAGTCTCAACTTTTCCATGTACACCAAATAATCTTCTCAAGATATACTCGCTCCTGATGAGGATTTAACCCTTCAGATAAAGCAACCAAAGTCCATACTTTGTTGGTGTATAAGGATTCCATCTCAGATCGATAAGCATCCAGCCATTCTTACAGAGTCCCACTCCTGATGGCCAGCTCGAAATAAGTTGGGTCATCATCTCATGATGCAATCGTCGCTCCCACTGTCATAGAGAAACCAAAGTATCTCTCAGGTGGGTGAGGAACCCTACTAGATCAGTGGAGAGGCTGAGGTTCGTTGGAAACTATTGAATCCTTTGGTTCTACCAAATCATCTGCTGTAGTTTGTATAGCTGGAACTCCTTCCAGTTCTACCTCATGACCACTAATTTCTTCACAAGAAATTCCCTTTCACAAAGGTGGCATGCTGAGAAACAAAACATCTTTTGTTCCTCTGTTTGGTAGAAGATATTCCTTTGCGAATGCTTGGGATATCCAACAAACTTCCACATAACTTATTTTGCCTCGAGCTTGTTCGGATTTTGCTTTTTAGACATAGGCCGGACAACTCCAAATCTGAACATACTTAAGATATGAGCTCTTCCCATTCCATATCACATATGAAGTGGTAGGCAACTGATTTGATTTGAACCCTATTCAATAGGTATGCAGCTTCTCAAGTGCATAACTCCCAAAAGGAAATAGGAAACTCAGTAGTATTCATCATAGAGCACACCATATCACATAGGGTGCTATTGCTCCGCCCCGATACACCGACGTGCTGTGGTGTATACGGAGGAGTAATGCTGAGAGAGAATCTCATTCTCCTTTAGAATAGTCCAGGAATTCCGTGCTCAAGTATTCTCCTTCTTGATCTCATCAAAGGACATAATACTTATACCCGTTGTTGGTTCACTACTTCAACTTATATTCTGTGAATATCTCAAAAGGTTCAGACTTGTGTTTCAATAGGAACATATGTCCGAATCTTGAGAGATCATCAGAGAATGTAATGAAGTACAAAGAACTAGTCTTGACATGTGTAGACAGGGGACCATTATACATCATCATGTATCAATCCCAAGAGTTCACTAACTCTTTCTCTGTTTCCAATAAACAGAGCTATGGTCATCTTATCTTTGTGACATGACCGGCAAGTTTCACAAGATATAAATTCAAACTAATTTAAATATGCATCTATATGTAACTTAGCTAGTCGGGTCATATTGATATGACCTAGTCTACAATACCTCAAGAATGATTCGTTCATTTCTGAACTCTTCCTCTCTTGTGTGTTCTGTAAACTAAGAACTGTAGTTTGATTTAGAACGTCTATGCTTTTAGATAACGTGCCTGAACCGATTAACTCTTGATATAGGAAATGTTCAAAACATTATCCAACAATACAAAATTATATCCTTCTTTACTAATAAAGAGACTGATATGATTTTGTATATCAGGTTCGGTATCTAATAACATTCGTTCAGAATCAATGTATTCTGGTAATACAGGGTGATAGTGACCAACAGACTTGGCTGCAACACTTGCACCGTTTTCTATCTCATGAAACTTATTACCCGTTCTCAGTTCTCTACCTATCTGTAGCCCATGTAACGTATTACATATGCGGGATCCTGATCCGGTATCACATACCCAGGACGTAAAGGATACTGAGAAACAGTTCTCTGTAATGAACACACCCGAAGATGATGCATCAGCATGCACTTTCTTCGTTTGGGCGGCACGGGAATTCTGGTAATCCCCAATTTCCTGCCCTGTCTTATAACATTTATAAGTTGGAGCGGGACCAACGTTCCCCAGCTCAGTATAACAAGCGGGCTCGGTCAATATATCCGTATTATTATCTTGATTAAGGCGTGATATGGTCGCTACCGAGAGAGAGAGAAAAAAACACTCAGCGTATGCTCTTGCAAGATTAGATTGGTTATCTAATATATCTAATCAGGATGTCTCCCACTGTTTTTAATCAAATCTTCCTTCAAACCCTAAAATGAAAGACTAGCCGGGATTAATTACACGCTACAAGTTCGCCAATCTTTCAGCCAGGCCAGTGCCAGTACTTTGAGGGAGGTTCCCCGTGCTTTCGCACGGACCTAATTAAAGTAAACCTCGTTTTCCCAGGGGCGTAACCCCGTTGACACCTTTCTAGAGAGCTACTTGATCGGCTAATTATAATGTGTAAAACTCTCTCAGGAGCAACTCTTACTCGCAGTGGGTATCGGGATCCAACTATCTCATAGAAGGTATGCAATCTCATTGCAAATTTCAACACTTGAAATTCCTAATAATATTTTACCCATAGCAGCTATATGACCTTAACATGGTCAACAAATCATAAGTGCTAGTCAAGTTCAATCCGTCATTTCCCGATTGAATTAAACCCATCCGCACGACCCTTAACATAGTCAACAAAATCGCACGACTACCCTAATCCAATCGCATCATATGCTTATGCAGATAAGCACTAATTAGCTACCGCACACTACGCCTTAACATAGTCAACAAACGTAGCACGAATACTAACTAGTACTTATCTGAAATGACGGAGGGCTACGACAGGTTTTTAAGAAAACCTTTTGCGTAATGAACTTGATATCGTTGTAGAATCGAGTGAATTTTAAATGGAGTGTTTTTGAGGTTTTTCTAGTTTTGCTAAAGTGGTCATTCCCGGTGAAGGGATCGTCGGCCCTTTCCTCATCGAATAAGGTGCAGGGTATATCATATATACCACTATGCAAAGCAAAAACTATAGAAACAATCAAAAGACAAACCGAGTTTGTAGCATCTGCTAGTTTCACTAAAGAGGTCACTCCCGGTGAAGGGATCTCGGCTTTTTCCTTATCGAATAAGGTGCTGGATGTTCTACAAGGAACACCGCTATGCAAAGCAAGAACTAGAGCTACCAGTTTTTAAACAAGTTTCTACAACATCTTAGGTTTCTTTTAGTTTCATTAATCTCATTAATGAAGTCCCTTTTTATTATGCTTCACAAGCATCACTTTTGAAACGAAATCTGCAATATAACATATATCTCATATATATAATATAAACATTCGTCTCAGGCAGTAATATGATCTCATCACAGAACATTGCAGCAGAAGAACATATATGAAATATTGGATATACTAGGACGTCCGTGTTTTAATACGAGCCTGTATAAAACACGGATTCCACGGTCGCGATGAATAGCCAAACCCACATCCCTAGACCCCTACGAGAGCGGCAAGCAACACTGCCAATTCTAGGGTTAGGAGACCCGGTCTCGACTCCTCGAGATGGTCTCCCACTGGACCCTAGAACCCGGTTACTTGTGCTCCCCGACTTGGGTCTACCTAATGCGGAAAAGTAAATAATATACAATGGTGACATCATCCTCAGCCCGGAAGTGCCCCAATAAAAGAATATTACATACAAATGAATTTTACATGAATGAAAAAGAAAAACTCTTATCTCACATAAAACCCCCGGCTATTCAAAACGCGACGATCCAATATAACATATCACAGCAACACATAATATCTCATATCATCAACGTAAGCAAGTATGCGTATCCCGATTGTCGTTGATGTATAGCAACGAAGCCGGCGATACACCACATACTACGCTTACGGTCACAGAAAAGAAAGTGTAAAACTACAACAGTTAGAATCCGCAACCTCTTTAGACATCGCATGCCTAACCAAATGAATTCCTTAGACATTGCATGCCTAACAATTATAATCCCCGCATTTTAGTCTCATTATCGAAAACTCTTTTCAATATCAAGTCGGGCAATTCAACAAGATTCCCGACATCCTGATCGAATGCTCGTCGCAAACTTTAGTAGAATGCCGCACCTTCAGATGCCGTCGACGAAGTGCACTAAGGCGGAACACCGCTGCTGCAAGCACCCGAACGGATGCTTTTGGCGACGGGGTTCTCCTACAGTCACTTGGTCGGAGCTTTGGGGCGTGGCTGTCTGTTAAGTTTACCCGGCGAGTATCCGCGTACGTTACGTGATTGCGACGGACTTTTGATCACATCAAAATTCCGTGGCAACCGATCATCTGAGACTGAACTGCTAGATTTATAACATTCATATTAGTTATCTCATAAGTACTTGTGGATTCCAAATATTGTATCACATTTCAGATAAATAGACAATGTTAAACTTTCCGATCGAATAATCAAACACCCAAGTTTTCCCAAATAGCTCAACACTTGAGCAGAGTTCAAAAATATTCATCACATGCCAAAGTACCGATGGTCCAGCCGTAGAAGAGTCAAGCCAACGCCTTACATGTGGCACGCCGTACTGCCCCAAACCCTAAGGTTTAAAGGCAGTTCAAGACGGTCACATAATCGAGTTAAGGTTTGTTGTCTTCTAGAGGGTCCACCGCGTTACTTGCATGACTTAGAACGTTCTTAAACTCGAGAAAAAAATCCAACTTTTGAAAAAATTTCCGACAGGGGAAAAAATGAGTTATTGATATCCGTTCGAATTTTTTAACAGTTTCTAAAAATTAACCGGACAAACTAAACAAAGTTAAATTATCTGATCGAATCAACGAGTCCCCAATACAACCCTCGAAAACTCAACACTTGAGCGAAATTAAAAAAAATTCCAGAAAAACATGACAAGAAAGAACCTAAGAATAAATATATGAAATACGAGGGACCAAATCATAATTTTGGTCGCGGAACCGCCGCAAAACCCTTGGTTGGCCGCGGTTCCGCGGTCATTTGAGAGCATTAATGGTCCGTACTTCACAATAATTCTTAGTTTTTCCTGCTTAATTTTCTGAGAATTTTTAATTCATAAAAAATCACAGTTTTGAAAAATATCCAGAGAGGGGTATACTCGGGTGTGTCGGAGTTCGATCGGATTTTAAAATTCGTCTAGACTTCGCCTAAAGCTCTACCTTGGCTCTGATACCACTGTAGGGTTTCTAGGCACGCTCACAAGGTTCTACGAGGCATCAACCATGCCCGATTAAAATTTTAGCCGTGCCGAACAACCCAAAGCCGGATCTTTAAACTAGAGTTTATGCGAAAACAAGCATGTTAAACACTTTAACACTAAGTGAGAGGGATTACAACCTTTGTAGATCCGGTCCTTCACTTCAATAGCTCCGTGTAGATGTCCCCTTCGCTGCGATCGTGAACTCCGGACTCTAGAGAAGCTCCACAAGAAGAATGAACGTGCTTGCTTCGATGACTTCGAGGCCGAAGATGATCTACATCGGGGAGACACCAACTCAACCTATTCTTTCACTAGGTTATGAACTTTGTGAAGAGAATACACTCTACTACATGGCAAGTGATAGAGGATGAAGAAGTAGGAGGTGGGTTCACTTTAGAATTGATTTTCTCACATTTTTTCTCAAACTCCATTGAAGCTAGAAAGCTTTTGTTGAAGGAAGAAGAAGTAATAATCCATCCAAAAATGAAAACTTATCCTTTGAATTATTGCACCATGGTTGAGTTAAGCCCTCATGCTTAACTCATATAGAGAATTAACCAAAGTATGAGGTTAAGGGTTGGGTTAACTAATATCCTAAGGCGTGACAAAAGAGTTGACTTTGTCTGCAATGTTGCACACAAGCTTCTACAAGCTTGATAACATTGACTAAAGTCTCATCTCTTTTGTTATTCTTAAGAAAATAAGTAAACCCTAATTTAACCTAAACTTGATATAAGTCTTATACACCCATCTTGTATGTATCATCAAGCATGATACAAACATGTACACTTGCATATAATCACATATAAACAATGTGCATCAATCTAATGAGAAAATAAATCATAAGTGAGCTAATACTAGTTAATGTAATGTAATATATCAAAT